>CM060955.1:109023238-109063238 GCA_030765055.1 Mantis religiosa | reverse complement strand
GTGTGTGTGTGTGTGTGTGTGTGTGTGTTAGCCTGGGCTCTTTGTATATGGTATTGCGAATTTCATTGATTAAATAAAGCTTCAAGTTTTAGAATAAAATATACAATTAAAATGTATTTATTTGCTTTGCTACTGTCAGTTAAGTACTGGAACATGAGGAGGTAGCATATACATATTTAGAGGTATCTACAAGGACGGAACGATTTAATTTGTGACTGATGTAGGTAACTCCGCCCTTTCCTAACTTCCCTCCTCTACTTGTAGGTCAGTTGATCGATGGCTGCTTATGCTGTCTTGAAGGATAGACGAAGCTGCATATATATTTCTATTTTTGGAGTATCGCAATTTTAATAACACTCATGATAATACTAGAAAGTATGGCCCTAAAGTCTAGTTTAATAATCCCTTAGTTGATTACTTTTCTACTAAGGGCCTGACTACGCTACGGAGCGGATTCTGTAAGGAGGTTCAAATTTGATCTATTGTATCTATGCCCCCAAGTAGGGCACGTCAGGAGGAAGGATGAGGCGAGAGGAAACAGAAGGCGGACGTCCAAAGGAGCCAGGGCAATGCAAAGGGCACGATCCCTACACTTTACCAGTTGGAAACTCCCCGGCGGGCCAAAACAACTGGCATTTCACCTTACTGTGGTCTAGAAACGGCCCCAGCAGACCGAGTTTGGAAGCCGGAGATCGTCCTACCCGAGGAGGAAATTTTACCAACAGCATATCAGCCTGCCATGCAACGCTTAGATACCCGCCGACACTTCTACCGTGGAAGAGACCTCCAGAAAGAGATATGAAATGATAATAGAGATGAAAAGGAGGAATAGATATTCCATTCAGTAAGCTTTACAGTGCTAAATCCCAACCACAGTGACTAACTTTTAACTTTGTTTCCCCATAGAAAAAACGTTAGACATAAATATTGTGGCTATTATGAAATTTTACGCTACAGATAACTCGTTGTTCACCCAACAGGGTACTAGTCGCTAATAATGTTACACAACTAGGTCTAGCCATATAAGAGAAGAGCTGGACATTTTAGTATGAAGGATAGGTTAAAAGATCTCAAACAAAAATGGAAGGAACATGTTCAAAGAATGCCAGATAATAGACTTACAAAACAAATATTACAGTATCATCCTAAAGGTAGGAGATCGGTGGGCAGACCCAGGAAACGATGGCTGGAGGACTTCGAAGGCGGAACAGGCACTTGATTGCCTATGCCATGAAGTGAAGAAGAACTAGGTCTAGCTGTTACTGTTTACACGAATAAGAGTGCAATTCAAAAATAGAGGTTATATTCCTCCCTTCCTTCTTTTCGGTCCAAATGACTATCCTTGCCTAATGCTTGTTTCTTGAGATTTATTTGGAGTCGTCCATGAAGAGAACTAGTAAGGACTGGCTGGATTCCACTGTAAGATAACCTTACAGTAGAAAAAGAGTTATTGGGAATAACCGCCTGCGGTACCGCATGTAATAAAAGCGCGCGTTAAACACTACAAATAAAAGAAGCACTTTTGCACTCAAATTTTACTAATTTACCATTCAATGTCTTATATTTGTAATAAGATATTCTTAAAAGTAAAATAAGCACTGACAGAATTATTGAGACGAAATAAAATAGATTATAATTTCTTGTATTCCAGCATTATAATCTCTTTGTTTACGTTTTATCTTTGGAATGGAAGCTTTATGCAGGTGACGTTACATTATATTGCATTGCACGTTGCATTACGTAAGAAATGACCCATACCTTTATAGTCCAGTACTGAACCTATGGCCACAGATAAAGTCATCCTTTTGATTGGCATGGAGAAAACTTGGTTAGAACTGTGTAGCATCAAGCGGAGGAAAGTTCATTATCTGGCAGAACAAAGCCCAGCAGTGGAGCAGATAACACTCCCAGGTGAAACAAGTGTGACGTCAACTCTCTCATTATAAACCGAGATATTAAAATGTCTTATTCTTTGTCTAGGTCTAGGGCAAACTTACCCAATTTTATGATGTACCTTATTTCACGATGTCCATTAACTTGCTTCCAGCCTCAACTCTTTCAACTCAAAATAAATATTCTTTACTGATTATGAACACAGCTCAACATACGAGTACTGCGCAGATTTTAAAGTCATATGTCAGGATATTAGCAGAGAAAATGTTCCTTGTATGTAATGCTTAATATGAAAAGAGCTGGTTTGCTAGCACTGAAGTTGTTTTCTCAGCTTGTAGTTACAGCATTATGGTTTAGAAACGTCTTCTCAGAGTTTTTGGAACACTCATGCCTGATTTCACCACCAAGATGTTAAAACTTAACACGAGTTTAGCAATAGTAAAAACAAAAATTTCATTTCACCAACAAGTGTTAGCTTAACACTCGTGTTAAATCTCTTGTTAAAGTAACAAGCCAAATTTCTGTTAAGTCCTTAACAATTATGAATAGTCAAGATGGTGAGCGTTAACAGAGCTGTTGATGTCGATTTGCTATATTTAAGACCATCTAAATGGAATTCGTAACAGAGTACGATCTATGACGAGAAATAATTATTTTGAGGAGCTATCAGAAGGAAAGTTTCTACAGAGGTATAGACTGTCGAAGCAAGTTGCTATGAAGGTTACTACGGAAGTACAAGAGATGTTAGAACATGCATCGAAAGGAATATGCCGTTCTCGCCTTTGTTTCAAGTATTAATAACTTTGGTATTTTATAATTTACTTAAATTATATGGACACTGTCCACCTCCCGTCTTGAAACGTTCAGTAGTCCATCGCACCTCGTTTTAAATTTACACAATACTGACGTAGTTATTTCATGCTTGTAGACTACTAATATGTCACTAGACATATGCATTTGAATTAAATTCGTTTCCAATATTTTCCCACGTGGTATCTCTCTCTTTTACATTCACCGAATCCATCCTCTTATTTTCCACGATATCCTCACACTACGTCACCAATTCAATTAACAATTCTTTCTCCATCAATGATACATTTGTCTCACGGCTTTTGGTTACGATTTTGTTTATCCGTCATTTCTTTAGCTGTTTGCAGACGAAAATAAAAACAAAAGCGCATCGCAGTACGTTCAGAAAATAATACGACTCATCCATAGCCTTCTATAGCTGTAATATTTACAAGTCTCTTGGCGTTAATACGTGTTTGTTAACTGTTTCAGAAAACAGGTTGGTGAAATGCAATTAATTTAACAGTAGTGTTAGCGCTGTGACAATTGTTACGTTACATTCGTTAACGTCGATTTTAACATCTGTTGGTGAAATCGCGCATGAATGGTTTGGTGATACTTGAGTCAGTCAATTCTCTTTGAATAGAACGGGTAATTGAATACTGAGTGAAGTAAACTAATTTTGTGATTTCTAAGAAAATATGATAAGCTTCTGGCTCTGAGCTATACTTCTAAGCGTTAAATGTGATAAATAGTGAGACATAAACAAAATTTCACTGAAAAAAGTAAACATAATTATTTAGTTCTGTAATAGCTCTTACAATTATAAGATCCAAGCCAGAAGTTATAAAAATCGAAAAATTAGTTTCCTTTACCCGAATTTGAATGTCCTCTTCTGTTAAAAGTGACTTGACTGACTCAAGTAGTACCAAAAGTGTTCGAAGCACGTTGGGAAGATATGTTTAAAGCGATACTCTACCTGACTTTGAACTTGCACGCTTTGGACTATAACGAGAAACAAATGAGTCATATCTTCACTTCAAAGGGATATACAGTTTAAAATAATAATTAATGCTTCGAAAGATATTTGACATTAACTGATACATACTGAAACATACGTCATAATTGAATGGTTTGTCGTGGTGTGTTGTGTCTCAGAATCCTGATCTCCAAGCCCTTAAATATTCCGTATAGCATTCTTCCACTATAGCATTCAGTTTCTTGGTGCTACCATCGACTTTTTTGCAAAACACTATACCGTTCTCTGAACTCCTCCAGAGCATTATGCTTTGGCCGAGGTCTTTTATCTTTCCACCGAGCTCTTCTACGTCTTTCTTCTCAACGACTAGTTGTTAATTTTCTGGCCTCTAGCTCTGCCTTTATTTTTAACATTCATTTCTTCATTTCTTCCTTTACACCTTATATTTTTGTCTGGCTCCTCTCCATTCTGGAATTTACTGTCGACATTTGACTTCTTATCTTATCTATTCTGGATTCCTTGTCTCCGTCTGCTCGTTTCCGTCACCATCTTCTTAAGTTTGTCAATACGTTTTCAAGCATCGACTCCATTATAGCTTTGATATCCCACTTCCAATAGCAGTGAAACATGGAAACGCGGTTGTTAGTAAACACATCCTATTATCACTTAGTTTTTTAGAATAGCGCAAACGTTACGTTTCAGACACTACTGCACATACCCAGATCAAAATATGATTCCTCAAATCGAATTCACGAATGAGAGTTACTACTCATAACCGAGCCGGATGACTCAGGAAGGTTAGGTCCGTGTTCATTTCCCGTGACCGTTCTACCTGACACATGGTCTTCTTTGGGGGGATTTCGAATGCTGGGTATGTTACCATTTCACCTCCATAATTTATCATTTCACATAATCTCTCATCTGGTGGTCTCTTTCAAGGTAACACTGTGGGTGGGAGTCTCGGATGATATTGTAACGTTCACGGTTGCGCCAACCGGCAGGTAAATTATACTTTTCCATTGAATGTCACTAGAAGGGGGAGGAGCTCAGGATGGAGATGTTCCTAACAGGGTCTGGGTTACCAGGCAGGTTTGGCCTAATTTAAAATTTGACATGTAGTTCTGGTTAACTAACGTTTATTCTAGAATTTACCCAAATCCAAAAATAAATTATCTATACCAGGACAACTGTGGCTTTTACCTGGCCTAAGGTTCCTTCTCCAGGCTTTATGATGTTCATTTTTGGGGATTACAGACGTGGCCGTCAGAGAATCGGGTGACGCAGATTCCGGCAGCACGTACGAGACTGCTCCCGCCTGGGCCAAGATCCGGTGGTTTAAATGTCGAAACTCTGCCGCAGCAGCGACTGACTCACTGCTTCGTCAGCTATGTCAGCAAGGCTTTCGACCTCCGCCTAACAGCCCAGCATGACTTGCAAACCTACGCGACCGGATGTAACGTGTACCGATATTATTCCATCTTCCAAGTATACAACTTTTACCAATTTTGTCTTTTTCAAAAACGTATCAAAATATTAACGTCACAATATGCTTCTGGTAAACGCCTTCGTCTTCGGTCTGCGAGCCTGCTTAGTTGTCCACTTCAGAACATGGCAGGTGGTATGTCAGCTGTACTAGCCTGCTAGGAATCTCGCGCCTAGGTGACAATATTAATCTATTACAAACATCAGCGTGGAGTTTTATAACTTGATCCGCGATGCTTTGAATTTCGAGATATTATTTTACTTGACACTTATGTTGTACCTCACTTCCATTATGTTCTATCAATAGGAGCAGATCTTCCCGTCTTCCATTTTCTCTACGATTTTCCTTAATTGCCATTATCTTTTTAATTTTCGACGTAGGCATTGAGTGAGGCTTCGGGAAGGGTATTTTTCTGTCTCAATGTTCCTAAATAAAATGACGAATCTTTGGATAAGACAGCTCGCAATGAACCTATAATATTTACATTTTAAGAAGTTCAACAATGGACACTAGAAAACAACTTTATAGATTATTAAAAAATATGTTTTAAAATCAGAATAGAGCGTACTACAAGACATTTTTAACTCTGAGGTCGAAGACCTGTTAACCTGGCGTGTTTACAGGACTGAAGCGTTACCAAAGGAAAGTCGATATTCGATCATACCTATTAAAAGATTAATGCATAGCGTACTTCCAAGTTACAAAGAGGGTATGGTTAAGGTAGCCTTATGTCTTATTTAATTTTTGTAAGCCTTAATTAACACACCTACATACTCAATGCAATTAAAGGAAATTTACGGAAGTAAATGTATGCTAGCAAATGAAAAGAAATGAAAGCTGCCTATAATTTCTATTTATACCTATTTTGAGGGTTAATTTTATTTTACATTTTTCGAATCTACGATATGTATCTGTTCATTTCCTTGATACCACTCAGCTGAATAAGTAGACAAAGTATTGCATTCCAGCCAAAACTTTAATATCTAGGTATTATCAGATTTATATATATATATATTTATATATATATCTATAGTCCCCTTCTGTATTACATTTCAGCATCTTCCAAGGACACAACATACAGAATTTTTATTGATTTTGATGAAAATGTTGTTTTAATACATTTGAATGACTAATAAAAAATATATCTATCATGAACTTTCTGCAAGTGATCTATGAATTTCTCTCCTTTATTTTGGCCTCCTTTCCAAAAGAGGCAAACTCGAGGAGGTGGAATAAGTACCTGCTTCATGTATTAAACAAGATGTTACATTCACGTGAACTTTCCTTACCCCCTTTCGTTTATTGATGGGTATACAAGTATATTTTCTTATCTACTTCAATTTTATCAGATACACCGTTTCGGAAATATCTGCATATGTTATAGTTACAAGAGAATAGCAATACTCTTAAGTCTAAGAACTGAACGTTGTATGTCGGTCTTAAAATGCCGTACACTTTGCATGTAGTCGCAGCAAACAACTGAAAATTACAGGACTTTAAAATAATGATAAAAATGTGTAACAATTAAATTATTAGTGATAAATATCTCGAAAATTGCTTAAGCCACGAAAAAGATGTTTGATGTATTTTTGTGCTTTTTTTAACGAGATCTTCATCCTGTGTCGTGGCTTAATAGGCTAGATCGTTGTACATTTGGTTCCCTGCCAAAGAATGAGCATGGGTTTGATCCCACCCTTGGGGGCCCCATATTTTAGATCCCGGATATAGGACCGGTGTCCACTAAGCATGGTGAGGAAATTGAGGAGCTACGATAGGTAGCGGATTCTACTCAAGAAAGCAAACTTTCTGACTTGGGGTGCATGATACTAAAACATCTCCTTCCCATATCTGTTGGATGATCGCCAACCAGTGTCTTGCGTATATGGGCGTGAAGCCGGCAGTTGGTTTGGCAGGCTCTGGCGCGCTTCCAGACTGTTACGACATGGGTTACTTTAGTTTAACAAAATATTCATTTTTTTGTGCAATAGGTGTTTGTCTATCGCTTAACGTTTGCCACTTATACAATATTATACAAAATTTCTTTCGAATAAAGCAATCATTACAAGTTATTCACATGTACGATATTTTGACAAATTTTTAGCTAGCTCTCAGATAAACATAAATTTCAAAATATGTGGTATAAAAGGCGTAGTTTAGTGTAGGAGGTTGTCGTAGATATCTAGTCTGCAGAAGGGCAAGGCAGTACGTAGATTTATGGTAGTGGTAGTTAACAGACGTCATAAATACAGTAACAGTTTAACTCGTAGATAGTAAACCTTATGACTTTGAGTTCTGGTAATACTTTTAGTCCTTTGTTCCCCTACCATGCACCACTTCTCCCCATTTCTCCTCTCTTGCACAAATGAAGTGTCGCAACATTTTACAGAAGCTGTAAAGAGTGAGTGTCTTGAGCTTTAGCGTCTTGTGGCATTCCAAATTTATTTTCTATTCCGATTTAGATATCTACTATTGTAATACATGATCATATTGCTCACTTTTTAAAGAATGGTGACTTCAGACTTACAAAGGGGCTTTGAACTTTATTTCAATATGCCATTAGGTTTTACCAAGTAATATAGATTTTTAAGACTTGTGTTCATACTGGACACTGGAAATATCTTTAAAGAGACTTCAGTAACAAAATCTCTGTGTTTGACGCCCTAAACTTTCTTTCCATTTTCAGTCTATAGATACATTTTTATTGTGACACTACACATAATATCGAGGCATAAATATATTATAATTGTTACGATATTATTAACCCTTAGTTGGTAACATTCGTCTCTGAGGCTGGAATAAAATTTCTCAACGTATAGTTGACACACGTGCATTGCTAATTTGATCTGATATTGCAGCTATGCTTCATTTGTGAGTTGAACTTTGTATTGCGTGAACATCATTGTTTTACTTCCACGAAAGTATTGTTTTATTCGCGCCACGTGTCAACATCGTCTCACAGAGAGATATTACTATAAAGGTAGGGTTCCTGTGTCCGTCTGGTAGATGAATATTACTTTAAATAAGAATGTTTTCTTGTGTCATATATCTTACTTTTCAAATGTTTAATTATTTATAGATGGCCACTAGTGGAGGGATACCTCACGTCACAAAGAATCAGAAAAATAGTGCACTTGAATTTAGAGCAATTCAATGAGAGCGATGATGACTCTGATTCAGAGGATTTTATGTTACTGAAGAAGATCACGTATTAGATTCAGTCAATCAGAGATTCGGAAATAGTTTTCAGCATATCAGAGAGAGAGAGAGAGAGAGAGAGAGAGAGAGGGAGGGAAGGGAAGGGAGAGAGAGAAGAGGGCGGTGTTGACTCTATTTAGAACAGGGAGAGTAATGACAATGAAATTGACAAATTTATCATGGCATGATGAACTGTTTCATACAATGCCACAAAGTCTGGAGTAGATGCTCCAGGCATGAAGTGTAGCAACTACTCAGCTATCCGAGCCATTCTAAATATTTTACCTTCTAATATCATTGAGTTGCGCTAATGCCTATGTTATTTATCCCCACAAAGGTAAGATATAAAGATTTGAGTTCATGAAGAGCATAGAAGTAAATCTAAACAGAGGGCACATGCAGAGAAGGCTCCAGATTCCAAATTTATCGGTTGAACTCAGGAAAATCATTTCGGACGTTCTGGATGAGCATAGAGATGATCCAGCAAAAAGAGTAACAAACGACAAGCTACAAGAGGAAAGACGTTGTTACTGTCCCATCACGCTGAATATAATGACGGTAAACAAGTGCACGATGAAAGTATGTAAACTGTGTGTAGAAAGTAATGGTTTACCTCATTTGCATAGACGTCAAAATATCTCTCAAAACAAATGACAGCTTTAGAGGCTATTTTATTTGAAACAGTAGTATACACTTTTGTGAATTTTAAGCAAGTATAATCGATTTCAGAATCTTTCATGTGAAAAACCATTATTTATGTATTTTTTTGCATATTTTGTAGCAAAATATTTCTAAACTGAATAAAAATATCAGTACTAATATTTCCATAAAGTTGTTTATCTTCTATTCTCATTAAGGTGCACCTAAAATGCAACATTTTGTAATGTTAGTCTCACAGATAGATGTTACCGTAAGCGCCAATTTTTCACGTTACCAAGTAAGGGTTAAAGTCATTAGGTTTACTATCCATTACTGTTGTTATATACGAGGGTAGGTCAAAAAGTAATGCCTCCTATTTTTTCTCTTCTAATTGCCAAGAAAATTGAATCCAATTTACATAGCTTTAAAACTACAATTTGTCACTATTCAATATAATCTCCGTCCCTTTCCACAGTTTTGGTCCACCTTTTAACTAGGGCATGTATTCCAGTGTGGTAAAACACACGGTCTTGCTTCCTAAGCCATTAACGAACGGACGTTTTCACAGCCTCCTCATCTTCAAAATGAATTGCACGATGAACTTCCTTTAGTGGCTCGAACAGATGGAAGTCTGATGGTGCCAAGTCAGGGCTGTATGGGGGGTGAGGTAAGACTTGCCATCCCAATTTCTCAATTTCTGTAGTGCTGTAGCCGCTGGTGTGTGGTCTTGCATTGTCATGCAAAAGAAGAACATCCGCCAGAACATAGTTTTTGTTTGGAGAACTCGGCGAAGACGGAGTTCTGACGTATTGGACAGAATTCATTGTGTATCCCTGCTCCAAAAAATCAATCATAAGCACACTCTCTGCATCCCAAAACACTGTCGCCATAACTTCTCCTGCCGACCGCTGAGTTTTGAATTTTTTTTCTTCGGTGACGGTGTGTGATGCCATTCCATTGACTGCTTCTTTGAATCAGGTTCAAAAAATGAACCCACGTTTTGTCTCCAGAACAATTTTTTCCAGAAACTCCTCTCCCTCCAAATTGAAGCGCTGCAAGTGATCGGAGGCTATTGTTTTCCTTGTTTATTTGTTTTGGGCGGTTAACATTCTTGGTACCCAACGTGAATAAACTTTTGAGTAACCCAGTTGTTGAATAATCGTCATCACACTGCCTTTACTGAGGGAGGTAATGCGACACAATTCACCTGTTGTTACCCGGCGATCACCACGAATGGTGTCATCGACTCGCTGAATGTTGCATGGAGTCACTGCAGTCACCGGCCTGCCGCTTCGCTTTTCATCTGCCAATGGTGTTTGCCCTTCAGCTTCATTACAGCGACATCTAACAGTGCTGACATCCACCGTTGCATCACCACACACATTTTTTATCCTTTCGTGAATGCGAATTGGCGTTTCACCTTCCGCAGTCAAAAATTTGATCACAGAACGCTGTCTAATACGAATGTCGATGTCATCCATTTTGCAAGAGGATGCAGTGGTGCCACCTGTTGTCTAAGGAAGTTATTACTGCAGGGTATTGGAGAAGAAGGTTTGAGGAATTGCGCCAAATTTCACATAACTTATTTAAGAAAACAAAAAATAGTAGGCATTACTTTTTGACCCATCCTCGTACTATCTTTCGCACCACTTCAAGCACTTTTGTCTTCAATCATCCATTCTCATAAACAGTTTCAATAATATAGAAACTGTAATTAGAATCTATGATAAAATCTTTGTACGCCGAGTACAACAGTGCTTTACAATTGTGCAAGAAGTATCAAAACAAGTAGTATGGTGTTAGAGA
This sequence comes from Mantis religiosa, assembly GCA_030765055.1. Lineage (NCBI taxonomy): Eukaryota > Metazoa > Arthropoda > Insecta > Mantodea > Mantidae > Mantis > Mantis religiosa. The sequence continues at coordinate 109,052,454 of CM060955.1, read as the reverse complement.
TTATCTATACACATAATACACGCAAATTTTATCTGCTTATTAGATAGTATAGATTTACACATAATGTTCGAGATCCCATTACTTACATGTCGTAAGCATCTGGACAACTGAGTTCACTTCAATGAATTACCCTATTTTAGTCCAGAAAACTTGTGAAGTTTTTGGTTTTAGTTGGGATAGGTATGCACACGACAGAGTTAAGCAGCAGGGCATGGGCGCCAGAAAGTCTCTACTGTGCGTGTTTGAACTACTCCACCTTAGTGCACGAAATCTCCTACAGAAATCTTTAACTGCAGCATTGCTTTACAACTGGGAGCGTTCGTTTGATGGTTGCGGCTTTACACAACCAAATTTGATGGATATTGCAAAGTTGTAAGTGAAGAGTTTTATGAACAATGAGCAAGAGCTTAAAGGTGGAAAATGAAAAATCTGATGTTACAATAACGGTACCTTCTTTCAACATATGTTCTTGAGAAAGATTATTTTTCTATCTAATCGAGGTAAAATGCTGGCTGCTATATTTGATGCCTTTGAAATTCTCTTTGGATGGCCCAGAGATAAAAAAACGAACATTGAAAAATTTATAAACATAAGAAATATTTCCGAAATGACTTAGCCCACAAAAATTTATATGTCATAAACTGTTTGTTTTAGCGAAATTTACGTTTTGCCTATCTCTTACGGATTCCGAGTCTCGCAGAAGTTAGTCAGAATGTAGAAGACCTCTGAGAACATTCTCAGAAAAAAAAAGATATAAATTTCATTTTTAATGAAAATATCTTAAATATGCGATATTTTAATTAATTTTAAAAGCATTTTTTACAAAATAAAAGCTTTTGAAAGTTTTTCTAACCAAAGGAAGCCCTGGGCGACGGTATTTTCTTGAAAATCTTCGTGTGATATCCAAGGATGGTACTTAATACCAAGTTTGGTATTTACCCATTTTCGGTTTCTGAGTTATGCCATTCACAGAAACAATTACACACATATATTTTTATAAAAGTATTTTCTGCATTCAATGGAACTGCAAACGTGTATTTTATTGAAATCTCTACTTCCCCTACTTCATCCAAGTATTTGTAGGAAAATTAAAAATGCGACTTTACATGTAAGAAAAGTATAACTATTTTAAAATTCTAAAAAATGACAAAGAATAGCTCAGATAGCTAACTCCACAAAAATATTTGACATGCGTGGTGAAATTCTTAAGAGATGTGTACTTTGTGTATAGTAAGATTTTTATCCCTGAAGGTACGTCATACAGAAATCGTCACAATGAAGGGAACGTGAGGGACTACTCCAAGAAAATTCAAGATACATATATAATTTGCCATAAAAATATCGCAAATGTGGTAATCAAATAAAAATCATGAGCCATTATTGAAAACCGTTTCATTTTAAAAGGATAGTTTTGGATTGAAGGAGATTCTTTACATATTCTAACAACCCTAAGGTCGTAGTTCAAACCCGACACACACACTAATTATTGAATACTTTATGCCCTTTTGAAGTGAAGCCTTCATTCCTTTCTTTGTCGTAGTCATGCAAAAAGTTAAATTTCAAAGCTATATCCTTATTGAGGCTAAATTGAAACGTGTTATTAAATTTTATTATTTATCTGAGCGATTATGTCAAAATGAAATAACAAACAAGAATACAATTTTGTAAAAATTATTTGTACATAGTTTGTAGTTTGTGAAAGGTAATTGTTCGCCTCGGTAGCGTGGTGATAACATGTCTGCCTCACGTTCAAGAGGTACCGAGTTCGAATCTTGGTCAGGGTGAGTTACCTGGATAAGGTTTTTTCCGGGGCTTTCCCTTACCCTCAAAGAAGAATGTCGGGTAACTCTAAGATCTATGGACCCGGGCCTCATTTGAGCATTATTTCATCAATTCCATTCATCGTCCGATATGACTTAACGTTGGAGGACGTAAATTACAAAAAAAAAAAAAAAAAAAAAAAAACAGCAACTTTAGTTTCATTTTAAGTGATTTGTTACAGTTCGTTTTCTTATGATGCCATGCAAATGGTCAATTTTTTAACCCAAGATATAGTGATTTGTTTTCTTTATAGATCTGCATTTTACTTCTGTTTACCTATTTTACCTGAAGTACCCATCATAGATTTCTTCCTACACCATTAGCTAAGTATACGAAGAGTTTTAGAAGCTTTTAATGGTTAATTTTTTCTCGAGAAATATTTTAATGAAACTTAATCGTCAATAAATATTTCAATAAAATAACTGCAAACATTTCCTAATATAATAGAATTAGTCCAATAAATAACTAACTAAATAAATATAAATAAATTGAATGAATGATTAAATAAATGATTAAATAAATAAATGTGTAGGTGTGTGGACGGGTGGGTAAGTAGGTAGGCAGGTAGGTACGTAAGTAAGCAAACAAACAAATAAATTTTAGTAATATTTTGTGGAAAATAAAAAGAAATCAATAATGGATGAATTCAGACTTGCGATTGTAAAACATGAGGTTCTTTGTATACATGATGGTTCTAAAAAATAGAGAAACAATTTAGTTATCTTATCACTTTATTTTGTACAGGAAAGTAATATATAACGATCTGATACAGTTTGGTTGTAATATGAACATCAGACTAATAAAGTGAATCTATTTAGTTTAGAAAGTCACTTCTGCAGATCAGATCTTTCAGAGAGGGTGTCTCACGTACCACAAGTTGAGAACTACGCTTTGAATACAGCCTGAAAGGTTACTGTATGTTCCCTAGAGCCAAACAAATTTGAACACATGTTTGGATTTGAACCAACAAACAAAAGACTACACCTAGTGGAATTATAAACCAAAAGGACATTTGCCTAGGTGAACATGCGCAGTGAAACAGCAGCATTAAGCCATCTTGCAACGAACCAACTCATGGGGCAGTTATCTTGAAGGTAGGGCCATGTTTTAAAAACGTAATGAAGCCCTCCAGTATTGCCAACATTAAACTAATCCTCCTGAAATTGTCTGGCTGGTGTGGGAGGAGGTTAGGTCCTGTTAATGGGCGATAACATCCCCTATACAGTCTTGTCCTGGTCCCAGGATAAATAATGTATATAGCCGTCCTCTGTAAAACCACGCTTAGCGTAGTCGTGTCGGATAAGATAGTACTCTTTCAACCTACTTGCTAATCATATGTGAATGTATGGCACCGCAGTGCTTCAGTATGGTGATTAAGTACCGATTAAGAGATAGCCTTAGCATAACATTATTGTACGTACACTCGGGTGCTAAAAAGGAGCCTGTTCCTTTGTGCAGGTTTAAACAAATATGGCAAATATGCCTTTGAGTTAAGGTGTTGATAGAGACAGCTGACCTGTGGATAGAATATATTATACCAGGTGAGTCTGGTGCCCCTTATTCTCGAGTTTTATGCAATCCGCATTTTATACTCCAATATGAAAACATCGACCCCATAGAACATGGATATTAAACACCCTATGGAATTAATACTAATATAGTACTGTAATATATTCGTAATTAGGCTACTGACGTCTGCAAATGTTCACCAGAACCAGTAAATACTGTATATAACACGGAATGTTTGTCTCACACTAGGTAGCTCAGTTAGAACGAGCGCAAAACTGCTGTCATCTGTCTACTGTGACGGTGGTTCGAATCCCTTGCATAGGTGTACTATTTTCTTACCACGTAATACTCATAATTTGCAGTATCATTCTGAAAATTGTTTACTTTTTATTTTTCATTGTTTTATTTATATTTTATGGTATATTTAGTTTCTTTATTGGTGAACTACAAATAGATAGTTGTTTAATTAGGTAGGTGCAATTGAAATAAGGATAATTTATGCACATTTGAATATAGAAAACAAGGAAATTTGCCGTGTATACTATAGTAAAAAGTTTGTCAAATTGCCTGATAACCGGAATTCGCTCTCAGTATGGGAGTCGTATGTTTTTTAGGTGTACTTTAGTGAGCAGTACGTTTTGTTCTTTAATCAGCCATTCCTCTGAATTTTGCGCATTTTTCTCTCTAAAAATGTCCAGCAATACAGTTTAGTAAGCGCGGAACTGGACTAAGACGCACATGCCGTTTGATCAGTGGCCTACCTTCCGAAAAAATAAGGCGCGGCTGGCTCACTTGGTATATTCCAATTGGTTTATGTTTACATTTATATGGCCTAAGAATTAGGAATGGTCGGATGGAAGGACACACATAGCACGTAGGCTATGGTGAACTTTATATGTTTCCAACGTGACTTCTGTTATAAAGGGACAAGGAAAGATCCGAAGGGCGGTTGACGATGTGTGCTAATAAAGATGAGGTCCTATATGAGAGTAATTCTGATGCCGCATATACTTGCCTTAGCCAAGCCCAACCTGGAGTGTCCTAGGAATAGACGAGAGAGGAAGGGGATCCCAGCAGTTCCGACAAGCGTCAATAAAAAGAAAGAAAGATAATATAGAGCGCTAATTTCACCGTACCTGCTGCAACATTCCAACCACCGTAAACTCTGCTGCAACCATGAAAAAGACGAATGGAAATAAAGGGTAGGAAATTTTTTTAGTATGACAAAACATTCCAACAGTGGCCCACTGACCCAGAAAAACCGAGAAAGGAAACCACAGTAAGAGTAGCCAGCCAGATGGGAATCGAACCAGGGATCGCTGAATGTGAACCTGATATATTAAAAGTACAAGTGGGTGATAGCCAGATGAAATATAGTGAAAGATTTAGCCACTAAATTCTAGCTTTGCAATTCCATGCATCATGAAGGGAATAAAACAAATATTATTTAACACTTGGAAAAGTATACTGATTGGAGCTTTCATCATAAAAAACAAATATATTGGAAAATATATTGCGTGTAACGAAATATAAATATATGTGTTGTATTTGTTGATGTTTTACCTGTACACATAAGTATAGAAAGTTTAATCAGAATAAAGAAGAATTCACAGGCTAATAACACATAATTTGAGGTGTACGTTTTACCAATCAGGAAAATATTTTAAGCATATATGTTTAAACATTTTAGTTGACCGCGCCGTTGTTGAGTGGTTAGAGCGCTTGACTCTCACCAGGGCGTCCCGGGTTCGATCCCAGGCGACCGCAACATGGCGCTGGGGCGGAGTCTCTATATATCTATCTAATCCCTAGTTGTGCCTCCCTCAGCCAACGCCTATAATGCCATAATGGGTAGAGGACCATACATGAACAGCACTGTGTCCTGTCTCAAGACCAGAAGAAGAACAAGTTTTAGTAACATTTTTGAAAAAAAAAAAGTTTTCCAGTTCATTACGTTGAGGTTCGTTGAATATATTCGTGTCATATCCTAGAACGATATAGAACATTAAGAATGTTTTCTAAACTTAAATTTTATTATTTTTTCAAAGGACTTCGAAACGTATATTTCTGCCCAAATCTCAAGAAATAAATGTTAGCGGAATGTAACACTTGTTGTAATTAAAGTAGATGTGTGTTAGAAAAAAGTAAACCTTGAAAAGCATTTTTTGTATTCAAGATTTCTTCAACTTTAGGTGAGTATTGGCGTCTATAATATACAAATTTCCATAACATTTAAAAATTTAGTTGAACTTTTCACAGGAGTTCACCAATAAGACCTTTTTTGGAGCAAATGCATGGTGGCCTATTCCTTTTAAATGTTGTTTTTGTATGCTATATTTTTCACTCAAAGGATGCACTGTGTTCGATGGAAATGCTGCCTTCATTTGTTTGGGTTGCCAGGTGACATCCCTGTTTTACACCGAGTCCACTTGCCTCTAGTACTTGTTCCCTGATTTTTATCTCTGTTCACCTTATGCTATTTTCTGAAAGCAAGCTGTCATTCTTTGGGCAAATAATTTGTCCTTTAGATATCTGTTCACTTTTGATGTTTGTCTTTGTAAATCATTTAATATTCAAGGTACACAAGCGTAAAACTATATTTGATATTCATTTGTTGTTATTTGGGTCCGAAATTTAAGGGGCGTGTTCTCAATTTTTAATGTGTTTTCGTTGTTCCAAATTACGAACGCTCAATTTGGAGGGAGCGGAGTTTATGGTAAAAATTGTTACTGGAGACGAAACGTGGGTTCATTTTTTTGAACTTGAATCAAAGAGGCAGTCAATGGAATGGCATCACACAAAGTCACCGAAGAAAAAAAAATTCAAAACTCAGCGGTCGGCAGGGAAAGATATGACGAAAGTGTTTTGGGATGCAGAGAGTGTGCTTGTGATTGATTTTTTGGAGCAGGGATGCACAATAAATTCTGCCCAATACGTCAGAACTCTCAAAAAGCTGAAAGCACGTCTTCGCCGAGTTCGCCCAACAAGAACTATGTTCTGGCGGATGTTCTTCTTCTGCATGACAACGCAAGACCACACAACAGCCGTTACACCATTGCAGAAATTGAGAAATTGGGATGGCAAGTCTTACCTCACCCCCAAAGTAGCCCTGAACTGGTACTATCAGACTTTCATTTGTTCGGGCCACTAAAGGAAGCTCATCGTGGGATTCATTTTGAAGATGAGGAGGCTGTGAAAACGTCCGTGCGTCAATGGCTTAGGAAGCAAGACCGTGCGTTTTACCACACTGAAATACATGTCGTAGTTAGAAGATGGACCAAAACTGTGGAAAAGGACGGAGATTATATTGATTAGTGACAAATTAATCGTCAATGTTGTAGTTTTCAAGATCTGTAAATTGGATCAATTTTCTTGGCAATTGAAAGAGAAACAATAGGAGGCATTACTTTTTTACCCACCATCGTATATGGGTCTGTGACTTATGTGTATATGTCCAGCTAGAAAAAGAATATCCCTTCCATGGCCAAATGAGTTATTTCTCAAAGGAAAAAAAAGAAAGAAAAGAAGAAAAAAGGTAACTATACACCTAAAGTTTTACGTAACACACACCTTCTTTTATTTTCAACAAACAAAACCATTGCAAGGTAGAAAAATATTCCACCCCTAGCCCAAGTCTTTAAAGCTATTTCACTTATCATATTTTACTAAATAATGTTTACGTTTGTTATCAAGAGTGAAATTTTTTATATAGTATGATGATGTATCTTTCGAAGGTTAGACACCAAATTAATTTGTAAACACACTATAGCACTATAAATATTTGACCACAGACAGTTGTCAAATATTGGTGAATCCTTGAATATCTTCTTTATGATTTGTGTTTCTGAATTTGTGAATGAGAATTGAATTGGCTCAACATTAATTGAATTCCTTTGCGACCTTGTGAAGTTCGCGGTAACTTCTTTTTTACTATGCGAAGGAGAGGACCACCTGACTTAGGTGGTAGATTTACATTTTAATTTTAAGCGTCTACAGTTTCCCGTGCTTTGGGCCCTTAAATACAAATAAGATGCAAGGGTAATCGTTGGAAGTTTGCGGTATCAACTTGGAGTTTGCCTGTTTCTCACATGGACAATTTATACGTCGCGTGTGAGCACTTTGGAAAACCATATCTTTATATATACGCACCACAAAAAGACAAAAAATATTGTAAAGATAGAGTCAGACTGAAAAATTCAATGCCATTGCCGGGATTTGAACCACGGATCATCTGGTTGCCGTCCAGCCGCTCTAAGCCTTGAGCTACTATGGCCAACGCGCCGACCTGGCATTAAATTCTCCAACTGACTAGTGTTTTTCCCGGTTATGGTTTATGGTTTCTCCATACTTTAGCCTACACACGGCCAGTGCGAAAGAACAATTTCCATTAATTGACGTAATAGTGGTCCGAACTATAAAGCCCAGACCTTCAAGTACTTACATGTAATTCACCTTTAAGGTAGTTGCCTCATGTGTTTATGAGAACTCCTAGTGGTTTACCGAAAAAAAGAGTCAGTTGGAGAACTTAATGTCATGTCGGTACGTTGGCCATAGTAGCTCAAGGATTAGAGCGGCTGGACGGCAACCAGAAGATCCGTGGTTCAAATCCCGGCTATGGCATTGAATTTTTCAGCCTGACTTTATCTTTCCATATTTCAGCCTACACACGGCCAGTGTGAAAGAAGAATTAATTTCCACAAAAAATATTGTTTATGAGAAAGCCTTAAATTGATTAACTTAATTATAACTGTGTTGTATTTAACTTCACCCCAATTACAGAATAAATAAGTTTTCCGAATTTGTTTTATTTATATGAACAAGTTCAGACAACTTTCTTAGGCCAACCTTTTTAGACGTCTCACCAAGGCAGCCCGGGTTCAATCCCAGGCTCCCTAAAAGAGTGGACAACACAGTGCTGGAGAGGGATTTCTCCGGGATCTCCAGTTTCCCACACCATCTCATTCCACCGGTGCTCCACCTTTATCTCATATATCATCAGTGTCAGAGGATATTTCCCAAAATGAATTACAATTCAATTTATGGCTCAAAATTTAATGATTAAAACATAAAGGGGTTAAAAATTAAAAACATAATATATCTTAACACTGTAATAAACCAACATAATTAAAATAATCATTTCGCGCCTGCAGTACCGCATGTAGTAAAACTGGGCGTTAAACACCACACATTTCTGACAACTTTTATTGGCGATACGAATTTTGTCGGGTGAGCTAGCTGATAGATAAAGGTATTGTGTAGCAAGAGGTATCAAGAGCAATTTGTCATATTATTTATTGTATTGATTGCTTCTTAAAATAAATGGACAGTTATATAATTAAATAGGAACAGTTTATTGTAAGGAAGTTAACATTTCAAATTTTACTCTTAAGGTCTTTCTGGGAATGCCTTCCAATGGATATTTACCCAACGTAAAAATAAATAAAGAATAAGCAAATAAAAAGCAGTGCAATATTAAATGTCGATGGTATTGATTAGAGGAAACGGTGTGATTTTTACACACCAGAGTTTTGTAATCTAATTTTGACATTTGTGTTAAATTACCGAATCAGTATACTTGAGGGCGTTCAGTTTCCACACGAGTTAAGTGCTGGCACCATATGCTCTTTTCCCTTCATTTCTTTTCTACCCTCACACAGTTTCTTTCTCGTTGGCTCTCTCGGGCACTAAGACCAGCTCCTCCCATACAGAGGTAATCCATTTAGAGCAACATCTGTGTTTCCTTCCAACAATTGCATCAGTTGGCCTTCCCCTACCACCTAATTAATCGTAAAAATTGGCTAGAGAGTTTCACATGTGATTGGACGTTTCGGGGTCACGTAACCGAACACAGGCGTTTATGGACATGGCGAGGGTTGAAAGGTACTCTACTTTAACCAGTAAATTGCATTTCTTCATCCAGTTCTTCGTTACAACTGTAAAGGCCAAACTCATACTGCTAGTGTGACTTCACAAGCATCATCAATGGTAGCTCGGTGTAAATAAAACAAGGCTAAAGTACTGAACATTGGAAGAGGAAACACAGGATCTAGGATTGGTAGTAAACGTTAGTAAAACCAAATATGTATGAATATGGGAGGTGATGGGGATGCGAAAAGAAGGGAACCTAGAACCTATAGTTAAGTTACATGAGAAAGAATATCAAAGAGTGGAAACATTTAAATACCTGGGACCTATAGTAACAGTAGACAATAAAGTATAAGTGGAAAATCAAGAAAGAATAGCAAGTGGTAACAGATGCTTATATGCCTTGCAGAATTAAGTTTAAATCGAGGAACGTCAGTAGGAATACTAAAATTAAAATAATATTGTACTGACACCAGTAATAATGTGTGGTTCAGAAAGCTGGGTGTTGACAACTAGAGAAGAACAGTGGTTATTAGATGGGAAAGGAAGATTTTGAGAAATATATTTGGATCGATAACGGACTTGGACGGATGAAGAAGGAGGACTAACCTGGAGTTACAGTGCCTATTTGGACAACCAAATATAGTAGTGAAAAGTAAACAAGAAAGAATAAGAGGGATTGGCTATGTGCAGAGAATGCCGGGAACTAGTGTAGTTAAGAAGATATTCATAGGAAATCTGGATGGGAGAAGAAGAGGAATACCCGGAAAAGATGGGTAGATGATGTAGAAGATGACATGAGAAAGGTGGGGGTTAAAGGCATTATCATCATCATCGTCACCGTCGTCGTCGCCGTCATCGTCATCGTCGTCGTCGTCATCAAAGTTCTGAACAAACTGACTACTGGATTCCTTTCGAAATTCGCTTCACAAATAAGAGAGAAGACATTGGAGGGAACTGTAAAATAGCGCCATTATTTGATTATCAGTTTTGAAAACTGGAAATATCTATTTATTGAAACATAAGCATAAATCATAAACATAATCAAAAGCAAACAAATGAAACTGCATATTATTATTATTATTATTATTATTATTATTATTATTATTATTATTATTATTATTATTATTATTATTATTATTATTATTATTATTATTATTATTATTATTATTATTATTATTATTATTATTATTATTATTATTATTATTATTATTATTATTATTATTATTATTATTATTATTATTATTATTATTATTATTATTATTATTATTATTATTATTATTATTATTATTATTATTATTATTATTATTATTATTATTATTATTATTATTATTATTATTATTATTATTATTATTATTATTATTATTATTATTATTATTATTATTATTATTATTATTATTATTATTATTATTATTATTATTATTATTATTATTATTATTATTATTATTATTATTATTATTATTATTATTATTATTATTATTATTATTATTATTATTATTATTATTATTATTATTAATTTGTTATTTATAATTTATTATTATTAATTTGTTATTTATAATTTATTATTATTAATTGTTATTATTATTAATTTGTTATTATTAATTGTTATTATTATTAATTTGTTATTTATAATTTATTATTATTAATTATTATTATTATTAATTTGTTATTTATAATTTATTATTATTAATTATTATTATTTTTATTCTAAGTGAGAAAATTTTCATTATAACAACAATTGTAAAACAAATGAAAACATTGAAAGAACGAAAGAATAACCACATATTCACAGATATTGCTGATTTTATGCGGATCATTTCAAGTGAAATTGAGTTCTGAAATACACTTTATTGAAGTTCAATGTAACGAAGGTAAGATTTTCGTCTTTTATAGAACATAAAATTCTAAAAGAACCGGTAACTTGTTGGAATTGTGAGCAAGAGAACATTCTTTTCAATAGCAGTTTTATATCGGTGCAGAAAAACCTGAACAATCAAGAAATGCAAGTGAAATGTGATGGAAACAATCCATAAAACGTAACACCAATACTCAGTGAAGAAGCAAGATTGATTCTGATACAACATTGGGAACCTATGTTATCTTAATGGAAAAATATATTGGATTGGAGAAACTAACCCCAGGCAAGTTCAAATCCATTACCTTGCGATCGTCTGGTGTTTTCTCATGTTTTCTTTTCGTGACATCGTCGTGGAGTATATACGCGTTATAACATTTGTGTTTTAGAACATATATTGTGCTTAAACAAAGTTTTAGCCACCAAAACGACTCCTCTTCGTCTTATCACTATCATGTTCTACATATTACAGCAGATTTATAACATATACATCACTGGTGCTAAAGAATACCCACTAAATCCTATTTAATTATAGTATATGAATGTGTATAGGTTGTTTCAAAACGATACCGAACGATTATAGATGTTGCGTAGTTTATAACTTAACTAGCCTGAATTTCGGTATCGCAGTTTCGAAGTTCTGTTAGGTATAATTTTATGCAACATTAAATATTACATGATTTTGTGATTAGGCAGCGCAGGAATCACTGGAGTGCGAACCTCAAAAGTTGTTGTTCGGATGCAACGGCCTCGAAAACAATAACATTACTCCTTGCTCTTTATCAGTGACAGTAGTCTCGCTTTCAGGTAATGGGACAAGGGGCAGTTATTTGTGCAAAAGTTGACTAATAATTCGGACAGTTGCAAGGTTGCTCTTCAGTGTAAAACTACACACTCCGTCATAACACGAAGGATTACATAGCAAATCCAAGCAATATGGAGCGCTACACGAACGTCGAAATGACGGATGTGGTATTTATGGAGAGCTGAAGGGAGTTCAACGAACGTACTATTAATTTTGTTTCATTAAAAATATGAATTGTAAAAATAGTTACATCAATGATAATATTGATTTGTTTAACTACAGAGCATTTTGTCATGATCTTAATTGTGCAATACTTTCAACCACTTACTATAAATATCAGAAAATTCCTTTTGAGTTACAAATGCTTTATTTAATATTATCAAATACGTGAAATAAAATGCTGGTTTCATTGTATAAGCCATTTAGTTTTGGTCAACTTATTTATAGTTCTTTGATGTTGTTTTCCGTTCTGTTTATCATTTAATGCTTCCATCCTCAATCTCACTAACATTAACTTCCCTCTAAAAGGTATAAGTTGCATATGTCCACCAGTTTATTTGCCATCATACAACGGAATTTTGGAACACGGCTCAGCATGGAGGCCTACGTTTCGAATCCCCTCGTAATGAAATCCTAGATTGAAACCTGAACCTCTGTTTTTGACGCTTGTTCCTATTCCCCCAATTGGGCACCCCCGGGAGGAAGGATGAGGTGAAGGAGACAGAGGGCGGCCGACCCAGAAGCTACGACAGTACAGAGGACAGGGTCCCTACAGTTTACTTGGATAGAGACTTCCCCCGACAGCCCAGGACAACGAACACGCTCCCCATACTGCAGGACGACGAGCCCAGCAGCCGAGCTCCAAAGGTCCCAGAGAGGCGATCCGAGCTCCAAAGGTCCCTGGCTGGTGGTCCCGAAATAGTCCCTGGAGAGGAGCGGAGACCGGCAACCGACCTACCGGAGGAGGAAGTAGGTTTCCTCAGAGCGTATCATCCTGCCATGCACCGCCGAGACACCCGCCAACACGTCTACCTTGAAAGAGACCAGATGAGAGATGATGTGAAATGATAATGGACATGAAATGGAGGGACAGGAAATTCGGAGGATGTAATTAACTTACCCAGCATTCGCCTAGTGGCCCGGGAAAAACCTCTAAAAAGCCCTTGGGTCAGGTAGGTTGGCCAGGGGAATCGAACCTGAGCCTCCCGAATGCGGGCCGCAGATGAATCCGAGGTAGCTGACTGTCACACGACATATGACTTGTCAGTTTATCTCACACAAGTTGGATTATTTTGTACATTGACCCTTTAGATTAGCCGTCTTATCATTCTAACCATCCAAAACCGGTGAAACCTTACCGAGAATCGAACTAGAGACCCCTTGAGCTTGACGCAGACATCTATAGAGGCAGGCCCAGTGGCTCTATATGTATATTGATGGCAGTTCACGAATCCTAGCATTTTCTAGATCAAGTTTTGTTATTTCTGAACATCCCTGTCTGACAATGACTTCCAGTGCTTCTTTGTTTTCCAGCAGTCCATTCATCTACAAACCCCGAAAAATATCCATGGTATAAGCTCTGGTGGGATTCATACAGTAGCTCGTACTGCTTGATCCACTTTACCTAATCACAGTTAATGATATATGGCTTGTTAGAATTTTCAGTAAAATTCTGTTTTGATTTTCTATTCCTAGTGTATATAATTTTCTAACTTGATTATATTGTTCCTTTAAATAGGCATAATGGTTATTTTAAACGCAACAGTCATCAGTTATTGTTAAAAAGAAACCTTCTTACTATGGCATTTCTTGTCAGATGTTACTGACTTGCTTCTCGTTATGTACATTTTAACGAATAAAAATGTAAACAAAACAACTTAAGCGAATACACTAGACCACAATTACCAGGTAAGTTATATAATATCAGCTCCATTAAGCTTTATCTATTTAAAAGAATAGAAGTGCTCGTATTCAATCATATATTTTTCTAACATACCAAAATATTGGTGAATTTGTTTTAGTAGCATTGTGTTCTAATAATTTTACTATTAAAACTAAAATAATATTGTTATTCAATTGCATTATTTTTAAAATACTATCAAAATAAGTTTACATTTGATTAGCTCAAATATAGTTTTAACACTAAAATAAGATTTAAAAACACTATAGATTAAAATATTTCATGTAGATTCAGTACAGAATCAGTGCTATACCATGAATAAACACACGACATTGCGGTTTATTACAATATTACAGAATAAGAACAAAATATTAAAATAATATCGATAACTGTGTATACTAACTATATAGGTGAATGATTAATTATTACTTATAAACAGGCATTTTGATTCCAGAGACCTCAAAATGTTATTCATTGTAATACTTTTATAACTGTAATTTTTTTACAAACAGATAGTTCCATAATTTTTATGTTCTTTTTTGCATCATGACTGCCAATAGTAAAACCATCAATACATATTGTACCTGTAGACCTTTAAGACAATATTCTTTTACATATTAAATTCTAATCAGGAAAAATAGGTTCAGCGTTCAGCTCCACCGAATTTCATAAACACTGCACGTCCATATAAAGAGTGAAAAAGCAGTAAGTGATGAACCTGAGAAGTCTTCTATGGTCGCGAAACTCAGCAGACCACTGACCTTCCCATGGTCATAATTTGATAAGTATGCAAGTGATGTTTCACCTTAGTACTTCCTGTCACACCAATTGAACTGTCTTGTTCGCTTCTAAAGGATGAAGACACCGGTCAGTCTGTGCTTTGACCTATTACTGGATGACACTCACAAGCGGTAGTCAAATATTTTGCTATAACATGAATAATGATTTCTTATTTGAGAATAGTATTTGAAAATGCAAATCAATAATAACACCATATTTTTAAATGGTTAGCTCAGTACAGAAAAATATTATTTGTCATAAACTGTGCCTTTTAATATCTGCATTTTTATGCAGCACGATTTTGCCTATTCTGATTTACTAGCTATAAAAATTGACATGAAAATTCAAGAAGGAAGAGGAATTCTTAGGCTATTTGGAGAAAATTCAAGATAAAATTTCATTTTTCATCAAAATATTTTAAACACTTGGTATTTTAATCAAAATTTCTGAGCTGTTTTTCAGAAAATAAAGAATTCGCCTGGATGCTCGACGTAAGTATCAAATTTGTTTTTTTAACCAACATTCCACTTTGAGTTCTGTTGTTCACAAACAGAAAGACTTATGGATTGGTATCCCCCATCTACACACACTAAAATGTGTAATTTTTTCCCCTGTTTTTCTTTTTTTAGCCAGGTGCCCCAAAATATGTATCTATGCTTTGCTTATTACGTACCTTCATTATGTCCTCCCCAGAATCCTGTGACTGGCAGACTACAGTTACAAATAATAGAATAGCGGAAATGTTGCTAGTAGTTAACGCCAAATGCATGAATTAATACTGAAAAAACCAGGTATGCAAATTAATAATTGTTTGGAGGAGTTGAATATAACAGCAATTAAACAGGCTGAGGAACCTTAAGTTATGAATTACATAGGCCTAGTAATATATTAATAAGTTAGCATGCTACAAAAAATGCAGCATAAAATATTGCAGAAAAACAACACTTCGCACAGTTTGAACTAGCTACACAGGAATAAATGAATACATCTCAAAATCTGAAACACTTCAGTGTGCCAGGATTATTTGAGTCACATTTGCCGCACATTCAAATTACATCTGCTACACGTTATAATGCAGCTGCACCACCAGGTTTCTCAGCTACAAGTCTAGTAAACACGTCTGAACAAGTGGGAACCTATAGGTATGTTTGCAAAAATCAATACAAGGACCTCATGAAATTCAAACCGTTTCGAAATTAGCTTTGATATTTAGCTAACGCTCTTTTTAAAGACAAGCACTACCAAAACGTTTTCGATTAGATGTAAAAATTCTCGAATATGAAACCGTTTCACAATCTACTATTGCTACCGTATAACGTTTTATGCACTTCTGTGCACTATTTGGTGTTTTAGTTAATTTGTCAGATTTCTAGGAGCTACCTATCTCAAATTAAATACCTAGCAAATAAATAGGCGACACAGAAAGGTAACTACGTAAATAAAATTTATTTGGAGAAAGTAGACTCATTTATACTTAAGACGGTGAACTCAGTGCTCTCTGTATTGTTTTAAATCATAAAAATCGTCAATAAAAATCTTTTTATGATACTTAAAGATAATAAGTAAAAGGTTTAATGGCACAAAAGGTTGCGTCTCTTCCTTATTTTTGCAATGAAATCATAAATGAGCTACTTTTACTCTCAACGAGTCTATGAACCATTTCCATAACTTCATAACCGTTCGGCCGCGCCGTGGCTCAGTGGTTAGACCGCTTGGCTTTCACCAAGGCGGCCCGGGTTTGATCCCAGGCGACGGCAAAGTGAGATTTGTGGTGGACAACACGGCGCTGGGGCGGGTTTTCTCCGGGATCTCGGGTTTCCCCAGCCATCTCATTCCACCGGTATTCCATCTTCATCTCATGTAACATCAGTGTCATCGCCTGCGGTGCCGTATGTAGTAAAAGCGGGCGTTAAACACTACACATTTCATAACCGTGCGTGCTGTAAACATTATTGTGAATAATGGAACTAGTTGGAAACTACATATTTACAAAATATTACCGTTTATCATTAAAAGGCTTAAAGAAAAATTACAATTTTTTTTTTTTAATTTTGCAACCCACTGAACTCTTTCCTCCTTCCCTTTGGTTAAAGTAATTAAATTAAAGTCTAGCATATTTTAAATGAGAGCTAAGCTATATATTTTAATCAAAAGGCTTCATAACAACAATTTGGGAAGTTTTTTCAGAAAACGGTCATATGCAAACGCTCGCTTATATATGCTATAGAAAATAACTGTTCTTTCATACTGGCCGTGTGTAGGCTAAATTGTGGAAACGTAGAGTCATACTGAAAAACTCAATGACATAGCCGGGATTTGAACCAAGGATCTTATGGTCTCCGTTCAGCTGCTCTAACCATTGAGCTACTATGGCCAACGTGCCGATATGACATTAAATTCTCCAACTGACTCGTATTTCCCCGGTAAATTTCTTAGGAGTTCTCATAAACACATGAGACAACTACCTTAATGGCGACCTACTATGCTGTAAATACTTTAAGGCCCGGACTTTATAGTTAACCACTATTAGATATATTAATGGAAATTAATTGTTCTTTCACACTGGCCGTGTGTAGGCTAAATTGTGGAAACGTAGGGTCAGACTGGAAAGTTTGACGTATTTATGACGTATTTATTCAAGCCAACCACTTAATTGCTTCATTAAGTATATAAATTTTCAACATTAAAGACACATTATTTTGAGCTAAGTATCACGTAGCACAGTATTAATATCTACGAAAATTAACTGGTTCTTACGTATTTTTCGTACGCTTTAGCACGAGACTTGACCATTGCCAGAAATTTCGCATTAATATGACCCTCGTGGAAAATTATATTTTTACTCTGTAGCCATGTTTTGATGTTACTTGCTGATGTATGCGTTCTAACCTCACACTGTGGTAGGGGGCATTGTCCATCACAATAACGCTATTCTGTTGTAATTTGGGGAATTTATGAACGGTTCGGCGGATTGCTGACCTCACAAACCCATCACAGACAACATCCAACACTGATCTGGCACGTGGTCTCTTCTTGCCGGGAGTTGAAACTTCACCGAATGTTGCTTTTTGCTTGCGTGCACTATAAATGCTGGAAACCGACACACTGGTAAACTCAGATGTTAACTTTACCACTTCATCGATAGCAATTTCTGGAAATTTTTCACTGAACTTTTTAAAAATATATTCAATATTATTATCTTTTCATCACGTCGTAAAGGCTTTCCGCGTGCATGTTTAACAGTACTCGCCAGTTCCGCCATGATTCACAACTGGATACGCCTGTCAGCTTCAATATGCGCGCGCAGCAGGATTTACTTTGATTACAAACTAACTTAAATACCTATTAGTATATATTTTTATATTTGAAATATGCTTAGTAGCACTCGTGCGCTTTAGCAAAACGAACTCAGGACTCCACACCTCAAGGGACTATTTACACGGCGGAGGCATCATAGAAATTGTGAAGAGGGCGCGCTACATGGTTTTGTTTACATGTAATTTATCCTCCCGCTGCAAGCAGTATATGTGTGGGCAATGTATACTAAAGATATGGCTTATGAAATTATCATGAGATCATCATAAATTGGACTTGAAATGTTTCCTTCACAATATAATTTCATTTCGTGTAAATCCCTTTCGCAGCTGTGATGCCATACGTAGTAAGAGCGGATATTAAACACTACAAAAACCTTATCATGCCAAACTATGGTGTTATACTTATATTGGAAAACAGATTGAGAATTTGAAACATCTTGGAACATAAATGTCAATAATCATTCTATTTAAGAAGATTGAAATGTACGGTTTTGCTACTTAAATAAAGTTTATATGTTATCTTGTATAAAAAATTTCTCTTGGGAGATGTATAAAGCAATTTTTCCGCAAGTTTACAGTCCCCAAAAAATCCTTCAAAGAAAAAAAGCCACCTTAGTGGAAAATAAACGAAGTTAGACAAGGAAGATTCAAAGGGGCTAAGACAAAAATATTTATTGCTTTCTCGAAGAGAAGAAGAAACAGAGTAAGAAATTATATTAGATGTACGAGATGTTGGGCTAGAGCGGATAAAATGGCTTAATTAGAGACGAGGGGAAGCATTTCGGGGTGAAGTAGAGATAATCTGATTCCAAAAACCAACGGAGAGTCGGCAGAAACATGAAGCCTGGGGTTATTTATGGAAACTCCCACGGGTTCACTTCTACTTGACATGTATAAATCTTTTATTAGAGTAAGATGTAAACATCCCTAGCTGAGTCAGATTCACTTAATTAGGCCTTTGCGTTCAAAGAGAAAATATCCTAAATCCGCCATATTAAAACGACGCAATTTACATCTGTTATTACTTCTTACATAAAGCAATAAGAGATATTCACAAAAGCGGGTTATTAAATCATCTCGAACGTTCAAAATCACTGTGGTTAATGATTGCATTTGCTAATATTCGAAGAAGCAAATAAAAATTGTAAAATTGAATTTACATCAAACAAAATAACAAAAATTAGAATATTTAATATTGATACTTGCACTTTGATACATAGTTTAAACAGCTGATACATTACAGTCAGTATCGTTTATCTTTAACTCTTCTAGAAGGCATTCTTAAGGAAATTTATTTTGCTAACCAGTTACTTAATGTTAATTGAGATAAACGCTTGCTGGTATGATTTTATTAGATGTCGTAGGTACAAGAGTGAGGTGGTCGGCGTTTATACCCCTCAATTCGGAGATGTCATGCTCGATTTCTGGTTTGGAGGGGTACTTTTTCATTTAATTAGAATCATCTTGTACCCTCCACAGGGTAGGGAACGTAGAAACCACAAGAATCTGAGTAAAACTGAAGAAAATAAAAAGGAAGTACTTTCTGTCAACGCCATATCATCATCATCGTCGTCGTCATCGTCATAGTCATCATCATTTATTTCTGAAGTCGGAAAGTCCCCGATGTGACGGCCCGCCTTGGTAGCGTAGATGGTAGGGTGTCTGCTTCACGTTCAAGAGGTCCCGAGTTCGAATCTCGGTCAGGGTGAGTTACCTGGATAAGGTTTTTTCGGGGTTTTCTCTTATCCTTCAAGACGAATGTCAGGTAACTTTACGCTCCATAGACCCTGGAATCATTTGAGCATCATATCACCCAATTCATTCATTCTCCGTCCGATATGACTTAACCTTGGAGGACGTAAATTAAAAAACAAATCATCATCATCATCATCATCACTTATTTTAAAGTAAGAAAGTCTCCAATATGACCATAGAAGTAAAGGGAGTTTAGCAAATGGAACTTACCGACAGATATTACCTAATCTGGTTAGAGGGCGTTAAAGTTTATGAAAACTTATTTTGGTATGCAGAGTTTTGTCTATATTTTGTACAGCATTCATTTAAAACAAAGAGGAACCACAAGTTGGGAATAATTAGCTCGTATATCCGGAATGACTTTGACATGAAAAATATAAATTGAATACTTTGTTTCTTTGGTTTACTGAATTTTGATCGTAATATTTGTAATAGCTTTAATGAGCACAGAAACATTTTCTTTTTGTCCCCTATATTTCTGACAATTCTATAATAGTCTTGTCACTACATACGTAAGAAATATATCTCTACCTGTATGCAAGAGCACAATGTTGGCAAATCCACTGTATCTCAACTAGCTTTATGAAATAAAATGTTAATGGCCCTATTTTGACTATTCCAGATTTGGTATTTATTTACTTAAATAGTTACTTCTTTTTCTTTCTTTTTTCTTTGTTTGTTTCTTTCTTTCCTTCTTTCTTTCTTTCTTTCTTTCTTTCTTTCTTTCTTTCTTTCTTTCTTTCTTTCTTTCTTTCTTTCTTTCTTTCTTTCTTTCTTTCTTTCTTTCTTTCTTTCTTTCTTTCTTTCTTTCTTTCTTTCTTTCTTTCTTTCTTTCTTTCTTTCTTTCTTTCTTTCTTTCTTTCTTTCTTTCTTTCTTTCTTTCTTTCTTTCTTTCTTTCTTTCTTTCTTTCTCTGTATATTTCTTTGTTTCTTACTTCCTTTCTTCCTCTCTTTCTCCATTCCTTCACTTCTTTCTTTCTTTCTTTCTTTCTTTCTTTCTTTCTTTCTTTCTTTCTTTCTTTCTTTCTTTCTTTCTTTCTTTCTTTCTTTCTTTCTTTCTTTCTTTCTTTCTTTCTTTCTTTCTTTCTTTCTTTCCTTCTTTCTTTCTTTCGTTCCTTCTTTCCTTATTTCTTTCTTTATTTTCTTCTTTCCTTATTTTTTATTCCTAGCAACTCTATAAACTAAGAGGAAATAATACAGCGTGTTCGTGAAATCATGATGCAGTTATTAACTCAATGATGGCTAAATGAAAGTATACCGAAGAATAAAATGTGTTGCACTGAAGATTAATCCAGTGTATGCACCATGATTTTTCAATGTTGTGTGCATGCAAATGACTCTACACAGCAACAATGCACACTACATACTGATCTCACTATTTATATGGACGCTGAAAGAAAACTTCAGTAGATTATACAGTTTGTCGACAAATGTAGAGCGAAGAGCCATCGTATTTATTAAATGCTAAACATAATGTTACATTTATTTAGAAGAACAACATTTCTGTATAATGCTTAAGATTTTTGAACCCATGGTTTCATCTAGCAAATTGGCAAAGTTAGTAATATTAATTTAAAGCTTCTAGTTGTAAGGCACTTCATAAATATATTCATGAGTTTAAATAATAAGTCAGTAATCTTTAAAGATAAATATTTAAAAAATAATTAGATGGTTAGTGACATGTATATCAACAATGAGGTTCTTCTCTCCGTTAATTTGGCTGCTAAGAGTTTTCGAAACGAATAACACTGGAGTACTGTATACACAAGAAGTTTAAAAGTAATGCGAATGTAATCCACTGTTTCCATAGCAACGCCCAAGGATAATCGTATTCCTGGCGTAAGGATAATGTTATCGTGCTCCTTCAGAACGTTGACAAAAAAGGTACAGCGAGGAGGGTGTTGAAAGATTTTGAGAGGCAACACACACACACACGTGGAAAGACAGAAAATGGGGCGACGCTTTCAGAGCAAAACACCCCCAGCGTAACATTACGTCGGGGAAAATATGACTCGGCCGCTCTCTTGTCGACTGTTTCCCTCTCTGGGTTAACTTTGAACATGGCTTACTCTGTTTTATTTGCTTAACCAACAACTGCCATGTCATTCATAGTATTTAAGTATACAGTAAAACAAAGTTGCAAACTTCTCAGGCACGTGTATTAGTTCTGACTCTAGTCACATGTGGCGCTGAAATAGACTGCAGAAATTAAACTCACTACGTTTAGCAACGAGTGAACAAACTACACTCTGTCCATAAATTTGGTACAATCATTTGGTTAGGAATTAAAATTTGAGGTGCGCTGATTAGAAGACGGATACTTGAAAATGCTATCTACTTTATTTTCTTTACTAGATATGATTTTGGTCTAGATATTTGTTTTCAAAATATTGTACGCAGTAAACTATAAGATACGTGCTTAAACCTTAAGATCAGATCGAAAATAATTATAATACTAACATTTGTAATTGCTTGTTGGATGCATTAGAAGAAATCTATATGTTGTATATAGCTCTATATAGGGTTACCATATCATGATGTATAAAACTGGGGGAATTCAGTTAACGAAATTTATTTCATATACTTTTCATTTCATTTAACTTTTTTCAGGAAATCCTTTTACTGGTAATCCTGTCATGTTGAGCACAAGTTACATTTTTCATGTTGTCCATTATGATCAACATTAACTTTACAGTTTCGGCACTGAGCTTATTTCGCTCATCTGTCCACTGAATATTAAGCAGAAAAAGTATTGTCTAAAGCTGCATTATGTGCAGGTATGGCAAAATGGCACTGTACTACTTTCAACAGTTCTATACACTCAACATTTTTACTCATGTATTCGTACCATTTCTTGGCAACACTTTTCCCTACCAATGTTGCAGCGTTAACTTTGTGGTAAGTTCTTAAAGTAATTATTTCATAAAAGAGTATAGTCATCAATAACTGTGTTAACAGTTATTAAAAATAACACAGTTTTTTCCACCGCTTGCCAATCTGGTTCTTTATCCAGAGTTAACCATTGAAATAAAGATATACCACTGCATTGGTTCATCCACTTATTAATATAATTATAACTAACAGTATAAAAAGTATACTAAAACTTTCAAAGATTTTGACTAAATTTCCATCATTGCATTTAGAAATAATTTCTTTTACTTTTAAAGGAAAACTAAAGAACGCGTGGTTTCGCGAAATATTCAAAAACTGAACGAGGCGGCGAAGAAGGGTCTCAAAAACGGGTGGCCCCCGGTAAAAACGGCTGATATGGTAACCCTAGATGTGTATCTCAAATGCATTGCTGTTCTTCAGACATAGTTTAAAATAAACAATAAAATTACATAAAACTCTTTATTGCAAATTGTGTTGCGTAAGTACTGCAGTAGACAATAATCCAGGTTAATTCTCGATTATTGTCTAGTGCAATAGTACCAGTTCACTTGGCCATTAGGCCGCATTGATTTTGTAACGAAATATTTTCAAATCCCCCTATTACAAACCAACACCATTTTTATTACTAAGCTTTCTGGAGATTCTCTCCACTGATGCGAACTTCAGCAAATAAGTTGGATAAAAAAATAAAAATATATTAAAAAGCATAGCTGCATAATATCTTATTCTTTATCAAGCGGGCAGATGTTTTCACGTAAAACTAAAAAAATATGATGGTTACATGAGAAAACTACCATGGCTGATATACCTGTGCATAGAAGACACAAAAGACAGAAAATTGTGTCTGTAGACGTGTGTGTGTGCGTGTTTATCTCTCTCTCTCTCTCTCTCTCTCTCTCTCTCTCTCTCTCTCTCTCTCTCTCTCTCTCTCTCTCTCTCTCTGGTTATCTCAAAAGCCATTCTGTCAATTTTGATAACTATTGTTAATACTGTTCTTCCAGAGGTCACAGCATCAGTAATATTTAAAAAAAAATGGAGGTTAGAGGCTTTTTCTTTATATTTATGCCACCAAATTTTGATGCCATTTTACTGAACACATTTATCAGAAGCAACTTTTAGCAGTTTATTGCGAACAGATCTGCTAGGTTTTTAATGACTTCAATCACAAATTCGAAAATTAAAATATTTTAAAATTGAATTGCTTTAATGAGATTTGAATATACATCTAGATTCTGGAAACTAACTAAATGTCTACCCATATATTCATTCCTATTTTTAACTACTGGCATACAAATCAACATGTTTGAGTTACCTATGTAAAATATTTATACTACACGAACAAACGAAACTCTCAAGAACTACACCTATCATATTGTTCACCACTCATGTAGAAATACGCACTGTTTGAAAAAATTCAAATTGAAGCAAAAGTATTGCCGAGTTATATTACTGGAGTTGGAGAAAAATCATAGGTACACCATGCCTAGACGTACCTGAACTATATAAATAATGGACCATTTAAAAGTTATCCTTACTTTATATTCAATCCCTTATAGATAAAAATATACTACTCGCAGAATAATGGACTCCAATTCATCTATTCTGTAGGTCGTTCCTTCCCCGTGAGGTTGCATAGTAAAATCTCTCTTCTCCTTTATGTGGAGGACGAAATTAGGCGTCGGGCAGCAAAATTATACACCAAGTTACCAACTCATAGAAGCGTCCTGGTTCGGTCTCTAGGAGATTACGACCCTACGAGACGCCGTTTCAGACTTTTGCGGGTATCCCGCATGGTAACCTTGGAGTTAATCTGAACAGCAGCAGAAGATGAACTCCATATACGTCCACCAAAAGCAGTTTGGCTTCAAAATTAATCCCAAAACATCTTTAAATATTATAAACACCAGAGTGTAAAAGAATATTTTGCATCCTATTTGAAATTCAGAGAAGCGTCAAGCTACCTCATAACCTTCTTTCATTCAAAATTCCCATACCAATCTCTATATACGTAAAAAATCCCAAACTGCTAACCCAAAAATCTGGGTGGGCACGCAGCAATATCCTTCGAGATATCAACAGCCTGCTAGTGCAGTGTGTGTGTGTGTGTGTGTGTGTGTGTGTGTGTGTGTGTGAGAGAGAGAGAGAGAGAGAGAGAGTGTGTGTGTGTGTGTGTGTGTGTGTGTGTGTGTGTGTGTGTGTGTGTGTGTGTGTGTGTGTGTGTGTGTAAAAATATACTTCTTCGTCAACAAGACAAACATTTGTGCACTTGGACTAAACTTGAGAAAATTTAGGCACATAAAACTTCAAGACCTAAATCATATTTTTCAACGTCTTATTTGATTAATTTGAACAAAACTTTGTACATTTGCGCTTCAATGTTATGGTTAAAATTATAGATTATTAGGACTTCCAAAGAAACTAAGCTCTGCAACACAAGAAGCCAATGCTGCGCCAAGGCCTACCGCCTGGCAGCTGCATCCCCCACCTCTGTCCAAATAGTGTTAATGAGTGGGGTGCTGTACTGAAGGGTGGGATATGGTTAGCACCCCCGAGGCCCTTCCTGCCGTTTAATGCGGTTTTTGCTATTCGGAGCCGCCTCTTTTCCCCCAAATAGTTCCTCTATTATTCCCCTAGAGATCTTACGAGGCCAAGTACACCAGGTCGTCCAACGGTACCGAGAATCGAACCCGGGCCTTCCGGGCAGCTGCACTACTACCGCGTTAAGGAGCCAACCACTTCTAAAAGTACTGTGTATTTTCAGCAACTTTATATTACACTCCTATATAATAATGTGAGATCATTCTTTTCGACAATGTTGCCTTTTATCTTTTAATAGAGTTTGAAAACATCGAGTCAGTTAGGAGGCCATGGAATCAGCTACCATATATAACACTATTTTTGGAGTGTTTGCCAGGCAGGAGTTGGCTATAAGTTTTGTCACGTACTCCAGCTAAACAATCAGTCTTAATTTTGTTCCTGTTGTCTGCATGGCAGAGAGAAACAAATTCCGCACGTTGTTCCGAATGAAACAAAGATAACGAAGTAAAGTTAATTAGTATAAGATGTTTGTGAAAATTGTTAACTACGTTTTGGTTTTATAAACGTTATGCAGTACTAGATTAGTAAGTAATGAACATGTAAAAGAATTTCATTTTTACTACGAGGTGCGTTTAATTTATAACACCTATTTTTTCAGAATTGAGGCCAGAGAGGAACTTATTTTTGTTTAAAATACGTATGGACTCTTCGTAAATACTGACAGATGGAAGCGCTGTAAAGGGTATAGAACACTAGTGGCAGCGACAAGAATAACGACTGTTTTGATACTTAAAATGGTGACGTTTTCATTGCATGTACAGTGTATATAATCTGTCCATTTTCTTGGTGTTACACCTATTGAAATTCATAGCCAGTTGAGTGAGACATGTGGTGATGGTACCATAGATGTGTCTAATGTGCGTTCCTGGGTGCGACAGTTCAATGAAGACAAAATATCGTATGACAACAAACCAAGACTGTTGCAGACATCTCCTCCAAAATTGACATTTCCGTGGGATCTGTGCACGAAGATCTAAAAATTCCTCAATCGGCGATCCTCCAAAACGATGTTCTCCACTCGCTGGATCATGTAGTCAGATCGGCTGGTGCGAGGTCGTGACTGTCTTGGTTTGTTGTCACACGATGTTCTGCCTTCATTGAACTGTCGCACCCAGTAACGCACATTAGTCACATCCGTGATAACATCACCACATGTCTCACTCAACTGGCGATGAATTTGAATACGTGTCACACCACGAAAATGGAGAAAACGAACGCTGTTCTTACAATGAAAACGTCTATGCACTGTACAGAGCTGACATCTCTGTCACTCATTCACAAAGAGTCCACGTATATTTTAGAAAGAACTAGAACTTCCCATCTGGTCCTAGTTCTGAAAAAATAGGTGTTTAACTTGAACGCACGTTGTACTTTTCACAGATTTTCGAATGTTTGAGTAATCGTGATTCCAATATTAATACTTGTACTCAACATCCGTTCGGCAGCTTTTAAAAGCATTTCAACTATGAATATAATTTTGACGTAAGAAGTGCTGTGATTTACTCAACAATCTTGCATTGAAATTTTAACATAAAATCATTGTTTTGAAACTTGTTTAAAGGAAAACTGATAACCCTATACCAATAATGGATAGCCTGCTAAATGCATGACCCATCTAACAACCATTTAAGATATCAGACTGAAATATTTTAGGGTGTAGACCCTTACCTTCTGTATTCACTGGTTTACTTTCACATAACCTAATATGTTTGCTAAGAAGATCAGAGTACTTTTTAAATATATAATCTTTTTATTAAAAATGTGATCAACTTTTATAAAAGAAATGGGCCATATCGTAACAAAAATGTAGATCCACAAAAATATCTGAAGGTTTTCTTTCTTTTTCTCTTCTCCTTAATTAACAACAACTTCCTGCGGCTGGTCCCTAGCTCAATCGGTAGAGCACCTGGCTGCCGTGCTAGGGGTCCCGTGTTTGATTCCCGGCGGTGAGAGTGGGGATTTTTCTCCGACCAAGATAATTCCTCATCTTCCCCAGAGTCTGGAAGTACTGTCGCGGCAACGGCCATAAAGGGTTCGGCGCAAATAAATAACAGACGGATAGTGTTTCACGGAGATAAAGAGCTTGCATAAGCAGATAAAAATAGCGCCGGAGATAAATCACTTGCCGGCACAGATCGAGTTACGCTTCTGGAAGATGATAGAACGGTCAATTTCTTGTTTGTTCCAGAAATCTCTCGAATTTATCAATGAGGTATTTAAGAAGGCGACGACCCGCCAAGAGTCAGTCGTGAACAGATGTTGTAATGAGAGCTGATGTAAACAGGTGTAATCAGAACGCTGTTATGGTCATTGACCTTGTTAGATTGTGCATGTAATGTAATACTGCTACTGTGAGTGTATTTATACGCAAATACAGAACGATTTGAATTTCTGCAAATTGGACTTTTAATTCCACGAACCCACAAAGTCACAGTAAAATTGAGAGTACGTATGTGTGCGTGATATAAATATTTAAACCCAACGAATACGAGTTAGCACCTTCTATTGTTCCAAAGAAGAACGGCCGCCGATATGACCATTGGAATTAAAGGCAGGGTATAAATGAAAAGAAAAAAATATCCTGCTTTCCTTATCTTTTGGCAATAATCTCGAGTTTCATCATGTTGGCGATCTTCCCACTTTTCCGATGTTATGTGTCTGATTTTAAGTGCACTGCAAGCTTTGAGGGCAATCTTAATGAATTCTCTTCACATACTATTTCTATATTTTCTTTTTCCTCTCCATCTCATGGCGTCTATGATACACTTATTCAATATAATCTTTATGACATATACTGTATGATTAAAAACACTGTTAGAGATATTGGAACTTTAACTTCATTTGTAATAATAACAAGTTGTTCACCTTTTTATAACGGCACTTGTTTCCATTCCATATTGTAATCACTGATCGTAAAAATATTTATATATTCTTGTTCAGTTCTTTTTGCTTATACATTTATTTCATACAGATAATGTTCCTTACGGAATCGATGGCTTTATTACCTATGTTGTCATGTCTAAATTAATTCTGGCTGCTGGTAATATTATCACACATGTAATTGAAACTCCTTACTTGCTCTAAATTATAATTTACTAGTATTGCTGATTTACATAAAACAAGTTCTGATATTTTGAGAGATCAGTGTTTTAATTGTTGTTTACGTATTATATTGGGCTGCTTTATTATGTTAAAACTTAATTTAGAAATCTTCAGAGTTTTTGAGAAAAAGGATAAATGTTGGCCAAAATGTTTCAGATAAAGGCGTTTAAATAAAAATTGGAGGAAATTTACTGCAATCATTTGAAAAGAAAAGTATTACATGACTCTAGTGCACAGAAATCACAACATTTAATGTAAGTACCACTTTTTATAACAAACCATTCCACATAACGATTGATACAAAGTTTCCCTTACGTGGTAATACATAGAAGCCGATAGGTGTGGAACCTGAGGTTTAATATATAAAGATTTGATTTTTTTTTCATTTCCACCTTAAGGTGTACCTAAGTAAGACTAAAATTCGACGTGTACTTACTTGAAATTCTACGGTTAAACCTAAATTATTTCAACGACTACAAATAAATCAAGTATAAACGCTGAGACGGACCAGAGTCAAATTATTTTAAAATAATTTTTGTTCCATTTTATACCCCACCAATAACTGCAGTGGTCATATTGGCGGCCATCGAACATATCGATGGTGTTAACTCATATACGTTGGGCTGCTTGTAGGTACTTTGTATTTTAATCATTAGATCACGCACACATCCACACTCTCATTCATAATTCCATATTCTGGGGAAGATGGGGAATTTTCTTGGTTGGAGAAAAATCCCCACCTCCATCCGGGAATCGAACGCGGCACCCCTTGAGCAGCAGGTGCTCTACCGACTGAGCTACGGGGTCATTCATTTTAAAATGTAAAGCATTATAAAGTAAGGTATCTTGAACTATAATTGGAAGTCATAAACACACAGAAAATGACATTTCAACAATGTATTCCACTTCATGTTTCTTGCTGTAACGTTAACAACATAAATATAGTAACATCGGTGCGTTATCAATACTTTCAGTGGCCTGAATGGCTCGCATAGATGCTCGGCTGTAAGTTGGGTG
>CM060955.1:108688238-109018238 GCA_030765055.1 Mantis religiosa | reverse complement strand
ATCCTCCGGAAACAGACTTTTCAGGTTGGAGATGGCGTCACTTACAGGGACCATGGTGAAGAGAGAAACGACATCAAAGCTGACGAGGATGTCTTGTGGCTGTAGAGTTATGGTCTGTAGCTTCTGGATGAAATGGTGCGAATCCTTGATGTAAGTGTCTGTGGAGCCAATATGCGGTTGCAATAAGTTTGCCAAAAATTTTGCGACGGTGTAGGTAGGGGACCCAATGCTGCTGACGATGGGCCGTAGTGGCACATTTGTTTTGTGGACCTTAGGCAGACCGTAGAATCTCGGAGGTAGAGCTTCAGACCTAGTGATGCGGCGTTTATCCTCAGGTAGTAGGGAGGACGATTTTATCAGCTTGTTGGTTTTCCGTAAAATGCTGGAAGTAGGATCGCGTTGAAGCTTCCGGTAGGTACCGGATTGTAAAAGCTCCAGGATTTTGCTTTCATAGTCTAGCTGTTTCAGGACGACCGTAGCATTGCCTTTATCCGCAGAGCAGACAATGATGTCCATGTTTGCATTAAGATTCTTAAGGGCCATTATTTCTGCGTGTGTCAGGTTGCTTTTTGGAGGTCTGGCCGGTTGAAGGATCCTGGCGGATTCTCGGCGAACTTCCTCCGCAGCAAAAGTCGGAAGAGAGCGTATTCCGGACTCGATGTTGGCAATAATCTCTTCCACCGGTAAGGAAGGCGGGATCACAGCGAAATTGCCTCCTTTGGCAAGCAGAGAAGTTTCAGCAGATGAGAGAACATGATTGGATAAGTTCACAACAGTGCGACTGGTTTGCTCCGATGTGGCAGACTTCACGGTGGTCAGGAGGCGGTTAAATTTCTTCTTGTGCCTTATTGTAGTAGCATCCATGTTGTGTAGCATGGAAATATAAGTAATTCTATCTGCACGGTCCCAGTCATGTTTATGAAGGGTGTTGCTCAGCCGAAGATGCACAGAAAGAAGCTGGGTGTTTTGGCAGCCAGCTCACGGCGCGTTTGATGTATGCGTTCACGGAGCATGGAATGTTCCGCACGATTGTAGATGCGATGTGCAGCAGCGGTGTGGAAGCAGCGCTTCTGTCGTAGAAATCTAGGGATCACACCAGTGCCCCGACAACGTAGGAGAAACGTGAGAGAGCAGAGTAGAGACAATTTTTGTTTTCGTAGCACCTCCAGTTGGCGAATCAGCCTGTGTGTCTCCTCCCCGTAGAGGCGAGTCATGAGTGTTCGGAAGCTTTCACGGCCGGGGTCAGAACTAATATAAGAGATTCCTTCCGGGCTTTGGAGCCGTGGTCTGATGGAGTTAAGCTGTCCATACGTTTCGTCCATCCCTGCGGTGGACATCATCAGTGGCGTGGTCTTAATCCTCTAGGTGAAGGTTCAGGCACAACTGAGGCGCTCGCTAGAGGTGTCGTATTTATATCCTGGTTGGACGTACTGGATTGGTGCGGCTGGAGAGGGGGTGTGTCCTCGGCGGGTGGGGTTTTCCTGTACTGATAGTTGATTGGCTCTCGTGATTTTTCTGCCTTTTGGTTTTGTTTTAGCCGTTCCAGTATCGGATGCCAGATGTTGTTCAGTTTAAGAGCCTCTCCCTTTCTGTTGAAATTATTGGAGTGTTTATAGATTTCAATAGCTTCGCGTTGTAGTCTGGCGTGGTAGTATGGTGTAAAAGAAAGCACCTTTGTCTCCTCATACTGGATAATATGTTCACCATCGGCCCAAATGGCATGTTCCGCGACCGCAGACTTGTCCCATTGTCCCAGACGGCATGTCCAAGTGTCCCATTTGGTTTTCTACTCACCAGAACGTCTAAAAATGCCAGTTGTCCATCTTCTTCTTTCTCCATAGTGAACTGAATACGCGGATTGATGCTGTTGAGATGCATCTCAACAGCATCAATCCGCGTATTCAGTTCACTATGGAGAAAGAAGAAGATGGACAACTGGCATTTTTAGACGTTCTGGTGAGTAGAAAACCAAATGGGACACTTGGACACAAGGTATACCGCAAAACCGACCCATACAGACAGATATCTGAACAAAAACTCCAACCATCACCCTAAACAGAAACGTGTTATCATTAAAACCCTCACGGACCGCGCTACCCGCATCTGTGAACCCGGCTCATTACAACAGGAACTCCGTCACCTCCAACAGGCCTTACGTTCCAACGGTTACACAGCACGTGAAGTCCGCAGAGCTACGCGACCACGTAAATCTCGCCCTGCCATCTGCGAGAATAGTCCGCATGAATACAAAGGCATTGCATTCCTGCCATATTTTAAGAATGTGACGGACAGAATTGAGCGCCTGCTTAAAAGCTTTAAGGTTAGAACTATTTTCAAGCCCACTAGGCAGATTAAGTCGTTATTACGCTCATCCAAAGACCCTAGGGACCCTCTCGCTTTAGCCGGCGTCTACCGTATTCCTTGTTCCTGCGGTGCTGTATACGTCGGTACCACACAACGCAGTTTCAACATCCGGCTTTCAGAACACAAGCGTAACTGCCGTCTGGGACAATGGGACAAGTCTGCGGTCGCGGAACATGCCATTTGGGCCGATGGTGAACATATTATCCAGTATGAGGAGACAAAGGTGCTTTCTTCTACACCATACTACCACGCCAGACTACAACGCGAAGCTATTGAAATCTATAAACACTCCAATAATTTCAACAGAAAGGGAGAGGCTCTTAAACTGAACAACATCTGGCATCCGATACTGGAACGGCTAAAACAAAACCAAAAGGCAGAAAAATCACGAGAGCCAATCAACTATCAGTACAGGAAAACCCCACCCACCGAGGACACACCCCCTCTCCAGCCGCACCAATCCAGTACGTCCAACCAGGATATAAATACGACACCTCTAGCGAGCGCCTCAGTTGTGCCTGAACCTTCACTTAGAAGATTAAGACCACGCCACTGATGATGTCCACCGCAGGGATGGACGAAACGTATGGACAGCTTAACTCCATCAGACCACGGCTCCAAAGCCCGGAAGGAATCTCTTATATTAATTCTGACCCCGGCCGTGAAAGCTTCCGAACACTCAATATTAATATTATTAATATTATTACTATTATTAATAGTAATATTATTAATATTATTAATATTATTAGTATTAATATTATTAATATTATTAATTTTAATATTATTAATATTATTAATATTAATATTATTATTATTATTATTAATATTATTATTACTATTATTATTATTATTATTATTATTATTATTATTATTATTATTATTATTATTAATATTATTATTATTATTATTATTATTATTATTATTATTATTATTATTATTATTATTATTATTATTATTATTATTATTATTATTATTATTATTATTATTAATATTATTATTATTATTATTATTATTATTAATATTATTATTATTATTAATATTATTATTATTAATATTATTATTATTATTATTATTATTATTATTATTATTATCAATATTATTATCAATATTATTATCAATATTATTATCAATATTATTATTAATATTATTATTAATATTATTATTAATATTATTATTAATATTATTAGTAATATTATTATTATTATCATTAATATTATCATTAATATTATCATTAATATTATTATTAATATTATTATTAATATTATTAATATGATTATTAATATCATTATTAATATTATTAATATTGTTATTAGTATTATTTGCTTCTGAATACTTTGGAGTGTGTACTTGAAGTACTGAGTGCCTATTTAAACTTAATAGTAACATATGGTCCTTTTTTTGTGGGGGCTCAATAAAATTTAAGTGTTTGTTATTAACAGAACACGACTACCCAATTAAACATGCTTTCTAATCTATTCCACACATTATTTTATTTTTTTATTTTGTTAATCAAGATGTATACTATAAAAATGGTTTGAGTACACAGCTTGCTGGAATTCCTAAAGTTAATATTTTGAATTTTCTTTGCATGTTCTAATAAGAAACAAAATAACAGATTTCACTAAGATATTAGAGATATGTGCTAAAAATTTAAACAAGCAAGGGAATATTTTACAACCGAACAAAAGCTATTGGAAAGTAATAACATACATTTTATATTTTGAAATACTTAAATTTTTTTCGAAGGGAAACCTGTATGTGTCACTTGCGTGTACATAAATATTTATAATTAAATTAACATTACGGGGCCTTTATGGTACATCCATATAGGATATAACATAAGTTTTATTCTTCAGAAAATGTCCAAAATTTGCTGTTATAATCTACATAAATAATAAGCTTTTCAGAAAATATGAAACAAAACAAAATTTATAGATAAAAGATCATTTGAATTGCACTAAATGTATTTAAATCTTTAATTAGTAGTCTTTAAAGATCTTCCACTGTCTGTGAGAAATGAAGGAATGTTACACAAGAAAAAGTAATGTACCGATTTCATTACCATTTTCGTGTTACATTACATGTTTTATGTCATTATTGTCATTGCCATTACTCCGTTCATCGCGCCGTGCTTACTAGGAATCTTCTCCAGAATATGTATACTAATATGTTTTTTGGCTTGGATCCTACATTGGCTTCGAAAATTGACTCAAATCAACGTGATGTCAGGCTTTGTAATTAGTTTCTATACATATCAACATGAACTTATTTTCACCTTCTTATGTATAAAATTAAAATAGTTATTGTAAGTCATAAGTTCTATGTTTCCAAGTCTTTTTGGCTGTTGCAGAAATGCTTCTACATCTAAAGTGAATTAAATAAGGCGCGGCAGTGTTCACAATCAATGTTAATATTATTACAAACAGATGCGGGATGATTCAAACATTAATCTACAAGCCGAAACTCAAACCTGACTACCCTGGTTCATTCGTTTGTTACTGGTTTGCAAATAGAATTCCAAAGGTGTAATTCCGAGCAGATATTAATTTCCGTTACCGTTCTCTGGTATTTCTTTGTAGCCGGCTGAAATTAATTTCCCGCAAGCGCGTAACTGAATATAAAGAAAAAACTTATATGAGATCTGATTGAATCGGTTTGACTGAGAGGGTTCGGATTGAGTGGAAATTCAGGTTCTGCTTCACCAAATTAATATTGGATATTGGGTTGGAGATTAAAATTATCCTGTAGTGGTTGCCCTGAGATGATGTATCTTCTTGATGATCCGATGTTCAGGGAGTGCAAACCTTAGTCTGTTTCCTACCGTCATTCCTCTGGTGTTTAACAAATGACATTCTCCAAAACCCATTAATTAAAAGTGTTTTAATGTAGATCGAGAGAACCTCTACAGAAGTAGTTTAACTATACATACGTTCCGATGTAAAGTACAAAAGGGATGCAAGAGCTGAAGCTTTAGTCAAATGTTTAGAAATTTAAAGCTTATGTGATGTCATACTCTTTCTATTTCACTGTGAGAAATAATAAATGGTGACGATTCAGAAATAGAAATCTGAAGGATATGTATGACTGAAATTTCGTGAACATTTTCAAAAAATCACCCTTTCCTCTATTTAGCCTATAAAATGATGTAAGGCTTCCTGAATTCAAAGAACGATTAGACAGCCACCGCAAGCCATGTTTAAATGCTTTAACCTAGTTTGAAAGTTACGTGAATGCTAATGTTAGGTATAAATTCTAATTCTTTATACTTGTTTCCTCGCTATTGAAAATTTAAGCATTTTTCATAATTTAAGATGCTCCTTGCGTCGCAGTTTTAGTGTTAGACTAATGAAACTTGCTACACACGTTCATTAAGACACAGTGAATAGAAAAGATGCATTTAATCACAGTTTGTTTTCTTAAAAAACATAAAAATATCAAGTTTTGGGCAAAAACCATATTCATAGCTTTAAAAAAATTTGGAGCCTAAAGTTATTCAGACACAGAGAAACCTATGGAAAATTCAAACAATGGACGTATTGGAACCTGTTGTTAGAATATTAGACCAAAATTTAAGATATTTTGTCGCAAGGGACTTTTAAGATCATATTTTCCAAACTGTCAAAGTAAAATTGACAAAATTTGGGCTGTATTATATTTGCACTAAGTTACATCTGTGGTATAAATCTTAAAAAGCCAGCGTTACTGGTTTAGGATTTGAAATTTTCAGTCATAGGTATCCTTAAAAAGTCAAAGGATAACAAAAACATCTCGGGAACGGCTAAGGTTGCAGAAAAGTTACTTAAAATAAAATGTGGGTTTTAAAGAAATCTTCTTTTGTTTGAGCGACTCCTTAGAGATTAGAAATTCATTGTTCCTTCACGTTAGTTCCGTGTAGACCAAAGACTGGAAAGATAGAACGAGACTTCAAAATTCAATGCCATAACCGGGATTTGAACCACGGATCTCCCGGTCTCATTCCGGCTGCTTTTAACCATTGGGCTACCATGCCCTCCTCGGTAGTGTGAATGGTAGCGTGTCTGCCTCACGCTTAAGAGGTCCCGAGTTCGAATCTCGGTCAGGGAGTTATCTGGATAAGGGTTTATTCGGGGTTTTGCCTTTTCCTGATAGACGAATGTCGGGTAACTCTAAGCTCCATGGACCTCGGACTCATTTGAGCATCACTTCACACATTTTATTCATCGTTCATATGACTTAACGTTAGAGGACGTAAATTTTATTACCCAAAAAAATTGAGCTACCATGGCAAACATGCTAGTACGACACTAAATTATCTACCTGACTCATGTTTTTTCCGGAGCTCCACTACGGCCTCTCATACAATAAGACAACTGCCTTAATGACGACTTACTGTGCTGTAAGTACTTTAAAGCCCGGACTTTATGCATAGTTCAGTCAATTGGAGAATTTAATGTCATGCAGTCGTGTTGGCCATAACTCAGTGCTTAAGGGCAGCTGGATGGAGACCAGAAGATCTGTGGTTCAAATCCCGGCTATGACATTAAATTTTTCAGTCTGACTATCTTTCGAAGCTTTGGTCTATACACGGCTAGCCTAAAAGAACAAATAATTTCCGTTCACCTAATAATGCTCTGAATAAAGCCCGGACCTTAAGTACTTACAGCACAGGAAGTCGCCATTAAGATTGTTGCCTCATGTGTTTATGGGAACTCGTAGTGCTTTACCGGAAAAAACACGAGTCAGTTGGAAAATTTAATGTCATGCTGGCATGTTGGCCATAGTAGCTCAATGTTTAAAAGCTGGATGGAGACCAGAAGATCGGTGGTTCAAAACCCGGATATGGATTTGAATTTTTCAGTCTGGCTCTACCTTTCGAAATTCTTAAAGCTCACCATTAAAAATTTACAAAATAGCTATAACGAATATTTGAGTTATACATTTTACTAATCATGTAGAATGTATTAAATGCTGTATTTTAACACAAATATGTTAAGCTGACTTTGAGCAAATAAGAAACAAAGTGCTTATATGTAAAGGAAAATTTTGGTTGGGGTATTTTCTTGGAGGTTCCCCACCAGGGGCCTACTGCGGTAGGTATTGGAATTGAGATCCCGGGGTCTCGAACCAAATTTCTCGATTGGATGCCTCTGAGTGGTGAGAGAGCTAATACCAAACGCCCAAACAAGGTCCACATCTGTGTTTGACCCTAATCTAAGTAAAGTAACTTAAATTACAGTAAAGTCAAAGCAAAGCCAGAGCGGAGCTAGAGCCAAGCCAGAGCGGGACCGGAATGGTGACCGGAGCCTAGCCAGAGCGAAGCCAGAGCCGAGCCAGAGTTAAGGAATGAGGTTAGAGTGAGACCAGAGAGAAGCCAGAGCGGGACCGAAGGTGTGCCGGAGTCTAGCCAGAACAAAACCAGAGCCAAGTCAGAGCCAAGTTAGAGTGAAGTTAGAATGAAGTTAGAGCGAGGTTAGAGTAAAGCCAGAGCCAAGCCAGAGCGGGACCGGAGCGGTCACCGGAGCTTAGCCAGAGCGAAGCCAGAGCCAAGCCAGAGATAAGTTAAAGAATGAAGTTACAGTGAGGCCAGAGCGAAGCCAGAACGGCGCCGGAACGTGGGCCGGAGCCTAGCCAGAGCCACGCCAGAGTGAATTTAGAGTGAAGTTAGAGTGAGATAAGATCGAAGCCGTAGAGAAGCCAGAGCGGAGCCAGAGTAAAGTCAAAGCAAGCCAACGCGGAACTAGAGCAAAGCCACAGCAAAGTCAAAGCGGAGCTAGAGCAAAGCCAAAGCAAAGCCAAAGCGGAGGCAAGAGCAAAGGCAAAGCAAAGCGAGAGGAAAGCAAGAGCAAAGGCAAAGCAAAAGCCAACGCAAAGTAAAAGCAAGGCCAAAGTAAAGCCAAAGCAGAGTTAAAGCGCAGCCAAAGCAAAGTCAAAGCGGAGCTAGAGCAAAGCCAAAGGAAAGCCAAAGCGGAGCCAGAGCAAAGGAGAGCAAAGGCAGGGAAAAGGCAGAGCAAAGCAAGAGCAAAACAAGAGCAAAGCCAAAGCAAAAGCCAACGCAAAGTTAAAGCAAGGCCGAAGCAAAGCCAAAGCAGAGCTAAAGCGGAGCCAGAGCAAAGCCAGAACAAGGTCCGAGCTAAACCAAAGCAAATCCAAAGCGGAGCCAGAGCAAAGGCATAGCAAAGCCAAAGCAAAAGCCAACGCAAATTTAAACAAGGCTGAAGCAAAGCCAAAGCAGAGCTAAAGCGGAGCCAGAGCAAAGCCAGAACAAGGTCCGAGCTAAACCAAAGCAAATCCAAAGCGGAGCCAGAGCAAAGGCATAGCAAAGCCAAAGCAAAAGCCAACGCAAATTTAAACAAGGCTGAAGCAAAGCCAAAGCAGAGCTAAAGCGGAGCCAGAGCAAAGGCAGAGCAAAGCCAAAGCAAAAGCCAACGCAAATTTAAAGCAAGGCTGAAGCAAAGCCAAAGC
Source organism: Mantis religiosa (assembly GCA_030765055.1). Taxonomy (NCBI): domain Eukaryota; kingdom Metazoa; phylum Arthropoda; class Insecta; order Mantodea; family Mantidae; genus Mantis; species Mantis religiosa. The sequence continues at coordinate 109,009,433 of CM060955.1, read as the reverse complement.
AGAGCTAAAGCGGAGCCAGAGCAAAGGCAGAGCAAAGCCAAAGCAAAAGCCAACGCAAATTTAAAGCGAGGCCGAAGCAAAGCCAAAGCAGTGCTAAAGCGCAGCTAGAGCAGTGCCAGCCGAGCAAAGCCAGAACAAAGCCAGAGCAAAACCAAAGCAAAGCCAAAGCGGAGCTAGAGCAAAAGCAGAGCAAAGTTAAAGTGAAGTTAAAGTAAGGTCAAGGTAAAGATATAGAAAAAATATACGGTTTTTGAAAGGCGCTGATGACCAAGGAGTTGAGCAACCTTATTTATAAATCATCATCAGCATCATCATCATCATCATCATCTTGAAGATTCATCTTGGAGGAATCTAGTATTTTTGCGAAATTTTTGGTTTATAAGTTATATTGCTTATAGAATCACAGATAAACCTTTATTAAATATACATATCTGGAGAAATCTGATATCAAGTTTTTGTGTAGAATTCCATACTTCCTCTTCTCATTATAGAACATTAAAAATCGAAAAACCAGTAATGAAACAGAAAAAAGTAGATTTAAAGCCGAGCCTTTGCTCCACAGAGGATTGAATGGAACACTACTTCTCCCTTCTGTTTTAGGTTATGTTCGCTCTGGGGACAATTAAAGAAACATGTCGCGTACCTTTTAAACCCTTGAAAAGAAATCCATTAGCCTCTCGAAATGTATAGAGCACTTGGCTCTCTGGAAGAAAATGGCACCATTAAGGAAGTGAGTTGGGGAACTTCACCTGTCGCGGCCAATTGTAAAGAGGGCATTATGTGTTTCTCTGCATAATGAACTGAAAACACGAGCGGGAGAAAACTTTTTGTCTCTCTATCCCCTTTCTGTCTGCATTCTTCCAATGTTAACTTATGATCCTGGTTTTACATTGGTTATACTGCGATTTCTGTTTTGTGTACCGTTGTTTTATGTCTGTTAAAAAGATGTAACATGAGAATCATTCCATTTATTTATTTTTCTAACACACGGATGTAAGTGTAGAAATACCGCACTCGTTCACCGGAGTTTTTTGAGGTCCCCTAAGCAATGAAAGCGTACGGGTAGCATATATGTATGGCATAACGACAAAATTAAGTGTATATCGAAACAAAGATTGGTAATTCATGAATACAGAATAGAAACGGAGGAGGATTTGAATACTGCAGTTAAGATTAATCCTAACCTGATAATAAAATTTAAAAAAATCGCTATAATAATTCTGGCACCTAATTTCTTAAATCAGGTCTAATATGACAGATGTTTAACATTCATTCATACTACTGCATTCCTATATACAACATAATTTACAGAAATTTATAACAATAAAATATAAATTAACATTATTATATAGCAATTATAAAATAAAGTAAAACAGTATAAAATGAAATAAATAAATTTCTCATCAACTCATTTTTTTTTGTAAGTTTACGTCATCCAACGTTAAGCCATATTGGACGATGAATGGAATGGGTGAAATGATGCTCAAATGAGCCCAGGGTCCATAGAGCTTAGAGTTACCGGACATTCGTCTTGAAGGATAAGGGAAAACCCCGGAAAACCTCATTCAGGTAACTCACCCTGACCGAGATTCAAACTCGGGACCTCTTGAACGTGAGACAGACACTCTACCACCACGCTACCGAGGCGGGCATATCGGACGATGAATGAAACGGTTGAAGTGATGCTCAAATGAGCCCGGAGTCCATAGGGCTTTATAATTACCTGACATCCGTCCTTTAGGATTAGTTAAAACCCGGAAGAAACCTTATCCCGATAACTCACTTTGACCAAGATTCGAACTTAGGACCCCTTAAACGCGAGGCAGACTCGCTACCATCGACGCTACTGAGGCGGGCTTCATCAATTCAATCTAAATAAAAACATAAAATAACATTTCATTCGTATCAACTACACTCATACAATACTAAAGTTACCTACTATTAACAACAAACGACAAATATAAAATTAAACTAATTATTGATTATTAAATTAATTCTTAATGCTATTATCAATTTATTATTGTTACTATTAAAATTATTGTTAAATAAGTTATTATTTTTATTACCAAATTTATTATTGCTATCATTCAATATTATGTTTACTATTATTAATAAATTTGTGTTTTTAATTAATTTGTTACTAAGTTTATTATTACATTAACTATTTATACAATTATTATAATTTATTATTATTACACTTCACATTATTATACCTAAAACAAACATTTTATATTTTAACAGTTCTTAATTTAAACTTACATATTTATTACAATACAATACAAAAACCAACATTTACTGGTAACCAGTAGATATAAGTGGTAATCACTTATTACCTATCCCATACACCTAAACCTTCGAGAGGAAGAGACGAGGTGAAAGAGTATAGAGGCAGATCATATAACGGCAAATACGGCGGAGCGGTGTACCTAACGTTTCCAGATTGAATAACCGCCGACCGCAACCTCAATGTTGTATCAACACAGATAAGTATTATAGACGGCCATATGTCTGGGAAGAAGCGGTTCTCGCTTCTAAAGCACATTCACCACATATTTTACACATCATCTGTCATTCCTAAGCCTGTTGCTCTAACGGTGAAAGGGAATGAAGTGAGTTGCAATGGACTGGAAAATTGATGGCGATGTGTAATCCATCTTCCATTGGCCTAGGAAAAGCGCAAAAAGAAACAATATAATATCAGATTGGCAGATTAAACATTAATGAAACAAACTATATCTCAAATGAAGCTTCAGACACAACTCCCGTTCCATTAAGTTGGTGCTTTACTTCTACTATGGCACTAGAGTCCATTTTCGAGCCTTGCCCTCCTTGATACTCCAATTTAATTTCTAAAAATTGCAAAGTCGATTTGGCTATCATTGTATAAAGAAAAATAAGTATTTGTAAGAAGAGCTTGCAGAACTGATATAAAATTATTGGGCTGAGAAATTCAAATAAACGTATCAGATGATTTTCAAAAGTACTTTTTAAAATTAATTCCTTCCATTTGTGATTTAATCTTCTTTATTATTCTGTTGCCACATTCGTCCATATCATGTATCACTATTTTATCCTTTGATATTCCTGTATTTTTCAACTTTTCATTTGAAAGGAATGTTTCAAGAGCTTTTTAAGTACTGTGGTTCACATATTACCTGGCCTGGTGGCTGAAAGAACTCCCCAACCGCAACAATTTTGGAAACGTAGAGTACGACTGAAAAATTCAATGCCATAGCCGGGATTTGAGACATGGCTCTTCTGGTCTCTGTCCAGCCGCTCTAAACCATTAAGCTACTATGGCCAACGTGCCGATATGACATTTAATTCTACAACTGACTCGTATTTTTCAGTATTTTTCAATATTTACGAGTCAGTTGGAGAATTTAATGTCATATCGGCACGTTGGCCATAGTAGCTTAATGGTTTAGAGCGGCTGGACGGAACCAGAAGATCCGTGGTTCAAATCCCGGTTAAGGCATTGAATTTGTCGGTCTGACTCTACCTTTCCACAATGTAGCCTACACACGGCCAGTGTGAAAGAACAATTAATTTCCATTAATTGACCTCATAGTGGTTAACTATATAGCCCGGGCCTTAAAGTAATAACAGCCTAGGAAGTCGCTATTAAGGTAGTTGTCTCATGTGTTTATGAGAACTCCTAAGTGGTTTACCGGGAAAAACACGAGTCAGTTGGAGAATTTAATGTCATATAGGCACGTTGGCTATAGTAGCTCAAGGGTTAGAGCGGCTGGACGGAGACCAGAAGATCCGTGGTTCAAATCCCGGCTATGGCATTGAATTTTTCAGTCTGACTCTACCTTTCCACAATTTAGCCTACACACGGCCAGTGTGAAAGAACAATTAATTTCCATTAATTGACCTCATAGTGGTTAACTATATAGCCCGGGCCTTAATGTAATTACAGCCTAGTAAGTCGCCATTAAGGTAGTTGTCTCATGTGTTTATGAGAACTCCTAAGTGGTTTACCGGAAAAAATACGAGTCAATTGGAGAATTTAATATCATATCGGCACGTTGGTCATGTAGATCAATGGTTAGAGCAGCTGGACAGAAACCAGAGGACCCGTGGCTCAAATCCTGGCTATGGCATTGAATTTTTCAGTCTGACTCAACGTTTCCACAATTTAGCCAACACACGGCCGGTGTGAAAGAACAATTATTTTCCCAACAATTTTATCTACTGAAGCTTGAAGACAATGTGTTGTCACATTTGAAATTAAGGGTGGTTAAATAAAGGTTGATAGAAATTAAACAAATTAAACCTAGTTAAAATTAATGGTGTAATAAAATGTATGCACACATAATTGACTGTAAACTGGCGGGAAGGAAAAATCCGTAGGATTTTTTTATTTAGTTTTATAGTTATTATCTATATAATGGAATCAAGATAAAGTGCGGAACCTTTTTAATGTTCTTACTGATCAAATTTAAAATATTTTTCTGTGTTGTAAAAGTTTGTGCAAGGAGTGAGATTCGAAAGAGTGGACTTCAGTTCCCCAACAAAAATTAACATTTTAGTCTAGGTTAATGTTCAAATTAATTAAATATATTTTTAACTATCTTTAACTTTATTAATGCTGTTTTTTTCTTTCAAATGTACTGCCGCAAATTGAGAATTAAAGATTTCAGTTTAAGGGAATGCAACCAAAAATTTAAGATTTGCCCTTGCTTCCACTTGCTTATTATTTCTAAATATTGCTTAACATCCATTGTGAATTATAGTTTTTTTTTGAGTTGGCCAAAGTAACTATAGTATGAGTAAGTGAGTATGTGGTGTTTAAGGGCCCGTCGACAACAAGGTCATTTGGGCCCCAAGTAACTATAGAATCCATGGATTTAAATGAGATGTTATGTTACCTACTTGAAGCATGTTCCATAGCATAGACTTGTTGTGAAGTATGTAGTGAATATGGTAAACTGCACCCTCCCCCTCCGCAACTCTTATTTTATTGGTTTCGATTCGTGCCCTGAAGGAGGCAGCACGGGTAATTCTGCTCCGCCTTCCGTCACTCGTAAGGGAAGGGGGGAAATAAAGAATAAAAAACGTAAAACATGCCAGCGGGAGTAGATCAATACGTCTGTATAGAGTAGACCATGTCTATGTGCATGTTGTAATAATTAATGAGTGCTGCTCACGATTTTATTGCTTGCCTTAAGAAGCTATTTATTTTTGTAACAGACTTAAAGGATTGAAATAAGTTTTGCAGAAGAAGCAGGGTTAATAGCTGGTTTTATTTCTCGAAAAGTCATTTAAGAAGCTGGCAGGGAGCTTTTAGGTTTCACAATAATGGCATTACAGGAGTTCGTGCCCTGAGTAACAATTGGGTCTAAAGGGAATTGGTACATCTAAAGAGAACATGCGATTTCAGATGTTTGTTAAATCCCACTACAGCTTTGACTTAAAAAAAAGTTCTGTAAATATGAGTTCTTTCTCCTTTCTTTAAGCCTATAGTCATCTCATAGTAATCTAAAGAACTTGGAATTTAAAAACCATCACTTAGCAATGGACCTGACTGTAATCTGTACAAAATTGTTATGTGAAGTAAAGCATTTTATGCAAAGTTAATTTAAATTTAGTTAAGTAAAAATAAGACTTAAGGTTTTGTAAGAATAGTTTGCGAAATATTCAACCAGAAACTCATATGAAGTTTATACATAATGTGACTTTGTGGGTTCGTGAAATGAAAAGTCCAATTGCACCACTCAAAAATGTTCTTTATTTCCACCGAATTACAGTTGGAACACTTGTCGATTACATAAAATTACGTAGCGCACACAATTACAATTCACCAGTTCGTCTGTTACAGTTCCACTTGCACTCGCAATTACATACACTCATCCGATGCACGTACGCAGTCCGTCCCCTCACTGGGTGCTCCTCACAGCTGCTTGCCAAGAACTGACTGAACTCGCCAACTGCAGCCCCTTTTATAGGGATATCGCTGTTTCTCGAAGTCTCTCGTTTCAGTGAATCACCGCGAAGGTTCCAGACGGCAGGGGGAGTAGGAAGAGGCGGCCAGCGACGAGTGGCACTTCCCTAATCATCCCCTCAGTTAGTGACTGAGATAAAAGGTTGGGCGTGGTCCGAATGCCTCCGCCCTGGCTCTACTGCAAGCCGGTTCTATAGGGAGTTCCGACGTTCGGGTGACAATAATATGGTTTATACACTTATCTTTATTAGAAATTATTGCAATTGGCGAGCATTTCAACGAATACTTTTCCACGTTTTAATGAATTGAATATACATTTATTCCAACACATTGGCATATGGTTCTCCAAAAATAATCATAGTGATACCAAAATTAAAGGATTGCAATGAGTAAAGAATTGTAATGGAGTTCAAAGTACTCTTGTATCTTTGTGAAACGCATGCCCGTGCAGTTGAGTTGAATAGTTCTAACAAAAAAGGGACGGAAGTAATCGGATTCTTAGCAGAAATTCTCAGTGGATCGCACTTGACTCCGTTTGAATAGGTATTCTTCGGACCCTTAATAATGGCATGACCGAGACTAATAATCACAATGGACAAAATAGTCACAAAAGGGAATTTTGTCGTGAATAAAAGTGCTTCAAGAGGTGAAAGTAACACACGAACAGCTGTGCCCAGTGAGGACAGACAGTCCGCGGATGGCGGCCGTTTAAGAAGGTTATCTTATTCTCTCTTGGTCAAAGGAGACCAGAAGCAATGAGAGAAGATATTTGTTGGTTCATATGTACGTGAAGAATGAATTAAGTTTTATCGAGTAATAATCATTCTCCATACGGTCACCTTGGTCAGCAACTTCGAATTTGAGGTGATGATATAAAGAAGCAGTCATTAAATCAGTGTGAAACGGGCATTCCAGTGTCATTAGAACCATCCTTACTCCCATACATACCGTGACTTTGTGGGTTCGTGAAATGAAATGTCCAATTTCACCACTCAAAAATGTTCTTTATTTCCACCGACTTACAGTTTAACACTTGCCAATTACACAGAATTACGTACTGCACACAATTACAATTCACCAGTTCGTCCGTTGCACAATCTTTTCGTTCATTAACACGTCACTGCCTTCTTACACCAAGAACTGTCCTCACTCACACTAACTGAATAACTGACTAACTAACTGTCTCTCTGAAACCCCTTTTATAGGAATGTCACTGCTTTCTCGACTTCTCCAGTTTCCAAAGGAAGGTTCCAGATGATGAAAAGATCCCGTAATTTCCAGAACACAGTTGGAACAGAAACAGACCGCACAATCATGTTTTTTTCCCTGCCGTCCCTGTCACCACTATAAGACGGACGAGGGGGTGGCGTGGCTAACACGGACCTCCCCTGTCTTCCGCTCTCAGCTGCTTCCACAGGGTGTTACAATGCCCGGGTGACACTGCTCCCTCCTCAAAGCTGTTCGCCCCGAACAGCACCATCGTAGCGTGCTAGGCGGTCCAGGTGTACCACCAGCATCTGCCCGGAGTCTGAGCCAGAAGTAGCACTGCCGTAGTTTGTGAATCATACGGTTCGCTCCCAGGTGTCCTTCTGAAGTACCGGCGTGCACTTCCTCCAAGACTTCCGGGACCTTACTCCGGGGGAGTACCAACTGTTCTCTCTGCGCCTTCCCATCGGGTGACTCCCATACCCGGAACAGCACGCCCTCTCTGGTCTTCAACGAGTCCCGTCGGGCCCAGTACGACTTGTAGGTGGCGCTCCTCGGTGCGATGTCCTCCCAGGTTGGTCTCATCCCTGCCTCCACTTCCCTCAAGAGTGGCCCCAAGTCTGCGTCCGCCAGCTGCTCCCTCCTCAGGCCTGCGCTATCCCAGCCTTCAGCAGGCACTGCCACAACTACTGGGACTGCTGCGGCACGCTCCTTCTCTTCCACTCTTGTGCACTCATGGCCGTCCTGGATCTGCGATAGGACACCTCCAATGTAATGGTCGCTAGCGTCGGTGTCCACAATGAAGGTGCCACCCGGTGGTGGGAAACCCAAAATTGGAGCACTGCACAGGGTCTCCTTCGGGTGCTGGAAAGCGTCTTCGGCGACCTCCGTCCACACATAAGGCCGGTTTTCCTCCGTCAGGCGGGTGAGGGGTTTTGCGATGTTGTCGGCCTTTTCCTCTAAATCATTAAGGCGGTCGTCTACTTGACCCTTCCGCTTGCCCAGATTCGCGACGTCATCCCTCACGCCGGCCAACCGTTCCTCAAACTTTGCGGCGAGAGCCTCGTTCGCCGCCTTCATTTCCGTGGCCAGACTGCGGTTCGCTGCTCTCATTTCTGTGATTAACTCGGCCTTCATTTCTTCCATCTTCTCGGTGATGTTGTCGTTGGCCGTCTTCATTTGTTTCAGTTCCACGGTGATGTTGTCGTTGGTCGTCTTCATTTCTTCCAGCTTTGCGGCCAGGTTGTTATTTGCCGCTTCTATTTTCGTTATTAATTCGGCCTTCATTTCCATCATCTTCTCCAAAAAATTTTCCAATGCCGCGTCCATGGTTGTAATGTTCGGTGATGTTATCTTCCCGCTTCCTGACACCAGTGTGACTTTGTGGGTTCGTGAAATGAAAAGTCCAATTTCACCACTCAAAAATGTTCTTTATTTCCACCGACTTACAGTTTAACACTTGCCAATTACACAGAATTACGTACTGCACACAATTACAATTCACCAGTTCGTCCGTTGCACAATCTTTTCGTTCATTAACACGTCACTGCCTTCTTACACCAAGAACTGTCCTCACTCACACTAACTGACTAACTGACTAACTAACTAACTGTCTCTCTGAAACCCCTTTTATAGGAATGTCACTGCTTTCTCGACTTCTCCAGTTTCCAAAGGAAGGTTCCAGATGATGAAAAGATCCCGTAATTTCCAGAACACAGTTGGAACAGAAACAGACCGCACAATCATGTTTTTTCCCAGCCGTCCCTGTCACCACTATAAGACGGACGAGGGGAGGCGTGGCTAACACGGACCTCCCCTGTCTTCCGCTCTCAGCTGCTTCCACAGGGTGTTCCAATGCCCGGGTGACAATACCCACGCATACCCTGAGAGTATCTCTTTGCTCTACCATGCGCCACCATCATCCTATTTTATTTCGTCAATAAAAAGTGATATCTTATTACATTTATCTTTATTTAGATACATATACTCCTCAAATTTTACATAGTGAACAGTGTACATTTACTACTTTAATCCGTTGCTTTTATATTTTGTTTAAATATTTTCAAAAGAGTGAGAAAGCGTTTGCTGCAATTTCATTTAATTATAATTTATAAAATTAAAATGTATTAATGCATGAGCTCTGATTACAATAGAGTCTCAGTTATCCGATCCTCGGTAGACCGACATTCCCTATTATCCGAGATACTCTCACCAGTGCTTGGTCAACAGGATGAGCATCCTCGAACCTTGTAACAGTGTTTTTGGGTTATGTTTGAAGTATGAAAAGTATATAAATTTGTAAAAACTAATTATGTAAATATATTTAATAATTTAAATATGTAAAAATGTATATAATCGTGTGATTGGCTGAAATAATAATTATATGACGTAATATGACGTAATGTGGTGACGTGCCATTGGATCGGCCAATCACAAAATTAGGTAGAAGTAACGATAGTTACGAGAAGTCAATGATCTTTAAGAGAGTGATATATTCTTCAGCCTTGTTTAATTACGATAAATCAATAGTCTTTAAGAGACAGATATGTTCTTCAGTCTTGTTACATTACGATAAATCAATAATCCTTAGGAGGAAGATATGTTCTTCAGTCTTGTTACATTACGATAAATCAATAATCCTTAGGAGGAAGATATGTTCTTCAGTCTTGGATAGTGACGATAAATCAATAATCTTGTTATAAAGAGAAAGAGATTTTTGTTGTAACGACGAATGTGATGTATACCGCTGCAAGAACAAAAACGTTTTAAGTTGTAGTTCGAATCCGTATAAATATAACAAAATAAGAATTCATTGAAATGTTTGAAGTAACCTGCAATTGACTAGTCAAATAATTTCAAGACAGTTAATTAATACAGTTGCACACATCACCTCCAAAATCGGCATTTCTGTGGGATCTGTGCACACAATCCTGCATGAATATATGAAAATGCTTAATCGGCGATCTTCGTATATAGAACTCCCGTTACAAACTTCAGCAGCTATAGCTTAGGTGCGGACGATATTTTTATTTTTATTTCTTGTGAATAAAATATGCCATATGCCCTTGATTTACTTCAATCATGATATACCTTTTCTATTGAACTTTCAAATGGAACAAGTCGCACTTGATCAAACTTGGGATTCTCATTTAAAGAAACTGCTTGCACAACAACGAGAGCAATTGGGCAATAGTCCGCATTTAAAATAAATGTTGGCCATAAGTATATTGAAGAATCTAAACGTCATTAAAGAAAATAAAAACTTATACTTCAGATGGGTTGTTGGGCAGGAGGTTGGAGAAACTTGACTATTTGTTTCCAGTGGTTGTTTCCATTGAGGAAACTTTGAAAAGAAAATATCGACGATAGCTCCTGTTTTCCCTGATAGAGGAAATGGACAATGGCAAGGACTTCATGGAAAAGTTAAGATATATCAACATGAAAGACGATATAGTCATACTGAAAAATTCAATGCCATAGCCGGGATTTGAACCACGGATCTTCTGGTCGCCGTCCAGCCGCTATAACCCTTGAGCTACTATGGCCAACATGCCGAAATGACATTAAATTCTCCAACTGACTCGTGTTTTATCCCGGTAAACCATTTAGGTAAACACATAAACCATAAACACATGAGACAACTACCTTAATGACGACTTACAACATCTAAGTACTTTAAGGCCCGGGCTTTATAGTTAACCACTATTAGGTCAATTAATGGAATTTTTTTATCCAGATTTATTGAACCCTATTTTAGACAGTGGTATATTAGGGTTAGAGTTTATACATAAAAATATACAATTTTAACAAAAATATTTTAAATACTAGAAGGAAGAAATGATGTTTTAATCCGATGCACATTAATTTAAACTATTTCAGACGTTTAAACACTGAGTTTATAAACATCATGAAGTACTTATACTGTTGTGGCTTCATTAGCAAATATGTGAGTGATGCAGAAAATTCAGTTCCTAGAGAGTCTAGCTTGAATATTAAATCTTGTCTTTCTCTCCAGAAAATGGGAAAACAGAAAAGGAGATGAAGCACAGTTTGAAATTCTTCACAACACATGCACTCGTGGTTGGATGTTAAGTGAAAGCGTGATAAGTATTCAACAAATTTACCATGTCCACCTAAAAAGTGTGTCAAAACAAAATTTGGTACAAGAGTATCACATTTTCCTCTGTCATATACACTAGGGGAAAATAATGCTTTTGTTAAACTTCCATTTGGAGTTGTTAGCCATTGTTGGTTCCATTCTTCAAGAATATGTTGATGTATTATTCTCCTTACATTAGAAATAGGACATAAAGAGTATGTCACAGGAAGATTGGATTCTGCAGCCTTCTTAGCCAAGCAATCAGCTCTCTCGTTACCTAAAATTCCACTGTTTCCTTTAAGCCATCCCATGCAAATATGTCATGAATGGTTTTGAAGCAAGGTTCTGATTTCATGTGCTAATGAATTTAAATTATATTTATTATTAATAGCGAGTAGAGCTGATTGTGAATCAATAAGAATACGGGCACTGTTTCCCATTAACAGTGCACCATTTTATAGCTTCTTTAATTGCTAAGAGCTACGACTGGAATACAGAACATTCAGGTAACAATTTAAACATGGAGTGAGTTAGTTCCGTTTGGTTTTCGTAAACAACAAAAGCACATGGAAATTAATTGTTCTTTCACACTGGCCGAGAAACCGTGGTTCAAATCCCGGCTATGGCATTGAAGTTTTCAGTCTGAATCTATCTTTCCATACTTTAGCCTTAACACGGCCAGTGTGAAAGAACAATTAATTTCCAACATGAAAGACGTCACATACTGGGTTCCTCAGGATTGGGAAGAAATCGAAACAAAGTACAATTAGCAAAGTCTTCGACGATACTCTTAGGTTATAATGAAACTAAAGAAGAGATAGTACAAGAAGACATGGGTGACATTTTTCCCTTACCGAATCACATTCCTGGCTAGGGACGCTACCCCTCAAGATGCGATTAGCTGGTTTGTAGAAGATCAACTGTTTGAACTCGCAGACTCATATTGTTGATTTCGTGAATGGTAATGACGATGAGGATGAATCAGAACGGAAAATTGAAGCACAAAACGAAAAGAATATAAGTCAGGCTGAATGTTTAAGTACTTTAGGGATGACATAAGATACGTGGAGCAAGCAATAGCCGGAGGCAAGTGCAACTGAGATATTGATGTTTCGTCGATGACGAAATCTCGCAGCAAGGAAACTTCATTCAGCAAACAAGCAGACTTTATTGATAAGCTTCTTTTTTTAGACATTTGGAGCATAATTTTGTTTAATATTGCGCGTAAAATTGGTTTCATTATTCAGTAAATACCGCAAAACTAACAATAATTTTAATAATACAGTATACCTATCATGTTTTACTCGTTTTTCCAACTTACTTTGTATTATTCGACATTTTCGGTTATCCGACCTTGTCCCGGGACAGTTCAGATCGGATAGTTGAGACTCTACTGCTTTCGTTTTTATTTTTCCAGGAACGGCAATTTTAAAATCTTTGTCTTTGCATTAGAATAGAATTAGATAATAGCCTAAAACGCAAACCTCGAGTTTGTAGAAAACGAACTAAATAAATGTGTGCACTTAAAACGTCTCTCTAATTTCAAGAGTGCAATGCAGTGCTTATCGCAACATCTTTACTTTACAGACTTCTATATTTTCAAATTTGCGTTTAATTTGGCAAGTTATCTGCTTCTGTAACATTATTATTTGTCACCTGTAGTTAACTGAGCTACGGACTAATTAGCTGATAGTTACGGATTTACGTCTAGAAATTACATAGTTTACCCTGCACATTGATCGAACAGCCACTTCAGTGCTGCCAAGCTAAATTCACTTCCTATACAAGTCTCTCTCCATTAAGCTTACCGAAGTTTGTACGAGAGCTGTTCAATAAGGAATGATCATATTTTTTAACGGGCACAATTTTTCGCACTAAAATTTAATCTTATTATATTCTGTTAGCTTAATGTGAAACAAACACGCCATAGTAGTATCATTACTGGAACTCCTGGTTCCCGCCTGTGAGAACCAAGCAAGTTCAGACACGTTCAGCATCACCTACCTCTGCAATGGAGGTAACATGGAGTTAAAGTTGATGTTAGAGGAAGATCCGGAGTTTCTTTCAAACGTAATCACTACTGATGAAACTTAGCTACATCATTTTGATCCTGAGAGCAAACAGCAAAGCTCACTGTGGAAATCTGCTTCATCACAAACCCTTAAAAAGCTTAAGTGGTTGCTTCTGCTGGGAAAGATCTGGTCATCTCCTTCTTTGATATTCAAGGAATGGTTTATCAGCATGTTGTACCTGCACACACATCAGTAACTGGACAATACTACAGGGATGACCTGAAAACAGGTCCATATCAGGCGAAAAAGACCCCATTTCCGTGAAGCAGTCTGGATGATGCACCACGATAATGCGCGGCAACATATTGCCAAAGTTGTTCTGAATATCTTGCAAAATTCAACGTGAAGTGCATCCCTCACCCTCCCTATAGTCCGGATTTAGCCCCATGTGACTTTTTTCTATTCCCTTACTTGAAGAAACTCCTTCGTGGGAGGCCATATCATCATCAGAAGCAGTGGTGAAGGCTGCGGAGGTGATTTTGAAGGATCTCTCAATAAATGGTTTCCAGCATGTCTTTGAAGACTGGCAGAAACGCTGGAAAAAGTGCATCACATTCAGGGGAGACTATTTTGAGAAGCATCATCAAAATTATGAGGATGAGTAAAAGTACGTTGTCAAAAAAACTGATCATTTTTATTGAACAGCCCTCGTATTTCAATACAAAATAAATTAAAATAAATGAGAGAAAGTGGGCGAAAATAATGAGCAGTAAGGACTTGAATTGCCAGCCAGTGTTAATATGTGTCTCTATTCTGAGAATTTTTCACATACCACATAGAAAAAATAAGCTACTTATAAGCCTTTTCAATGCCAGATGCCATTGATTTACTCCAATCATGATATACCTTTTCTATTGAACTTTCAAATGGAACAAGTCGCACTTGATCAAACTTGGGATTCTCATTTAAAGAAACTGCTTGCACTAAACGGTGAGCAATTGGGCAATATTCCGTATTTAAAATAAATATTGGCCATAAGGATATTGAAGTATCTAAACGGCATTAAAGAAAAAACTTATCCTTCAGATGGGTTGTTGGGCAGGAGGTTGGAGAAACTTGACTATTTGTTGAAGAAAGGTCTTCATGTGATTTTCAAACAAGTTTAGTTTAACATACGGTGACTTCAGCATATGTTTGTCTTACTTTGAACAAATTCTAGCAACCAAATTAAGCGTGCGCCGATCCTTGCCAGAGGAAAGGGTGCAAAAGTTTTAAAAAATACAACAGGATGACAGGAAGGTAACAAGGAACCGGTGGATTAAATGAAGAAAGGTATACGAGGTGAATGTGTGCCCCTTTCTGCATACGCCTAAACAAAAATATTGATGCATCTGTTTTAAATATTATTTTATTTGACCACTTTGTTATATACAAGTTAATATTCCTTTATTCTTTCCTTAAAATAAACTTTGGTCCCACTACGACATTAAATTGCCAACAATACTTCGATATTACGAGCACAGTCACCAGACTAGAAACTAAAAGCACGTATTAAAAGAAACATATTATTACATATTAGTTGTCCGCCACTTACACCTTACCGGCCAGGTGAGCCACTTACACCGACTGACACAGGGGTATACGGAACTCCAGGCTAGACCACCCCGCCGGTAAAGCAGTGAGAGGTCGGCTCAAGGGACATAAAATTCTCATTTACATTGCGCAGAAACAACAAATCATATTTGTAATGGCATAATTTTCATAATACCTGTTTTGGGTTTTCAACTGTCAGTCAAGAATAAACAATTATTTTAATGAACTTTTTCGTTAAATCTTCACGTTTTACGACTTCCAAATTTATTCCTCCATAAGGTTAAATCAAATGAATGTGACATTATGAAATAATATACATAAAAATGTCTTCTATGCAGTTTCCAAAATAGTATACAAAAATGTGCTCCAGTTATATAAATTATTCCTTTGAACAATATACATGAAGGGCCTGAACTATGGGTGCAGTTTTTAAGATACTATAAAAGCAATACAATGCAAAGTTGCAAAAGATGCCACACCTAAATTATAATAAAGATTTGCTGTTTCAGCATATTCAAAGTAAGAATCTTAACTTAGATAATAAATTTAAATGGTAGAATTTTTCAAGTGGAGAGCTATAATGTTATAATGTTATTAGGACTTTCTTTTGAAGGGTCAATTCTTTTATTTTATTTACAACGATTTGAACGATTTGCTAATAGCCCTTCTTAACTCAAAGGCACCAGAGGAGGGGGGAGGTGAACAGAGATGTCATCTGAAAAATTATTACTGAGAAAGGACATTTGGGAAGGAAAAGTTACAGGGTTTATATCTAAGGCACCTGTCTGGAATTTTCAAGTTTTGAGGACGGAGAAAATCTTGGATTAAAGCTCGGTCAGGGATGATGGTCTGTCTTGATCTCAACCGCGGATATTCTACTTACCAGTCCATGTTTCTAACTATTTTCGCGCAGGATAGCGCGCCCGTGTGAGCGTGCTCATATACACTCCACATATTTATTTGCCTAGATGGTAGCGTGTCTGCTCATGTTCAAGAGGTCCCGAGTTCGAATCTCGGTCAGGGAGAGTTATGTGAATGAGGTTTATTCCAGAGTTTTCTTTTATTGGGCCACGCCATGGCCCAGTGGTTAGATCGCTTAACTCTGATCAAGGCGACCCCAGTTTTATCCCAGGCGACTGCATGCGAGATTTGTGGACAACATGGCGCAGGGGCGGGCTTTCTCCAGGGTATCCGTTTTCTCCCGCCATCATTTCACTAATTGCTCTATTATTATCTCTCCTTTCAGTCATTTCACTCTCATTCCCTTCATCTGCTTCCATCACTCTCATACCAGAGATGGCCTGCCTCGGTAGCGTGGTGGTAGCATGTCTGCCTCACGTTCAAGAGGTCCCGAGTTCGAATCTCGGTCAGGGGAGTTACCTGGATAAGGTTTTTACGCGGGGTTTTCCCTTATCCTAAAAAGACGAATGTCGGGTAACTGTAAGCTCTATGGACCCTGGGCTCATTTGAGCACCATGTCACCCATTCCATTCATCGTGGAGTTTTTTTTTTTAAAATATACGCCCTCCAGAGTTAAGTCGTATAGGTTATATAGCTGCAATGATACTCAAATGAGTCCGGGGTCCATGGAGCTTTGAACTACCCGACATTCGTCTTTCAGGATAATGGAAAACCTCAGAGAAAAGCTTATCCTTGACAGAGATTCGAATTCGGGACCTCTTGAACGTGAGGCAGACACGCTACTATCTACGCTACCGAGGTGGGCAAATGGGGCTCTTCACCCATCCTGGGTTCTCTATCTGATCCAGAGTTTCTGTTTTTCAACTCCTAACACCCCAATAGTGATCAAATAAGGAAATTGAAGATGAAGAAGTATTTTTCCTTTTATCCTGAAAGATGAATGGTAAAGATAAGCTGTATAGACCCTGGGCTCATTTGAACACCATTTCACCCATTTCATTCATCGTCCGATATGACTTAACGTTGGAGGACGTAAAATTAAAAAAATATATATTTATATCTCCCTTTTGCCAATTTAAGCGAGGAACGTATTCCAGTTTATTCTATACAATAAACAGAACAGGAATTTACACACTGTTAGATTTTAATTGTTATTATATTTTAATCCGGCCTTTTACATTTTATTTTTATGTATAATTAGATCCAAAATACCTGTGAACTTATTCGGTACCACTACTCACACTTCCATTTACAGAACAAATGAAGGACATAAAAGAGCTGCTAGGCAAAAGGTAAACAAATGAAGCCATTTCGCAACAACTGCATTTATAGATGAGCCAATAGGTAACTATGCAATTGAAGCCATCTCCGATACTCGCCGATGCAAGTATCAAAGAACGTAATAGTCTTTTCAATGTGATTATTACATTATGCTGGTTATAAATTACACTATACTGTGTTGTGCATCTGCTTTATAATAATCTGAGTTCTAAAAGGAATATAAGAGATTAACTATCTTGTGACACCGACAGCGTAGTCAAACTTTCTGAGCATTAGGAGTGAAAGGGTTTTACCTGTTTGGGAAGTTCCGATATTGGTATGCTGACTCTGCTCTTTCACATGGGATTTTTATATTGCCCCACAATATTCCCATTAAAGACATGTGAATAAAAATCTCTTGCAGATAAAATAATTCAAGAAGCTTTCCAAAGAGAGAAATCGAATGACTTGGCATTTCCGTTGGAAAATTCCTCACGTAAATCTTTCGGAGAAACCAGAGTTCCCTTCGCATCTGCTGATAAAATTTAAATTGGATGAGGTTGGGGGCCTGTGAACAGCTCACATGCTTCGGATGCTGTGGGAGTTAATCCCTTAGCACTGTTCGGTTTTGCTGATATACATGAAGTACTTCTCGTTGGATTGTATACCTCCAAGTTTTTTAAACACAAATGGTCTGTGTTAAATGAGAAGCTTTACGCACTGGCCCTTGGAATAATTTTATCACAGAGTGTACCTGTACCCATATGCAATTCTTGTTTTCAAGGAAATTGCTGGACGTCAGGTTTGCTGGTCACTAAAGTGACATTGAAGCTATGATCTCTACAGTTTTGATATGCAAATATCCTGTTTCCTAATTGAAATACGAATCGCTTTACGGATGTCAACCTATTATAACAGATTATCTCCCATTCCTATACAGTAAGAAATCACCTTATAATTTCAACAAGAGTTAACTAGGATTTAGGAATGTCTCTTTACACTTCAAATATTGGTTGCTCCAAATGTTTTAAATTGTTGCTCTTGATATGAAACTGAGGTGGAAATCTTGCTGACCGCTTTATGAGACTTCTATTAATCTACTGCCAATCTGTTATTTGGAATAAACATAGTATTTTAAATGCTGACGAAATATCCGGCGAAAATAGACTAGGCTAAGTTCTGTTGGAAAAATATGTCCTTTTAAGTATCCCAAGGTTCACAGGGCATGATCCCTCTACTACTTGATTTAAAAATAACTCTGTGTAGGAATTTAGTAGTATATCTAAAAAGGAAAGGACCAATAATCTGGAATAATAATACCATAAACGTTCAGTTTCTATGGATTATACCCATGGCTCTCCTTCATCCATTGCGGGTTTATGTCTGACCAACATCAGCAGTTGTGTCTATTGACAAATCCAACAAGGCAAGGCACGGCTTAATCTAAGAGTACGACTGGTCTGAAAAACTATACTTTTATTAATGTACTCTGTCATTGTTGGTTACCAAAACGCCCCATATGGCTACCGTGGCCTTCGGGGTAACCTCTCCCCACCACGTAATGTTTTGACCCATTTTTCAGGTGGAGGTACCCAGAAGGAGGGTCCATTACCTTCAATAGGTTGATCCTGAAGATGCTGGTGAGGTGAGAGGACCTACAGCTTATACCGTGGACTCCGAACCGCGTTGGTGGCATAGGTGACTCTTCACATGTGCTAGACAGAGGTGAAGGCGTGGATAGGGTCGACTTAAAATCGCCAACCCCAGAGCCAGAAATAGAACTGGGGACCCTTTGCACGGGAGCCACGAACGAAACCACTGCGCTACCCTGGCGCCCATATACTCTACCATTAATTCACAGAACTTCATTATTCTCTCTGAATCGTATCCTGAAGCTGCATGCAAAAGTTCCTTGACATTTTAAGGAATTGACATACATTGGGTAGTAAAGCAAAATTTCTTGTAGACTTGTTTTATTGGACAAGGGATGCCTCATCCATTGAAGTATTAACAGCAGACACACTTATTTTCGGGTAATCTGATCTTGGTAATTCCTTTATGCTTCCATTTTCAGTAAATGTTATTACAGTTCTTGTCACCATTTCATGTGGAATCGGGACGCAATCCGAGTGCATATTATTAAATCAATTCGCAGCCACTCACTTCAGGTAACCGCAATTATCCCTTCGACATCAGGCATAATATTATTTAACAAACAACAGTCAAATCACAATATAAGAAAAGTAAGAAAAGTTTACTTCGTTAAGCTTATATTTCCAATTTTTAAGTAAAACGTTATGAATTGTACAAAATTATTTTATCGCAATAAAAGAAAAGAAAAAGTAGAAAAGTAATATGCAACATTCTTTTGGTAAAAGGTGTTACAACACTCATATGATTGCAGCACTCGCTTGCACCATAATCTGTTAGCAATAAAGCTTTATTCACACTGTTAAATATATTATTCTTCCCCATTTGGCAAAAATTAAGTTGGTTCATTAGGAGCTGAGTGGCTCATTAGGAGCTGGCCTAGTGATAACCGAAGTTGTGGTTTCAAGCCCAGACCATGCGTTTAAAAGTGACATTTTCGTGTCGTTAGGTTCACTAACTTGTAAAATAACTCCTTTTGGACGGAATTCTGAAACAATGAGTCTTCTATACGAACCTATAAATTGGCAGCTGGTATTTATTTTACTTTTCAATCCTCAAGGCAATCGGAAACATAACAGAAGAACGAAATGTTAGGAAACAATGAAATGAATTCTGGTGGAAGAGAAACCAAACAGAGAAAATCTATTGTCAGAGCGGCCGGTACCCGGAATCAAAGCCAGAATCTCTAAAAGGCGAGTCCCCCACGTTACGGTTTAATTAATATTTCAGCTGTTTCAGATCACTAGCGCTAATGTTTGTTCTGAAGCTATAAGTACAACTGTTACCATTCAACCCTTGTGAGCTGTTTTGGGTTTCAACTCAGCTAAATAAACATATGTTCCTATACATATTTTAATTGCAAAGTATAATCTTTATTCCTCGAACAAAGTAAATAAAGGCGAAACAGAACTCGGCTTCATTGTTTGTCCATTTTTACTTTAAGCAGAAGAGACAAAGCATTTCGCCTAAAAATTACATATGAAGATTTTACTTCAATTTTAGGTTTTAGTATTCTGAATCAAAAAGCATTAAATGCTTCTGCACTTGCTTGTGTACGAATAGTGCAGCCTAAAAACTAAAAGTTCAGTAAACGTCCTATTTAGATAAAAAGAGGAAAACAAATATTTCAAAATGCCTAGTACTGTTCACCAATCCAGGCTTTAAATGCAAAATTTTTATTTACATTAAAAGACTTAAATTATATTTATTATAGTGTCAGATGTTTAAAATATTTAAATGACTGAAAAATTATAGCAGTAAAGTGAAAAGGATTCGTCAAACATGTTAATAGTGTTGTTTAATTGCTATTGATTGAAATTGTTAATATTTTTGTAATTTATGAGGTGATGGCACCATTCAGTTGTTTCTCGCGAAGCAATCACTTTGTATAAATTGATCGTTGATGAAGGTGAACAATATGTTCTACAGGAAACAAATATAAATATCAGTAAAACAGGCGAGATGTGCGAAATACATCTTTTTAAAAAATTCCTAGATATTCGTTTTTATGTATTTTGAATTTTCAATACTTTGTACCTTTGTGAAGTTCTAAGTTGACCTTCGTTTGTTTCTCCTGCTGAATTTTAAAAGTAGCATTTTGCTATCCAGTTTTTAAACATTTGAAGTTTGGCTTCCCCTTGTACCTACAATGAAATTGTTTAACTGGATTAAAATGAAGTGTATGCTCAGAGATTTTAGATGATCATCAGCCCAGTTGCTAGCCACTGGTAATATGTTTCACGTGGATAACAGTTAATAGCTTCCAAGAAATAAACCGATCAGTCAGAGGACCACTAATTTGTCATCTTCTGCACAGCATAAATGAGTTACAAACCATTGCAGCAATCTAATATTTGCTTCATAGTTTTTCCCCTGTTCAATTTATACCCCGCCTTCAACTGCAGTGGTTATATCGGGGGCCGTTCTCCTTTGGAGCACATCGATTGTGTTATCTTGTAGACGTTGCGTTGCTGGTACTTTGGATTTTTTTTTTAATCATTATATCACGCACACATTCACACTTTCATCCAAACTTCCAGACTCTGGAGAAGATGGGGAATCACCTTGGTTGGAGAAAAAACCTCACCCCTAGCCGGGAATTGAGCCCGGGACCCCTTGCAGAGCAGGCAGGTCCTCTACCGACTGAACTACGAGGCCAGCTTCTTCATAGTTTGCGTATACTTCTAAGAACAGCAAAAATAATGCATTTACTTCCTCCTGCTGAAGTTCAATAATTCAAGTAGAGATACGCTGTGACGGTCCCTTGAAATTAAATTTCAGAACTTAACAGAAGCCTGTTAAATATTAAACAAAGAAGGTAACATATTTAGAAAATTAATATCAGTAATAGGTAATTTTATGCTATAAAGATGATTATTGGACTTTCTGAGGACCATGTCCTTCAAATGACATCCATTTCTAAGTTGAAATGCCTTCAGTGTGCTATGCAACTCGTGTAGAAGTTGTAAAAATATATCAATAGTTTCTCTATGAATGATTCCTTCAGCTCTTCAAGGTTTTGTATACGAGTTGAATGTTCCCATAAAATTTCCCATATTCTCGTCAAATATCCCCATAAAGTTAATGGCAACATACAGATTTACGGGTAAGATAGGACAAGCAATATCCCAATATTTAGACATTCTGGTTTGGTGTGCTGAAGCTCATCTTGCTGGAACCGTGTTGCTTCCTCCAAGGGAAGTTTTGTTAATTTTGTAAAGAGAACAGTTTGAAACAAATGGATATCGATTAGAAGTCACTGTTCTTTCTCATCCTTCTTGATCTTCAGCAAAATAGGGTCCATTAGTCTTTTTGTAAGGTTTGCATACATTCTATTACCTTCAGGATATTTAAAGGCCTATCGTTTAGTTGAGGATTTTAAAGGTACTATTACAATAACTTTTGTTTATTTACAAAACCAGTTAGGTAAAAATGCAGTTTGTTGGGCAGGCTGTTTAGAAGTGATTATCTTTATAACCTTTGTTTGAAAACTGTTCATTAAACTTATAGCAGTTAATTTGACTATAGATTTTAATTGATACAGTTAATATCCTCTGAACTTCGGCACGTGATATATTAGTAGAACGAAGCATAAAAATGAAAGAGATAAAATGTGATTTGATAGCTTTACTGAGGCAAAAAAGACTATTCTCGTGATGTACAGAGAAGTTTTCTAGTGTTAGGTTTCTGGAAGCAGAAGTTGCGAGAACCATGGAGGTTGCGTCGGTTGTTAAGTTGCACATCATTTGAATATCGATTACGATAGCCGATATAAACATAAAGCTTTACGGCTCGATCCATTTCGAGAACCGAGCCACTCTATGAAACTGTTTTATATATTGTAATTGGTTCTTCTCCCGACGGCGTAACTCGTCGCGCCCCCTTCATATTTTCTCGGGTAGATTACACTTAAACGGCACTAAAATACTAAAGGGATGCAGAGTAGGGTAGTTTCAGAATGTTATGAGCAATAAAAATTTAAGTTATCAGTTACACTATGATGATAGCTATAAATTTCACTGATTCACTGAAAATACAAAATTATTTTACCTAATGTCAAGTCTACACTTTTCCTAAAGGAAGAACACTGCATATTGTGATTGTAAAGACAGGTTATTTATTACATATTATTTACAATTGTATTAATAGTTCGAATGTCGAAATCGGAATAAATTGAAAACCCACGTGAGACTTAGAATAGTTCAACTGGAATAAAGGAAATAAAAATTACAAAAATCAAATTATTTCTGTAGAATAACTATTAGTTATAATCTAACCTCTAAGCAGGCCTAATGAATATTAATTTTCACCTTTTTCTGGAAAGTTTCTAAAACAGGTTAAAAATGATATAGGTTTATTCAAATCAGATTTCTAGAAGTGTGTTGACTGAAGATGTGGGCAAATGTCTATGAAAAGGATCTTGTATAAAAGAAGATAGAAGTATTAACATCAACTTCTTAAGATAAGTGGAAGTTTATTAGTAAATATTTTATTTGTATAATATTTATTACCCCACTGTAACTAGCTTCATTTTCTGTGTAAACACTTATTAATTATTTTTATATGCTGACAAATGTGTACCATAAAGCTGCAGAATCTTATGCCTGTGTAACTTAAACAACATATTGGTGGAAAAGTGATTTGAAGTGTGAAGTATGGGATAAAAAGCAAAAGACTGTAAATACAGATCATAAAGACTACAAATTGTGCAAGCAGTAACTGTAGTAGACGCAAAATTCACTGCTAGTACTAGCATTATGCCCTACTGGGCTCAAATCGATTGCGAAAGTGTTACAAAGGTAACAGTGGTTCAGAAGAAAAGAGAGGAGCTATAAAGGAACCGAAGCAGGCTTGTGATATCTGCCCACGTCACCCCAGCGCAAGGAAAGAAGAATAAAAGAGTGATAATTTCACAAGGGGAAACTTCTTATCGTGATAAATGGCCCAGACATGAGCAGCGGGCCCGTCCGGTTGGAAATGAGATGTCATTCCAGACGTGCAGTAACAAAAACCCTCAACGTTATGGACCAGCAGTGTTGTAGTAAACCAACTGGCGAGGTAGTTTATTGAAGGAAACAGTGTAAGCCTTTATGATCTGCTTAAGACTGCCGCAGTTGCTCATGTAAACACACCTGGATGGCTACGCTCTGTTTTTATAGACGCGTAAGTTAAGAAGAAGCTTTGGTAGAAAATGAAGCGAATTTGTTCTTTCTTACCTTCTATACCCCATCCTTGGTGGTTAGAACAACTGCTTCAGTCCACCTAGTAACAATGGAATTCTACATCCTCTTATAAACAGTATTACTACAAAACTGATTGCTTTTTCTATTATGCAGAGGAAGTGTTGTATTCGATTTAAAAATCTGGTAGCTAGATTGAACAACAAATACATGTTTTGAGACACTCTGGATCCTTATAAAGCATTCTTAGAAATGGGACTGGACTGGTGTGTATGACAGTGGTGAATGTGTGTATGTGTGTGTGTATGTGTATGTGTATGTGTGTGTACGCACGCGCACTTATGAGTAGCATAACGAAGTTGAGTTGGCATTTACTAATTTCTGCATCATCCAAGGTTGCGACAAGAAGAGTTTCAAGAAAATCCCTCACCACAGACTACCCTAAAATTGGCTGTAACGAGTTAGATTAAAATAAGTGCGATACCCATAAGACATTTACATGCCAAATGAAATGTAAACCTGGAATTTCCTGGAAATATGCTCAGAAGTTGTCCTCACTGAATGAGTTTTCTATAACCGATAAAATCTAAGCGATACACAAAATCTTACTGCAAAACAAATTTATATCCTATTAAAACTCACAATCACGTCAAATTCATATTATTTTCGACCAAGCTGTTTCCGAGGTATGCTTTGGAATTTGTTTGATTTTCCAATTGTTATACTTTCCTCAAATGGGGAGCCATTTTCTATATATATATATATAGTTCATACAATAATTATTGGCAACATTTTAATGAACAACAAATAAACGTTTTTGGACAGTAACATTATTACAGTACTTAGAAGTAATCTCCTCCAACATGAACTCGTCTCCACACATCAGGGAGCCGACGGATGCCATTCACAGCGTCTTGTATTAATATTCGAACATACAGCTCTACTGCTGCTATAATTGTCTCTCTGGTTCTGAAGCGACTCCTCTAAGTGGCAATTTCATTTTCGCAAAAAGGTCAAAACTACATTGTCCAACAATGAAGTTTTTCAGTAGTAGTCTAACAGCATTCACATGCACATCATCAGCTGCTGATTGCGGTCTGCCATCTACACGTTTTTGATGAACGTCTCCCCTTCCTCTACGAATTGCTTTCGCTCACCTAGCCACGGCACGACATGGTAAATTCTGGCTACCACAAGCTTCCAATAATTCTGCATGGCATTGTCGAGGATTGATACCTCTTGCAACCTGAATTTTAATGTAGCATCTTTATTGGTATCTACTAAACATATTTAGAGCACTAAAATAACAGCCTACAATTAAACTTACTAAACTGTCTTATTAAATAAAATTATTGTCCACAAACTTACAGCTAACAAACATTAGATGCTCTTATTTTTCATTGTTATCAACTTACATGACTCACCGCTGATAGCGCCAAATACAGGCAGAGTTGCTACTAATTCTTTAATGACCCATGTATTCTGGAATGTCGAAGCCCTCACATAGAGACCAGCTCTTAAAGATTTGACCATCACTTATGTCTACTGTATTTGTCACACCCATTTTTTGTGTAATAAAATATATAATAAGACAATTTCCAAAAAAGTGCATCTCGATTAAATCCTAGATAAAGAATAATAGTTTTTAAGTAAGTAGAGGTAATCCTATGAGTGCATACATCAGAACTTTTTGTTTGTACTTCAGCTTAATCCATTAAAATTGTTTTTCAGAAACATTTAATTGGAGAAAAAAGAGGGATGTTAAATAACCAGTCGCCATATGATATCTTTCAAGGACAACACTGCTTGACAACACGAAAGAGAAATGAATTTCGGCTTAGCACTTTGTGATAATTAATATTTTTTTATAATTCAAACCAAAAAAGGGAAATACTACTGATATTTTCGATATATGTGCATGGGAATCGTAAAGAGACCTAATATTTTATGTCGTTTGGTTAAGTTAAATCTCCTATGTTACCAGATGATGATGCTAATGACGTGTGTAGTGAAATGTGTAGTGTTTAACGTTCGCTTTTACTACATACGTCACACTGGTGATACATGAGATGAAGATGGAGTAACGGTGGAATGAGATGGTTAGGGAAACCGAAGATCTCGGAGAAAGCCCGCCCCAGCGCCATGTTGTCCACCATAAATATCACTTTGCGGTCGCGTGGGATCAAACCCGAGCCGCCTTGGTCAGAGCCGAGCAGTCTAACCATTCAGCCACGGCCCGACGACGACAGCGACGACGATGATGATAAAGTTTATTGAGAATGAGAACTACATACATTATTTACTAGTAGATGATTGAAGCACCTGTATATATGTTGCTTTAATCAAAATATGTCAGAATTTTTTTTTTAGAAAATAAAAGAGTCGCTATTTTTTAAAGTAGAAATAGTTTGGTGCTGAGGAATTTTCTATAATGTCTTCTGTTTTATCGTTGGAAACACTGAACTTATACATTAAGTATGGCTTTTATCGAATTTTCATTTTTGAATTCTCCTGGTCACACATACCCACGTGCGCGCGTTCATCTCGAAATATATCCTTTTTCTTTTATTTCGCGTAACTCCTTGTATATAATTTATGCTCTACATGGAACTCTTTGGTGGAATGCAAAACTCTCTTACCTTCGAATTCTAGCGAAAATAAAAACGAAAAGTAGATTAAGTACAGAATTTAACATTTGAATCACAGGTGATTGTTAAGAAAGTTCCCCTTCACTTTGAGTTACCTTTCAAATGGAACATTCACTTGTCAGTTTTCACAATAATGTCTTTAAGGATATTGATTAAAAGGTTAAGAAAACAAGTACTGCTACTCGTAATCTGCTTATAACATATACTTATAGGGAGTATGCTGTTCTTTTAATGACGATGCAATATGCATCAATATTCAGTATGCAACAATATTCATGCAATATGTGAAATATTCATTGAAAACATTAGGTATACTGAAGAAAGACTCAAAAGTGCCATTTAGGATAATTTTTACACATTTCTCAAGCTTTGATTCGATGTCTTAAAATTGGACTAAATTGAAGGGTTAGTTGACATCAAATTTAAGCTTTAATGCCAGCTAAAACGTACGTAAAGTTCTCTCTACCTCTCTTATGGTCTCCCAGGTTTGTATAACAACCAACTGAGGTGGCTCAATAGCTCTCATTTGGGACATCACGACTTCAGATCCCTCAGATGAGTAACCGAATTGGAAATTTTCAAGTTTCTCATTAATCACCAGAATTTCACCAGAATATTCACCACCATTAGTTAAGGTTAGATATAAAGGTGGGAAAGTAAATAAATAGCTAAGGCATACATCAAAATGTTGCTACAGGAAGACAACCACAACTAAGGATATCTATCAGCAAATTTCTTAAGCTAACGTTACAGAATGATGTATCCTCAAGGTCATCTGACCTGTAAACCTGCAAGAAACTTTGCAATAGGAAAAAATTTAAAGCTGCGCTAAAAAGACTAAAACAAAGAAATAAATATTTAATAATAAAGAAGAGTACTTAATTATTATTCAAATATAAAAGTGCCGCCACGGTAACGTAGATGGTAGCGTGTCTGCCTCACGTTCAAGAGCTCCTGAGTTCACCCTCGGACAGGGTGAGTTATCTGGATCAGGTTTTTCCGGGGTTTTCCCTTATCCTGATTGACGAATGTCAGGTAACTCTAAGCTCTATGGACTCCGGAATCTTTGAGCATCATTTCACGCTTTCATTGATCGTCCGATATGACTAAACGTTGGAGGACTTAACTGACTATATATATATATATATATATATATATATATATATATATATATATATATATATATATATATATATATGGTCATGGTTTCTCAATCTTTTGTACTAATTAAAATAGTTATAACAATAGCAGCAACGTAAGTTTAAAGTATTTCTTAGGAAAACTGCAAGGAAATCTTCACCAATGGAAATATACAAAAGAAATGCTGGAATCGATTGTAGTATCTGAATTTTCATTATAGGTCTCACACCCGCCCCTTACTATTTCTCTCTGACTCTCATACTCACACTCAGTTATCCAAAAATGTGTACAGCCACTGAGATCGCGAATAATAATATAATTAAGTTGTATAAGGTTGTCCTCTATGCCATGTGACATGCACTTAATTTAACCTTTTCTTTAGCGTGATTTAAATTCACTTTGGCTTGTTGTTCGTTTGCGAACTGTGCTCAATACGGTAGTTACAGTTCAGTCAACTCGCTCTGAATTTTCAGAGAAACACGCGTTTAACATTTGGTATTCTGCTTTCGTGCGCTGAATATGTTCCCACCTTAAAAATGAATTGGTGACGTTGAGGGGTAGAAGAAGAAAGAAAAGGGATAGAAGTGACAGATCCCTTCACAGTTATCACATTTCGAGGTAAGCCCCAACATGCTAAAATCGAATAACAATGAGCGTAGACCGGCAACTTTTAAAATATCATAAAACCCTTGTTTGGTTCAAAAAATGCTTAGCATGTTTAACCGTCGAATTCAAAGGTGGAAGTAGAAAGTTGATGCTGGTAGACGCAACGATGTGTGAAAAGTGTAAATAGTCACCCTTCCCCTTTACATGGCATTCGGTGCTGGAGAATATAATTCAGCACAGTTGGGCGTATTTTAACTTTTATCTGTGTCCGAAGAAAACTATTTTATTATTCATTGTGTGAAGAATTTATGATCAAAG
Organism: Mantis religiosa; assembly: GCA_030765055.1. Classification (NCBI taxonomy): domain Eukaryota; kingdom Metazoa; phylum Arthropoda; class Insecta; order Mantodea; family Mantidae; genus Mantis; species Mantis religiosa. The sequence goes on along the minus strand of CM060955.1, from coordinate 108,980,850 downwards.
TTACAATGAGATGAGGGGACATGTTATAACATACGCATAGACACACATGAATGATCCTTTTTAGTTTATTTACCGCGAAATTAATTGGTAGATAAGATATTGCATTTAGCTATCCAAATATCTATATCGAGAGTTTACTGTAAATAAATGTTTTCTGGTCTCATGATTTCTAGAAGACTATGTAAAAAAGTAATGTGTGTACATAATGAGATAATAAAAGATATGGTCGATAAATACCTAACATCCTGTATCTTCCGAAGAGTTTAAACAGAATACCCTTTGCAAGTAAAAGAGCAGTTTTGTATTCTCTAACAATTTCCCTTAAAAGTTTAGATTAAAATGCCATATATTTAAATTATTTGGAATATAAAATAAAATGATTGATTGGGAAGGTCATGTGAAGTCCGCTTCATTTGAATGGAATTTTCTATAATTTTGTATAACTGAAAAAATGTTAAGACATAAATAAAAGCACGCTTAAACAAAACATACAGATTTATTTAAAACACACGATGTATTTCCCATATCTAACTTCTGTGTGTCTTCAGACATCTCTCAGATATTCCTTTAATTTTACTGTTTTAAAGTGCTGTCGCTATTGAGCTGTTTTTTTATGTTGTCATTGAAACCAGTGAAACAGTATGGTGTTTTCGTATGAACCAATGTGGGCGCATCCTTTGAAACATCTGAGTATCAATTCTGTTTTATTTTCCAACCTTGTACCTACTACGAAATATGTAAGTAAAGTTGTATCATAAGAAAGGGTAGAAAAAGTATTGTCGCGAACATTGCTGGGGCCAGGTGCACAAGGGGTGTGGCGCGGAGAGAGAAGGGAGAGATAGGGCAGCACGGAGATAAAGAGCCTGCCGAAACAGATAAATATAGCGTGGAGATAAAAGGCTTGCCGAAACAAATGAAATTAGATAACTGGAAAATTCTAGTGACAGCTTGATTCATGGAGAGCATTCCATAGACGTCTGGAATCACCGAGTGAGCTATAAAAAGGAGCCGCGATCGCTAGTGAGGACAGTCGTAATGAGAGAGTGTAATCGGAACTGAATCGTGTGCCTGCAGCAGTGTTTTGAAAGTGAACTCTTTGTTGTGGACAACGGCCTTGGAAGATTGTATTCGTGTATGTTACTTAATTCCACTACTGTAAGTGTTGACCAAAATGTATTTCTATGGAGATAAAGAACATTTTGACTTTCTGCAAATTTGATTTATAATTCTACGAACCTACAAAGTCACAGTATTTTCATTAGAGTGTTGAAGCTATCCTCTCCGATGAACGCAACGAATGAAAATGTGGGACTCCAGAAAAGAACGTCGAATGGCAGAGAGATTAAAGATGACATGGGAAGACCGCTTCAGAAAGATAGCAGGGGCACAGTGGTCCATACAAGCTAATAAGAGAGCTACATGGAGGACACTGGAAGATGGAGCTACCCATAAAGTAACTATAAGTGCCATAAACTAAAGTTGTGTGTATCATAGCTAAATATGTACAAAAATGGTGCATGTGTTAAGTGTGTGAAGTAAATAATGATAGTGCTAAAGACACAAAGCACGCCGTTACTGGAGAGAAACAACTGCACAAGGCTCTTAGGAGTTGCAACCCCAATAAGCTTCTCATTTGCTTCTTTCTATACACCATTAGGCCTTTTCCATCAAGGGATTTATAGGCGTTTGATTCCATTTGATTCATTTCATTTAAACATGAATTTATGATGAATACAGCAAAATTTTAAAATGTTTGTTGGATCAGGGAGCTCAAAACATGCATTTCGCGTGTAACCATATACCGAATGTTTTTAAAATTATCACTACTTGCAAGCGGTAGAGAAATTTTAAATTATAAATTACTTTGGCAGTGTATTAGAGTAGAAAAGGAGACGAATTTTAAAAATTTATACCAAAGCTAGGCTACAAAATGACCCGTAAACCATACCCGTAATCATACGATAATTGCCTGGATTTTATTAGCACAATTGTATCACAGGTAATAAACGATTGGGTGCAATATAGTGTAGGAGATAAATATTAAAATATATGTCACGTTTCTCCATAGCACGTGGTCTATTTTAGCTACCAATTTCCACTTACTTTGTGCCTACGTTTGCCCCTCTGATAGTACGGCCACGGACTCGGGGATACATAAACCTGTCTTAACCAGATAACATGTCGTCATCCTATTTCCTGAGTGCAAGGATCAATTCCCTGGCTTTGACATTTCCTTGCTGGACACTCTGACAAAGCAAAGTGTCTAGCCAATCGGAAAGAAGAGCGCTACGCATTGTTAAACCAAAAGGGGAGAACAACAAAGAATAGTAGCCGACTTCTCTTTGTAGTAAATCTTATTTTCTCAGTGGCCCTTGTGATAAACGTTTACCACGCTCCACTTGGACTTAACCCCGTCATAAGTATCTTCCAGCATATATCTACATTTAGTGAGGGGATGAACAATATCGCTCACGAATGGGCAAAGCAACTCACTACGTAAGGAATGGTTAAAATTGCTCATGTAAGTGAAAAGGTAGAGTCAGATTGAAAAATTCAAACTCGTAACCGGAATTTGAATCACAGAACTTAATAGGCTCTAATTTATCATGACAACATACTAGCATGGCATTAAATACCCCAAATGACTCACGTTTTTTCTGCTAAATCACAAGGAGAAGTTTGGAAAAGTGGTTTTGTAATTAGCATGGGACATGTTAAGAATTTGAGATTTCCTATCTGTTCTCCAAAAGTGCAACCTTTTGTAAAAATTTCATGTCATGAACGATTGCAAGGAGAAATAACTTGTAACTATTAAATACGAGTATTTAAGCCTTAATAGGTCCTTAAAATGAACTGTTTCACGGAATACTAAGATAACGGGGCTTCCTCGTGGTTTCAACTCTATGGTTTAAGAAATAATGGACTGGTAACCTTAGAACAGTGCTTTTGAAAAAACTGGATATACAGAGTGATTCAAAACGACACCAGATATATAGAAGTAGTTGCTCAGCTTCTATGTCACACATTAAGATAGCTTTTACCGCCAATACAGCCGCATAAAAATGCTCCAAAATGACTGTGGATTTAGCGGTGACAGGAATATCCACGCGTGCCTCACGCTGTCGGAGCTCGCAAGTATAGGTCACACGCCGTGCCGCGTACTGTAACTGTTTGTAAACATACCGACATACTCCACAGTAGCTTGCTTGCTACTATTAAGAATTTATTTGGCTTATGGAACAGAAATAAAAGAGTTATTGCTTAATTAATGCTTATGAGTGTTTACCGTTTTCCAAAATTCCGTTATAGGAATCTAGGATGGCAAATAAGCTGGTGGACATATGCAACTTACACCTTTTAGAGGGAAGTTATTGTTAGTGAGGTTAAGGATGGAAGCATTAAATGATTAACAGAACAGAAAACAACATCAAAGAATTATAGGTAAATTAACCTAAACTAAATGGCTTGTACAATGAGACGAGCATTCTATTTCACGTATTTGATAATACTAAATAAAACATTTGTAACTGAAAAGGCAGCTGTTGATATTTACAATAAGTGATTGAAAGTATTGTACAATTAAGATCATAACAAAATACTCTGAAGTTAAACAAATAAATATTATCATTGATGTAACTATTTTTACAGTTCATATTTTTAGTGAAACAAAATTAATCGTGCGTTCGTTGACCTCCCTTCAGCTCTTCCATCCATCAAAACCATATCTATCATTTCGGTGCTCGTATAGCGCTCCATATTGCTTGGATTTGTAAGTATACGCAAAATCGTTCCTGTTAGGACATAATGTGTAGTTTTACACTGAAGAGCAACCTTGCAACTTTCCGAGTTATTAATCAACTTTTTCACAAATAGTTGCCCTTTGCCTCATTACCTCAAAGTTAAGTTAGGGTCACCAATAAAGAGCAAGGAGTAATGTTTTTGTCTTCGTGATCGGTGCGTCCCAATAACACAGGTTCACACACCATGGTTCCTCCAGTGCCTAATCACAAAATTGCGTAATATTTAATGCTGCATAAAATTATAACTAAGAGAACTTGGAAGCTGCGACACCGAAATTCAGACGAAGTTAAGTTATTAACTACGCAAAGGCTACGCAACGTTCGGTGGCGATTTGAAACAACCTGTATAACTTCAAATAGACGAATAAACACAACATTCTCAGGACTTCTTGTACTTAAAATGCAGTAAAATTTACATTTTAGTGTATTATTGGATGAAGATTGCCAGTCAAATCATGAGTATGAAATTTATTTTGAATTTTGTAAACTTAAATGCAATAGGACTCATAATCTTTTTTTAATTGCAGGTATAAAATATTTACTGCCATTAATTGACCTAAAACCGAAAACTTCAAAGACTAATCGTATTGTAATACTCCAGGATCTAAATTTCGTACCTATTTCAACAAATTTTAACCCGCCTCGGTAGCGTGGTGGTAGAGTGTCTGCCTCACGTTCAAGAGGTCCCGAGTTCGAATCTCGGTCAGGTTGAGATACCTAGATAAGGTTTTTTCCGGGGGTTTCCCTTATCTTTAAAGACGAATGTCGGGTAACTCTAAGCTCTATGGACCCTGTGCACATTTGAGCATCATTTCAACCATTCCATTCATCGTCGGTACGTAGGATTTACTCCCTAAAATTTAGGGTTTCATGCGCTTTTTATGCGTCCATAAGCACATAGCTGGATAGTCTCAAATAGAAAGAGGATTCTCCTTAGGAACATACCTAATATTAACTTGATATACAACAGTCACATGACATTCCCTAACTACTATAATTCATATTCATATTTATGTTTTATTGATTTTCTCAAGTGTCTCGATACTGAAATGTTGGCTGAATGAAACACCCTTTTCCTCCACTTTCCATAGCTAGGCGATAGTGAAAGTAAAATGTAGCAGATTTGTTTTGTTAACGCGGATATATGGTCACAATGGGTAATGTAATCTTTCTTTTTCTGTCATGTTGGCCGGCCTTCAAACTCCTCCTCTCCTCTAGGTAAACAAAGTTCCTCAATGGTCATGCATCTTGCAGAAGTTTCAGAGAAAGTCAATATCCAAGACCACGATATTGTCAGTCAGGAATGAGGACATTCGTTTCCATGAGATTTGCATACAGAGGAGTTGAAGTGACGATTTTGAACGGGAGGTTTGCTCCTACCGATAAATGCCGGTCTTTCGACAGTTATTTTTCTTTCTTATCGGCTTTCAACGGGGGATACTGTCAGGTCTGCCAACCTTAGCTCAACATTCAACTTTTATTTCAGACCTTATACCACAACGTGATGGAGCATAAAGCTTGATACTTTTACTTTCTCCATAACTTGCTTATTGTAGAGGAAGGATTGTATAACACCTAACATTTCAAAAAATTCAAGCGAAATACGCGTAGTCAACTTGAACCATATGCGCAATTCTACTAACCAATTTGAAAATCAAAGAGATAAGTGGTAATTTAATATTCGTTCACGTCAGCAGAGCTGACAATACGAAGAATTTCTCGAAAGTATAGGTATTACTTAAGCCATGAAGTGATCCATATAAGACTGAACCATTGCAATAGGCCATAACTTTTGAACCAATAATAGGGCACTCGTGAAATTTTAGGAGAATATAATACACAATTGGGAGATTAAATTATACTACTTACATCTCTGAGAAAATGTTGGAAGTATCCTGCACCAGCATCTACACATGTTTGCACTCCATATTCTCTGAAGCTTTACGGAGAGTATCCTCGTCAATGATACTTATTTCGGTTCGAATGGATTCTTGGAGAAAATCAATTGTCCTGATTAGGTCAGGGGATCTGGGGGCCTCAGATTTTTGAGATTATTCCATTATCAAAGAAACTGGTTACAAGTTCCATGGTGTCATTAGATGTATGGTACGTTGCTCCATCTTGCTGGAAATCACCTTCTCTCAATTCGATACCATCCAGCTGCTCCACAAATGTATTGAAGATACCCATATAAACTTCAGTGTCTACAGTCGTATCAAAGAAAATTGTCAACAATTGTCAGTGTTTTTAATTCTCCCAGAGCCACTGAGATCATTAATACAAATTTCTACATTCTATGAGCTTTCAAAGGGAAATTATGACCTATTGAAATGGTTCAGGTTTATATGGATCGCAGTGTATTAGCAAATCGCTCAACAAGCCAGAAACACAACGATAGCTATTTACTTCATTTTTCACTGCCCTTTGTCGCAGTCTCTCGAAGGTCCCTCTCTCCGTCGGGCTTCGAAGTGACGATCAGTTGCCTTTCGTCGTACTCGTCGATATTGTGGCTGAGGAGGCTCTATGACCGCAGGATCCGTCTGGACGAGTTTCTGTATCACTTCTAATTGCTATGGAGTAGGTGTTGTGGTTGGAGAGGGAATTGTGTTTTTCTCAGGTTTCTTAGTCAAATAAAGTCCTCTAACTCCTTTGTGTCGGCGTTCTTAGTTACACGGATGTCTGCAGGATTTCACTATATTACGAACCATTCACGGAATGTAAATATACTTGTTTGTAGCTTTAAGATATTTAAGTAAATGTCAAAGTAACTTCTGGTGCACTTCACACTTCACTGATGCAAATTATATCGCGCTGATTTAGAGCTGTTACGTTGGCCCTGACTTCGACAGACTGCCTTGATTTTACCCTGACTTGTCTACAACTATCTCGCAGCTTCAGAATTTTCCTTACTTCATTTTTATCTTTGCGTTAATTGGTCCCTCTTTCAACTTGAATACTCTATCGGCATTCGAAAACAATTTTTATGATAGACGCTTTTCTCCGAAGAGACGTTAAACTCGTTCTCTCGCTACACAAAAGAAGGCCAATAACCTTTATTGCCCACTCTAAGGATAGTAACAGCTTTGAGGAAATGTCCCGTTACTTACACCAAAAACTAGCAGACTTTCCTTAGAAACTACGCCTTTATTTATTGGTAACTAATAAGTATTGAGATTAATACCATTTTGTACATATTTTCGAGCTCTTTCTCGTGATACATTTTTGCAAATATTAGTATAAAAACCATAGATGCTTGCTATTGAGTAATACATAATTGTTAATAACTCCTGAATTAACAATATAGAATAGTTCATTTTTACACAAGAATGGACTGGCGAAAATATCGCTATACCCTTTATTTGTGATAAGTATGAAACACTGGCACTAATTTGATTTTTACGTTAACTACATTATAAATAAGATCTAAGTTAAACCTTTCCTTTATTTTTTTATGAAACACAAGCAGCTGCATTTCAATTTTAATTAAACTACGAGGCATGCTTTTTAAGTCAGTACAGTTTTGGAATTAAAAAAAGACGTGCATAGATATCGCAATAATTTTATTTATACATGAAAGCCTGTACCTTATTCTACTTTTCTATATAATTTTCGTGAATATTGAGGCACTTGTCATAACGTGGCACCAGCTTTTGAATACCCTCCTCATAAAATTCTGCCACCTGACGTGTTAACCACTGTATCACAAATGTTTTGACTTCTCTTTCGTCTTGAAGACGTTGATCGCCCAGATGTTACTTCAAGTGCAGGAACAAATGGTAATCGCTGGGCGCCAGATCAGGGCTGTATGGAGGATGATCTAGAGTTTCCCATTAAAAAGAATTGATGAGATCTTTGGTCCGATTAGCCACATGTGGACGGGCATTGTCATGCAGCAAAACGATACCCTTACTCAACTTGCCACGTCTTTTATTCTGGATTGCATAGTACATATTGTTCAATATCTCACAATAACACGCTGCATTGATTGTCTCATTACGAGGCAGAAACTCTTATAGCAATACTCCTTTTCTGTCCAAAAAAATTTCCACATGATTTTCCGGGCAGAAATTGTTTGCTTAAACTTCACTTTTGTGGGTGATGATAAATGTTCCATGGATTGTTGTTTCGATTCTGGTGTGACGTAGGCCACGCATGTTTCGTCACCAGTAACAATTTGGTCTAAAAATCTTCACCTTCATTGTGGTACCGCTCAAGGAAAGTCAATGCACTGCCTAAACGTTGGGTTTTGTGCAAATCCGTCAACATTTTCGGAACCCAACGTGAACACCATTTCCGGTACTTCAAGCTCTGGGTCACAATGCGATACAAAACACTACGAGAATATTGATGAAAATAGTCGCACAATGATGAAATTGTAAAGCATCTGTTTTCTCTCACCTTTTCGTCCACTTTCTGCACCAAATCTTCAGTAACGACCGAAGGACGCCCACTCCGTTCTTCATCATGCACATTTGTGCGGCCATCTTTAAATGCTCTCACCCATTTCCTTACCATTCCATCACTCATAATGTTTTGTCCGTAAAATTCACAAATCTCACGATGAATATCGATCAGTTTTACAACTTTAGAACTAAGAAGTCGTATAACAGCCCGTACTTCACAATCGACGGGACTCACGATTGTCGGAGGCATCTTAAACACTCAGTAACCAACGTATACAATGAAGAATCAGACTGTAACGGCGTCAGTGCGTAAACAAGAGATGTAGGTAACCAGCGCGCATGCGCGGAACGCCGACCGTAGCGCTGCGGCGGCGAAATCGCAAAACGGTACTGATTTAAAAAACATGCCTCGTTTATGTGCTCTGGAAAGTAACTAGACTTGAAAAGTTAATACTCTTTCTATTAGACCGTGTGACCTATATTTTAGTTTCTCTTCCTTTTCTCTGCAAAACTTAATATCAGTGATTGTCTAATGAGTTACCGAGCGGGATGGCTCAGGTAGTTTCGTCTGTGGCCCGCATTCGGGAGGCCCGGGTTCGATTCCCGTGGCCGACCTACCTGACCCATTGGTTCTTTAGGGAGTTTTCCCGGGTCACCGGTAGGTTAATTACATCCTCCGAATTTCCAGTCCCACCATCTCATCTCCATTATCATTTCATATAATCTCCCATCTGGTGGTCTGTTTCAGGGTAGAAGTTTCGGCGGGAGTCTCGACGGTGCATGGCAGGATGATATACTCTGAGGTAACCTACTTCCTCCTCCGGTAGGTCGGTTGCCGGTCTCCGCTCCTCTGCTGGGACTATTTCGGGACCGCCAGCCAGGGGCCGTTGGGGCTCGGATCGCCTGCCTTGGTATCATTAGGGCTCAACTGCTGGGCTCGTTGCCATCCCGCAGTAGGGGAGCGAGTTCGTTGTCTTGGTCTGTCGGGGGAACTCTCTATACAAGTAAACTGTAGGGACTGTGGCCTCTGAACTGTCGTGGTTCCATCGGTCGCCGCCCTCTGTCTCCTTTGCCTCATCCTTCCTCTCGGGGGTGTCTCCACTTGGGGAACAGTGGGTCCAGCATGGTTGCCTACGTACCGAATCCCCTCCGTAATGAAATCCCAATCCCATTACCCCCCCCCCCCCCGTCAATGAGTTACTAAAAGTTTATGGAGGTAATGACACTGCATTGTTCCTGATGACAGTTGAATACTCATTACTGCACTGCAGAATGCCATCTTCAACTTCATTCCATGACTGAGATTAGAAGCGAGGTCGGTTTTCACTCTTTGAATCTTTGATAACACATGCTATAAGTTGGTGTATCATGCAATGAATGTTTAGGACGCTAGTGTTTCTATTTGGAATTGTTATGACTACTTTGGTCTTGTCCTGAAACATATTTGGACACTTTTACTTTACTCAGATGTCCCCAAATCTGCAATTGTCACGAGGTCTGATTCTCTATTGGTTTCTTAAACAGCTGCACACGGTGATTGGATTTCAGGATAATACTTATTTCCACTCCTTGTTAAAATATAACATTTCTAAACAACATTAAAAGTGCTGGGATAGTTTAAGTGAGATTGATTATTTCTCACTACACTCCAAATATAGTTTTGAAATAAGGACAGAATTTGTGTAGTAATGTGTTTTAGACTCAGATTAAATGTTCGAGCCAAGTTCGTCAGTTTGGCACGATGCCCTGGTGACACAGATACACCTCCCCTTCCCCTGCCGACCTTTCAACACCAGTCATTAAATGCAATCAATGGCTTGGCAGAATCCTTGGCATTTTGCACCCTCGCTGCAGCATTAACTGTGTTCAGCAAACAGCTGAAACTCGTTTTGTTTCATTTGGAAAACACATCTGTTTCCACAGTGAGGCGTTTTTGGAACATCAGAATAATGTGTATTTATGAACCAGAAAAGATATGAACCGTAAGATTGAAGAAAATTCAGTGGGCACAATAGGTTTTCATAACTTAGGTTGGGAATTAGCTTGAGACGAACTGAATGTATAACATGTATGTTAGCAAATTGAAGGAAACGAATGTTCAGCAATATTTAATTTCAAGTATAACAATTACCTTTAGATATTTCTTTTAGTTCGTGAATATATAGCAGCAGATTTGGAGTACACAGTGTTCATTTTTATCTGTGATTTTACCGCGCAAAAGTTTACGTCATCAATAGCATCACTGATGGAGCGATACCTCTAGCGGCTTGCAATCGTATTTGATGTGCCGACAGCAGATCTGAGGCCTCCCTCTACCAGCAGGTAAATATAATATTTGTGAGGTGGGTCCTACCCGCGTAATATAAAGGTGCGTAATTTCGCCTGGTGCGTAGATACGATAATTGCTTTTTAAAAAAAAAACTGTAAACTGCAATGCAATGTACTGCAAAGCTAATTATGCAGCCATAAAAGTATACCATGAAGAATGTACGAAATAAGTCAATGAACACTTATTTCTCAGTGAACGTATGTTTTTCTGTTATAGTAGACATATATGCATATTGTAAACCTGTCACATAAAATAGAAATATTTAAATTTCATCTGGAAATTATCAGAAAATGTTCTAGGAATGAAAAATAAATTAGTGTTACAATATGTACAAAGCTTTTATCCAAGTCTAAACATGAAAATATCTCTTATGTGTAATTTTTCTTATTTCCTTTCTGTCTTTCCCTTAAACACTGTCTATATTGCGAGAACTTATGCTCGAGGCTTTCTCTCATAACATTATTTATTGCTTCTAGATTGGCACTATCACTTTACAGCGTCCAGTGTCTCTCTTTTTGTATCTTGGAAATATTTGATGAACCTATTAGTTTTTAATTGTATAAGGATACCAACATTAATAGGCATTTTAATTAAGCGTGAGAATGACAAAAAATATACATCGTATACTGATAAAACGTAAGACATTTATGTTGAAAAAAGTATGTCAAGTTGACGGTATCTAGATAATTTTGGTATCATTACGCTCCGAGGGACTTATCTGAATGCCGGATAGCGTTGCAAAAACTCCTCTATGCAGTGGTTTAAATTATATTTATATGTCGCACCAATTTTAATGCCGTTAAGAAAGTAGCATTCAACTATGGAGACGCGATGCTCGGTGACAGGGAAGGCTGGTTGAATTAGTTACTAGCACAACCACACTCAGTTGTGTAATTTGCTTACTGTTCCGCAAAACTTACGATTCTTCTGCGTAGAGGGCACTGTGATTTCATTATAGACTAGCCAGTCAACTATGACGTCATTTTTACTCAATCGGAGGGCGGGAAATGAATAAAAATGAACACCGTGTATAATAAAGCAAGCATTAATTCCTATTATTACTTACTCTACCATTTACCTATAGCATGAGCTCGTGTTCTACAAAAATCTATACAAAAGTTTTACATAAAGATCTGATCTGAGTTCCTAATAAAGAAAACGCTCTTGTGTCTGGGGATGTGTATGGGCATAGGGGGAGGGAATGAGGGAAGGAGGGAGAGGGTTGAGATATATAACTTAACAAAAGTTTCAGCTGAGTATTTTTGAAGAACACAGCATTAAAATTAGGTACATTTCACACACTGAAGTACTCTTTTTATTTTACCGAAAATGACTCCAATAATTGTTATAGAACTAATACACATTTAAGACAGTTACATGACAAATAGTATTTATATGTTTCTATTTTCAGCAAATAACTTTATATTGTATTTAAGCACTCGTAGTAAAAGTAAAATTAGTGATGCGTAGTATGCTCCTGTATTGGTTTTTTCTTTTTGAAAGTACTCAATTAAAATAACTCCATGACTATCCCAAAAACAGTTCCCATCACTTTCCCAGCCGAAAAAAAAAACTAGTTTTTGCCTTTTCGGAGCCGGTTCCTCCTTTGCAGTCCACTGTTTGCACTGTATGTTTGTTTCAGGCGTATAATGGTGTATCCAAGTTTCATCTACAGTAATTAATCGGATCCAGAACTCAGATTTATTGTGCCTAAACTGCGCCAACAGAGCATTGGAAATGCTCATTCAAACACCGTTTTGGTATAACGTGATCAAATACGGCACCCAACGCGCGGGCAACTTTCTCATGTCTAAATGTTGATGTAATATGTGACAAACACTTTCTTTTGACATGCTCATAGCCTCTGCTATCTCTCTCATTTTAATTTGGCGGATGTCTAGCACCATTTGGTGAACTTTTGTGAAGTTTTCGTCGGCAGTTGCAGTTTTTGGATGTCCCGAACGTCCATTGTCTCACAAGCTCTTACGGGCCCGTTTAAATTGAACCTCCCAAACTTTCCCTGTGGTAAATGATGGTACAGATACCCCATACACAGAATCCAACTTATCTTGATTTGCATAGGCGTATTGCCTTTCAAAAACAAATATTTAACGACAGCCATGTCCATTTTCATAAAAACACTCTCATCAACTCACTCAAACGATTGTTACATAACAACTGAGCGTCCAAAATGGCTGAAACTTTGATGAATAGCTGTCAACAGATGAACAACGTAATGCACTATCTTTTATATACGAGTGCTGCTATCTTCATGTTGAGGTCGGATACTTACTTTCCAGACTACCCTCATACAGCCTGCTCGTAGAATATTGGACCGATTATGCTTCTAAAGCTAACAGCACACAAAACTCTAACTTTACGATCATGATATGGAATTTCTTGAACGCGATGGGGATTTTCGGAGGCCCAGTAAGGACCGTTCTGAGTTTTGAGAAGACCACGGAGATGGAACCACGCCTCATCGAGGAGGAAAAAAACGGAAACTGTGGATCAATTAAACAGCCATTCACTGATGAAAGAAACGATCATAATAATGGATTTGTGATACTTGGTCACCTTGTTTTAAAGCATTGGCACTTGTACACTTATACAGTTTTAGTTTTAATAATATAGTTGTTCTATGTGGCAGAAGATTGAAATTCCCACCTGTGGTGTTAATTTGCGATGAATTTGGTTGGTGAACTTTCAAAACATGCGCCTATGTTGTATAATTCTTCCTAGAGCCGTATTCATAGTCAGACTTGGTCCAGACCAGCTTGCTACTTCCGGTGAACTAACCGCAGACCATCGATTTTCTTATTCATAAACCGGTATTAGCGATAGTCAGGGGATCAAACACGTTGGTCCGGCTCAAATTTTGATCCGCCTCTGAGGGGTAGATTAAAAGTGGACTATTTTTGTAACATGGACGACAGCGAAGTGATGAATATAGCTGTGGTGCATAAAATTCGTGAAATGAGATGACGGTGGAAAACTTATCTACAAAAAATAGAAATTATTACTAAGTATAACGACCTAAACTTCAAAAGCAGATACAAGTTTAGTAAAGCGAAACCCAGAAATCTGATAGAAATGATTTGATCTAACCTGTATGCCAGGAACGATAACCGAGGCCTGATTATTTCAATTGACACTCAAATCCTAACAGCATTTCGGTATTAAGCAAGAGGAGGATATCAAGACCACACTGCTGACCTGCATGATATTAGTGAGGCATCAGCAAGCCGCATTATCAGTAAACTCGTTATAAATTTCCCTCCATGCCTCTTCCTTTCTTACATTTGTATTCGTCGACAAGGATTTATTTTCTATAATGTTCATTCTTTTTTGGACTAGAGAAAACATTGCTCTTTATCTGTCCAATTGATACCATGCTTCTTCATATTATCCATATTCACAGCACACCAAACTTTGTTACCTAACCTCAAACAGCAGCAGCAACCGTAAGAATGACTAAGAAACAGCTGTGAAACTACCACAGAGAATTATAAACTTGTAGGTACACTGTGGCTTGTTTAGCACTCTGAGACTCGAGCATGCGCAGAAGAACCTTTCTACGTCGTGTAACATTCATTCTGTGCTGATCCACGGCTTCACTTGATCCATGGCTTTATATCATCAATAAACACCATAAGGTTAGACCACCTTTGGTCCGGACCAAATTAGTAGGAAGAAGGCTTAGACTAAAGTGATAACTATGAATATGACCTTATTTGTGTAGCTTTCGTTTTTGTTTGTCACAGAGCAGGTGGTTTCGAATTTTTTCACAATCTCGTGATTTGTAAATCCGGAAGGAGGCGCTTCACCAGGGAAGGTTTGAATATACTCCGTATTAACACGGCTTAGGTAATCCCATTTTAATAATTTTTACACCCTACCGTGCGTTGCTTTAGATTCAAGCGCCTATTCATGTCGGTGGCGGGTACACCGAGTGGAGTGCACAGCGCTAGCCCCCGCACACAACGGCACCCGGTAGTGCAGAAATCCAGTAAAGTTGAGGGAGAGACGAAACACTGTGTGTTCCATTAAGTTTTAAATTTATAACCTGTATATCGAAAAATCATATAGCAAAATATCAACTTAAAGAGAAATATTATAAATGTAATAGAAAAACGAGGTAAAACACAACCAGTCGTATATAAATGTGTAAACAGGAAAGTTTTTAATTTTTTTTATCACACGAAATTTCTAAATAAATCTTGCCAAATAACAGAGTATTCTTATTACGATAGTAAAGTCGTGAAGCTGAAATGTTTTTGCCGCAGTTGGAGCCATCGATCCGGGCAGTAAAATCAGCACATTCTCGGCGGGGCTGTTCCAGAATAAACTTTAGTTGGAATCATCTTGTACTTAAATCACTTCCCCATCCATTCCCAGCGGGAACATTTGATTTATTGCACTGTTGTACTGCATACTCATATCCACGTAGCTCTCTAATGTCGGGTGTATAGGAAATTCTGTCGGGAAATAGCTTCATTCAACTCCCTGTTCTAACGCTGAAAATCCCTCCTTGTTACATGACAGCCAACTTGTTAATGTAGGTATATTGGGCGGAAGTGTGTAGGTGTCAGATTTTAAGGATACTTACGTCTTAGTTCTTGTTAACATTTTGTAAAGATAGATTTTATATCTAAAACACTTTACTTATCTTTTGTGGTTTCTCTACACCATGTCTTTTATAAGTATTACTTATGCAATATGGGAGACATCTCATGCAGGGTGATTTACGTCACGAAAGCTAGAAGTATATAAAAAGAATAACAAGAAAACAAAACTAAAGGAAATAATGGCAAAGAAGCATTGGTATATGAGAAACCACCCTTATCATTCGCTTACCAATTAAAGAGGCATCAAACTCGTGACTTCCCTCGTTTATTATCTGGAGCCAACTCGCTCGGTTTTCTAACCCAGATCAAATAAATGCTATTGATTTCGCAGTTTGAAACCCTGTGTTTTTTCTTACATTTGATTTTTATTGTAATTTTGCACAGTGATTAGTGACTAATCTTGGCAACGTTTCATCAGAACTCGGAGAGAATGCATAAAAGAAAATAACATACATATTACTTACTACGCCTGTAAATTGCTCAGTATTTTACACAATTAATGTTATTCCTAACATCATTAACTGTATAAAAATTTAACTGTTTATGAAAGATTGGAAGTAAAACTGGGTACTACTATGTTATGCGCGAGCTATTGTTGCGTCGGGCGCGGGAGGAGGACGCAAAGAGATAGATAGTGCAGTGCGGAGATAAAAGCTTGCCGAAACAGATAAAGAAAGAGACAGATAGATGACTGGAAGGTTCACTTTGTTGATTGTTACAGAAAATTCCACTAATTTATAAAACTATGAGTGGATGTATAAAAAGATTTCGCGGTTAGTTGTCAGGGGACAGTCGTAATTGCACTCGATAATTGTGTGGTTACAGCTGTGACTTGAAAGTGAACTATTTTGTTTATTTACATGTGCAAAAGCCACCAGAGATTGTGTTTGTATATATTACGCCATCCTGCTGCCAAGGGTGTACAAACTGTCTTTCTACGGAAATAAAGATCATTTTTTAATTTCAGCAACGTGGGGTTTTAATTCTACGAACCCACAAAGTCACAGTAAATAAGGTGTTAGCACTTTTTCTTAAAAATTACGCTTTGAAGTCGTTTAGAAGTTCGTATTAACATAATAAAAGTAATAATTCTTTTTATTTAAAAATCTGTTTAAGATATCGGTGCCCGCCTCGGTAGCGTATATGGTAGCGTGCCTTCCTCACGTTCAAGAGGTCCCAGTTCGAATCTCGGTCAGGGTGAGTTACATGTATAAGTTTTTTCCAGGGTTTTTCCTTATCCCGATAGATGAATGTTGGGTAATTCTAAGCTTCATGGACTCCGGGCTCATTTGAGCATCATTACACCCATTTCATTCATCTTCCGATAGGACTTAACGTTGGAGGACGTAAATTGTCAAAAAAAGTCGGTATGGAAAGATATCCTGTGGCATAGCAGCGTGTGACAAAAGTTAGAAACGTTGCAATGTTTGGAAATTCCATCTATTGGTAGCCTTAAACCTTACGTACATCTCCAGAGAATATTGGAAACAAATATGCGTGTTTTTTCCTTCTTTTTGTGCCTTTCACACTGCACAAAACCCTTCGCAAACGCGCCATTTCCTTGCAAATGAGAAGGAAAACTTGCACAACAGGTGTATGGTGACGTAGCACCACAGTGTAAGAGAAAACAGCTATCCATATTATGCAAATACAAACTTTCGCAAGCGGTATTTAATTTCCTAGGCAATTATTCTTCGTTAGTAATAACTTAAAATGTTGACTAAAAGCTTCTGAAGCTTAATGTTTCTGTTAAATATAAATGTAACCATGAAATTAAAATACAGTATACGTTTTAAGTTAACAAATATGTGCACGTACATTAGTCTTTATTATCAGGTCGAATACAAAAACCTGGTGTATTTTACTGGGAATTTAAAATAAAAACAATAGCAAAATAAGTGCATTATTTTCAAATGAAGGGAAACCTAACAAGAGGAATGTTAGATATCATGAACGTTCAATATGGTGCTATAACTAATTCATTTTATTTGTATTAAAATTAGATGAAACAACACAAAATCGCGTACAATATTAGTGTATCACACATGCGTGAAATGTGTTCAACGCATGTTTCGAAACTTAGTTACGACTGTCAATTCTAACCTAAATTATTATTACCAAATAGAATTATAGTTTCAGGCACTCTTGAAAATCTAAAATAAACTCTCTGATATGCTAGATTTACACGACTTTCTCTACCAATATTGTTTATCTTCTAATAACCTATTTGTTCTATAATCTTAATATTTCATTTGTGTCATATCATTAAAATGAATTTACAGAAACACTTGCGTTAACACTTCGCTGTAGCAAATAAGCCAGTAGTTAGATTTTATATTTTCTGACGTGAAATTCCATAATCTGTTCATGACAGTTGAGAATTAATGTATGTTGACCGCTTCAATATCACATACTATTTAAAACATAAAGAGACAACAACGAATATTTTGAAAATGGCTGCTGAAACAAAAACTACTACGAAATGATGAATTCTATATTTTAGTGCTCCACTCTTATGGTTTAACATTATAGAAATCGAATCTGTATATGAAGGACTTCAGAGGCTGCTTTTAGAAAATTCAAGTTATATAATATCTTAATCTTATGCCATCACAATACAAATATTTGTGACAATTTTGAGGATATAAAATATCAGAAATAACTTGTATTAGGGTGTAGTTTGATAAAGTTTTATACGAGGTTCGTTTGATAAGTCTGGTAAATTTCCATGAAGGAATGGAAATATTTTTTGCAACTTTGTTGGTAGTAAGCTTGATTATTCAGAACATAGTACAGAAAATTTCAATGTGCTATAATATACTCCAGTTATAGTTCTGCCATTTTCCAAGTAGTGTATGACGAAGGCTGGTGAAAGTACACCAAGGTAAGAACTATTTTGTCAGCTGGTAAGGTGATGACCACTATATTTTGGGGTTCTCATACACTACTTGGAAAATGGCAGAACCATAACTGGAGCCTATTATGCTTCATTATTGGATCATCTGAAACATGAGTTGACTGAAAATAGATTGGGACTGAACGCAAAAGTGTGCTGTTTCACCACAATAATGCACCACCGGACACATTAGGAATCGCAATGGCGAAAGTGCATTAGTTGGTCTATCAGTTGGTTCCTCATCCACCTTATTCACCAAAAATAGCCTCAAGTGACTTCTTCCTGTTCCCAAACTTTGTAATTTAGCTTGTTGGTAAGAAATTTTCATCAAATAAAGAAGTGATAGTCACCGTCAACAAGTATTTTGCAGACCTTGACAGAGCCTATTTATTGACCGGATAAGAAAGCTGGAATATCGTTGAGCCAATTGTATAGCCATCAATGGAGACTATGTCGATAAATAAGGTGAGATGGTTACGAAAAGAATTTATTTACCAGACTTATCAAACGACCCTCATATTTATCAGATCATTTGCTTTTGGGTTGCAATATTAATACACACATACGCACTTTTTCTATAAAAGGCGAAGCACCTAATCTCTCTCTCTCTCTCTCTCTCTCTCTCTCTCTATATATATATATATATATATATATATATATATATATATATATATTACGTATGCAGTATTTCCTGAATTTGGAAGACTGTAAGGGCAGGTTAACAAAGTCAGAGCTTTCGTCAATGTTTTACATCTCAAACTGAGTGATTACCAGGAATCAATGGGAGGTGTATGAAATTAATTTTTCTATTGATTTAAAAAGCTATGTATAATTTGTAACGAGAGATAGTCCACTAGACCGGTATCCTTTTTATAACTGTAAGACTAAAATACAGATAAAATCTTAGTATAGTAAAAGTATAGACTCCATTAAGGATCACAAGTCCAATTAGTTTTTCCGTATTGTTGGCAATTTTTAAAAATATGCCATCTTGCTGTTCTCCCTAAATACATCACGTAACGGACGTGCTTGCAACTTCTTTACCTTAATTCTTCCTTTCATTGTGTTTTCTTGTTGCAATTAAACGTTTGGTTTATTTACACTTACTGTTTAGTTTGAAGTTATGTATAACTGAAGTCATATTTAAGTAATATAACATTTATAAAACAATCATATAATTGGGGGTAATTATTGATGTCAGTCTTTGGGGAAAGGCACTGCCTTGACCACCTCCTATAGGTATGTGCTATAGAAAAGAAAAATATAGATCAGCTGGTTTCTCTGTTTTACTACAGTATGAATAGACATACATTATAGTTTTTCTTTTAGTCGTGGTGCCAGGAAATAAATAGGATTTTAGTCATTTTGGCCAAGTAGGCATTTAGAACAATATACATATTCTTCTAATAATTTTGAGGGAAATATGTGTGAAAAAGAGAGAGACGGAGAGAGAGTGCATACGCAGTAGCCACTCAACAAATTTGAAAATTATTTTATTATAAATTCTTATTCTTCCCGACAGAAATAGGCTATGAACTTTTGAGAGACTTTTCAAAACTGTAAAACTGTGTCAGTATGTGTACAGTTGGTTTTTAGAATCTGGAGAAAGTTATGATGGAACCAACTTTATAAAACAAATAGCGTGTTAATTTTGAGTCTTTATACTGGGCTCTGTTAGTTTGAATGTTTGCTAGTACTTATGGGCAGATTTTCGAATATCATGTAATCCCTCGGCGTGCTCCAAGCACCGTATTCTAACAAAAGAGTAGAGCTGCAACAGGCCAACTCATTCAACACTCTTTGAATTACCTAAATAAAATGACCAAAATAACACTTAGGACTCTTTGCATACTACAGGCTACATTATTAGTGTTAGAAGCTATAACGTAGCATTTTTTCCGGTAACTGAACCGTTTAACCCGTCTAAACGTATAATGGGAATTTAATAGGAAAAAAGGGAAACAAACTCCACCAAGTTTTCTTGAATATTCCATATCTAACCCTTATTGAAGAGCTCTTGTGTGGACCTGAGGAAACATAAATTCCTTTCTCAATCCTCCAGATTAGCGCATCCCTGGATTTGCAGCGGGTCAGATTTCGCTTAAAGGAGAACTGTGACAAGCATGTATCTACTTGTATCGAAGCAGAATGTGGAAATATCTAACTGTTGCAGCCACTCCATCAAACTGTGACGCATCTTTGTACCAAAAAAGTTTTAAGAGAGCTTTCCTGTTTCCGAGAGAGACAAAAGCTTCCTGACTATCGATCCACATGAATCGATATTTCTCATCTTCCGCGGAGAGCATGGCGGTAAAAGGCTCTCGTCGAGAGAGAGAGAGAGAGAGAGAGAGAGAGAGAGAGAGAGAGAGAGAGAGAGAGAGAGAGAGAGAGAGAGAGAGAGAGAGAGAGAGAGAGAGAGAGAGAGAGAGAGACTGGGGTACTTCCTGGAATATTTACCAGAAAATTGTGCTTTGTATATAATTATAAGAGAATCTTTTGTTCTCTTCTTTCCATTTATTCAGAGAGGCTTAAGTATTTATGCATTTAAATTTCCAAGGCTTATTTACTCAACATTCTTAAAATGGATAATTTGTATTATTAAAATATTAATGGTCATACCATATAATTTGACTCATATTACTTTTTCTTTTCCTTATATGACTCTCTTTTAAGGAATATTTCTTAAAAATTAAATGTTGATGTTACTTGAATGTAAGACTTCCTCAAACACTGAAAAATTTAGTCTAGAAAACATTCTACTCCAATTTAAAAAATCTAACAACCTAATTAACATGTGAGTACTTTAAGGCCCGGGCTTTACAGTTATCCACTATTAGGTCAATTAATTAAATTATAATTAACTATAAATCCCGGTCTTTACATGTTTTAAGTCGCCATTAAGGTAGTTGTCTCATGTGTTTATGAGAACTCCTAAGTGATTTACCGAGAGAAACACGAGTCAGAGAATTTAATGTCAGGTCGGCACGTTTGCCATAGTAGCTCAAGGGTTAGAGCGACTGGACGGCAACCAGATAATCCGTGGTTCAAATCCCGGCTATGGCATTGAATTTTACAGTCTGACTCTATCTTTCCATACTTTAGCATACACACGGCCAGTGTGAAAGAACAATTAATTTCCAGTATTCAAATAGTTTGGCGTCATTCTACACAAGATCATCGTGGGAGTAAGAAGTGTTTCTTTTCCTTTCTCTTATTTTCTGCAAGTTTGCAGAAACTTAGGGTACAACGATGCAACAATAATCGTTTTATGGAAGGGCAAAATATACTAAATTTAGAATTGTAATAGATTATATTAATGGTTTTGCGGAATAAATTCCAATACTCCGATACCACGGCCAGAGATAAGACTCATTGCTCCAGAGCGCCGAGGCATATACAAGAATTCCACCAAATCATCACCAAAGGTGAGAGTAATTAATCATCCCACGCGCATTTTGCACAATTATACTGTTACAAAATAATCGCCACAACATGGGGTTTTTAGAACACCGTCGTCGTCTATCACCACAGCGCATTTCCCAATTATCCCGTTGCAGTATATATTATTGTTATAAAGATGGAAACTTCCATTGTCTAGGAGTTACATGCAGACCAATATTGCGAGTTCAAACCCGGTGAACGATAGAATTTCGGGCGTAATATTTCTTAGCATGGCTTCCTTCGGAAGGGAAGTAAAACCTGTGGTCCTGGTTCGTAGATTTATTACACCTAAAAGAACTTTAAGGCTGATAAAGAAGCATCTTGCCAAATTAAGTGTCCGCAAACAATATATACGAGATAAATGATTGTTTTATATACGAGGGCTGTTCCATAAAGAATGATCATAACATTTTTTGACAACGTACCTTTATTAATCCTCATAATTTTGATGGTCCTTCTCAAAATAGTCTCCCCTGAATGCGATGCACTTATCCCAGCGTTTCTGCCAGTCTTCAAAGACATGCTGGAAACACTCCGCAGCCTTCACTAATGCTTCTGGTGATGGATAATGCCTCCCACGAAGGCATTTCTTCAAGTTAGGGAATAGAAAAAAGAGTCACATAGGGCTAAATTCGGACTATAGGGAGGATGAGGGGTGCACTTCACGTTGATTTTTCCAAGATATTCAGCAACATCATTGGCAATATGCGACCGCGCATTATCGTGGTGCAGCATCCAGCCTGCTTCATGCAAATGTGATCTTTGGCGCCTGATATGGACTTGAAATGTTTTTAGGACATCCCTGTAGTATTGTCCAGTTACTGATGTGTGCAGGTACAACATGCTGATAAACCATTCCATGAATATCAAAGAATGAGACGACCATAACTTTCCCAGCCCACTCTTGCTTTTCTGGGGGTTGGTAATTAAGGAGATTTCCACGTTGAGCTTTGCTGTTTGCTCTCAGGATCAAAATGATACAGCCAAGTTTCTTCAGCAGTGATTACGTTTGAAAGAAGCTCCGGATCGTCCTGTAACATCAACTTTAACTGCATGTTACCTCCATTGCAGTGGTAGGCGATACTGAACATGTCTGAACTTGCCTGGTTCTCACAGGCGGGAACCAGGAGTACCAACAATGAAATTACTACGGCGTGTTTGTTTTACCTTAAGCTAACAGATTGAATTTTAGTGCGAAAAATTATGACCGTAGAAAAATTATGATCATTCTTTATTGCACAGCCCTCGTACTTTATATTACTTATATGACTTAAGTTATACATAAATTCAAACTAAACACTAAGTGGAATTAAACAAAACGTTTAATTTAAAAAAAAACACACAATTAAAATTGCAAGCACGTCCGTTACGTAATGTACTTAGGAAGAATCTGAATAGTAGGAGGAAATATTTAAATATTGCGACACTACGAGAAAACTAATTCGAATTTTGATTCCTAATGGAGTCTATAGTTTTCTGTACTAAAATCTTATCTAAAATTTTATTCTTCTAGTTATAAAAAACATACCGGTTTAGTAGCTTATCTGAAGTTATAAATTATACATAACTTGTAAACCTATAGCCATTTAATTAATTTCATACACCTTCCATTGATTCCCGGGTAATCACTCAATATGAGATGTGAAACATTGACGAAAGATCTGACTGTTAACTTGCCCTTACAGTCTTCCAAATTCTGGAAATACTGCATACGTTTGACGGTGGAGCAATCGATCGGAATGGTCCAGTAATTTGATAACATCTCAACCTGTATGCGACACTTTTGATACCGACTCCAGTATCTCCGTCTGTTCCGACTGCTGCAGTGATGAACTTGGGATCTTTTCTTAGGATATACGTGATTGAATGTGAGAATGTATAGCATCAATTAAAATGACGGATAAATTTAATGGAATCTAATAAATAGAGTTAGTAACTCTTTGATGATGCAGAATTAAACTCTTGCAACTGAAACTGTATCTATTAAAATCTATATTTAAACACTAACAAGAGGTGGCGTAAGTCACCGTGAGTTACTGCTCACTATATGCTAACACGGGCAGATCTTTAGGCCCTACTGATTATGAATAATCTATCACAGTAAGAAAGTTCTGTAAGTAACACACGAAAGGCACGACTTTTATAAATACAGGTCCCTACTTCATGACTACCCCACCTCTCTTCCTACTCACACGTTGCCAAATCTTAAGCTTATAATTCGTATCTTACAGGCCATGTTTACTTTATGACTCGCTAAATTTTAACAAATTTTCCCCTTTAATCTTCAGAACTAACGTACGTACGTACCTACCTATTTGACTCCTCAGTTGTTGCAGTACACTCACACACACAAAATATTATTCTTACACGAGAACTATTAAGATATTGTCACTGAGGCATTATTGTGCTGCTGTCGCAAGCTGCAGGCGATGCGTGGGCGCAGAGCTGGACGCTTGCCGAGAGAGAAAAAGAGAAAGAGACAGAGTGATGTCTGAATAGTTCCGTCTTTGTCTCGCTGCGTCGCGAGCGATCTACTGCATTCTAGAACAATGACTGGAAGTATAAAAAATCGCAAAGTGTTAGGGCGTAGTCAGTTGTTAATTGAGTCGTTAGAGTTGTAGTTGTGCGAGTTGTGTGATGGTTATTGAAGTGTACCACAGTGATTTCTTTCGTTTGTTTACTTGCAGCGGGGCGAACGAGACGACCTTGAAGACTGCTGTTGCGTATGCCACGTGTTTTACTGCTGCAAGGGTTGTACAAAGCTACTGTTTACTGCAATAAAGAGCAGTATAAATTTCTGTAAACAAGACTTTTAATTCTATAAGCCCATAAAGTCACAATGTAGCTGCACTGATAACGCATGCTATCATACTGCTTTATGCAAATTCTTATTCTTTTGGCACAATCAAATGTGATATTGACCAATATTTGACTTATTTTACATGCTTTTTCTGTGGACTAGCACTACATCACATAAGGGAACGCATCCGGGAAGAATGGATGAGCTGAAGGAACCTTAGGAGACACATTGGACTCAGGAACAGTTAACGCCAGAGGTAGAGACACAGAGATTCCGAACAGTACCGGTTTGACCACCCGGCTGCAAGGCGCTCAGCGGCGACCAGCCCAAACCCCTGGAAGGTACCTCAGAGGTATCCTCCAGTATGAACAAGGCAAAAATCGAGGCGACTTAGGAGGCTCCAGTGGCCACTTTTGGTTGAAGCCGCAAAAAGGTTACAAATCGCAGGGCTCTGTGCCATCTGCCCACCTTCGATCGATACACAATCCCGGAAACGCCAGGTAAAGAGGCAGACGAAACCAGAGAATCTGAATAAAAGACACCCCTCCAGCATTCTCCTAGCCGCCAAAGGAAAACCCACGGAAAAATTTCGTGTTGTAAGTGGGCGGCCACCAGGGTTTGAAATCGGTATGCCAGTCTCGCGCATTATAACGGAGACAACTACTCGGAATTATTTTCAACTTCATGGCATTTCTAAAGAAACGTTAATGCCCGATTTCACCAACAGATGTTAAAATCGACGTTAACAAATGTAGCGTAACAATTGTCACAGCGGTAACACTAATGTTAAATTTCTTGCATTTTACCAACCTGTTTTCTGAAAATGTTAACAAACCTGTGTTAACGCCAAGAAACTTGTAAATATCTCAGCTATAGAGGGCTATGGACGGGTCGTATTATTTTCTGAACGTACTGGGATGCGCTTTTGTTTTCATTTTTTCTGCACAAGCTGAAAAATGGCGAATGAACAAAATCATAAATTATGCCGTGAGACAAATTTCTCATCGATGGAGAAAGAATTGTTAATTGAATTGGTGACGAAGTGTAAGGATATCGTGGAAAATAAGAGGGCGGATGCTGTGAATGTAAAAGAGAAAGATGTCACGTGGAAAATATTGGAAACGAATTTAATTCAAATGCACGTGTCACTACTACAGGCACCAAACAAATTGTCACTATTACGTAAATTTAAAACGAGGTGCGAAGGACAAGTGACTTAAACGTTTCAAGACGGGAGGTGAACAGTGTATTATCCACATAATTCAGTGAATTATAAAATCGCAAGGTTATTAATACTTGAAGCAAAGGTGAGATCGCCATACTCCTTTCGATGCATGTTCTAACCTCACTTGTACTTCCGCAGTAACCTTCATAGCAACAAGTTTCGACAGTCTATACCTCAGTAAAATTTTCTTCTGATAGTTCCTCAAAATCATTTCTCCTCATAGACCGTACTCTATTAGGAATGCCATTTAGACGGTCTTAAATATAGAAAATCGACATCAACAGCTGAGTTTATGCTCGCCACCTTGACTATTTACAATTGTTAAGGACTTAACATCAGAAATTTGACTTGTTTGTTTAAAAAGAGATTTAACACGAGTGTTACGCTAACACTTGTTGGTGAAATGCAATTTTTGTTTTAACTAATACTAAACCTGTGTTAAGTCTTAACACCTGTTGGTGAAATCGGGCATAAATGTTTTATCTTGTAATTACAATATATTCGTATATTATGTGATTCTAGCTAATCGTAACAAAATTTATGAAATGAAATTCGAAAATCTTTCCTCAGTGATGAAACAACTATCTAACAACCAACTCAACTATGAAAATCAGTTGAGTGTGGGTTTTGAAATTAACCTACACGCACGTGGGTTCACTCAGTACCACAAAAACACACACGCATGTGCATACACCCACAAGCACATACGCCATTCTCTCTCTATGTAATAGTAATGTGTATTCTATCTCTATGAAGGGACATTATGGTCTGCAATTTATTAATTTAATTCATCAGTTTTTTTAAATATGCACTGGTAGAAAAAAATTGCAGTGCACCTTAGGACTGACATAGTATGTGGACATTGAGGATAAACAGTGTTAGTGAATGAAGCTGCCATATTTGTTATATGATGCTATCATAGTGTATTAAATTTAACTTAACTCTTTTAATGTTAAGCAATCCTTTATAGTGTTGCACTTTTTTCCGCTACTGTATTATAGTTCAAACAATATCGTTCTTGATAGAGTCCACATGAAAAATTCAATGCCATGGTCGGGCTTTGAGCCACGGGTCTCCTGGTTTCCGTCCAGCCGCTCATATCCTTTGAGCTACCATGGCCAATTTGCCGTCATGACATTAAATTCTACAACTGACTCATATATTCCCCCGGTAAATCGCTAGGGGCTCTCGCATTCGAGATACACCGTTTGTGACGACTTACTGTGATAAGTACTTGACTTCAGTTGGCTATAGTAGCTCAATGCGCCAAGCTCTTTTCAGAAAATGCCGTGCGAATGCACGTGAAAGTAAGGATAGGTGACACCCATCTTAGGATGAGGACTTCATTACGGAGGGGATTCGATTCGTAGGCCACCATGCTGGGCCCACTGTTCCCACGCTCCCTAGTAAGACACTCCCGGGAGGAAGGATGAGGCGAAGGAGAGAGCGGCCGACCCAAGGAGCCACGACAGTACAGAGGGCAGGGTACCTACAGTTTACTTGGATAGAGACTTCCCCCGACAGGCCAGGACAACGAACTCGCTCCCCTACAGCGGGACGACAACAAGCCCAGCAGCCGAACCCCAAAGGTTCCAGGCAAGCGATTCAGCCCCAAAGGTCCCTGGCTGGTGGTCTCGAAGTGGTCCCAGCAGAGAAGCGGAGACGGGCAACCGGCCTACCGGAGGAGGGAGAAGTTTTTCCTCAGAGCATATCATCCTGCCATGCACCGCCGGGACACCCGCCGACACTTCTTCCCTGAAAGAGACCACCAGATGAGAGATGATATGAAATGATAATGGAGATGAAATGGAAGGACAGGGGATTCGGGGGATGTAATTAACCTACCCAACATTCGCCTAGCGACCCGAGAAAACTCCCTAAAAACCCATGGATCAAGTAGGTTGGCCAAGGGAATCGAACCTGGGGCTTCCCGGATGCGGGCTACAGACGAAACCGCCTGAGCCATCCCGCTCGGTGGCACCCTTCTTTCGCAAAGCCTTTTTATGTTTAATTCCTGAAGCAAGATTTGAAAAATGCGTTGCTTTGAAATTCCAAGAATATTAGCAATTTCTTGCATCTTTGTACGCCGATCTTCCAAAATCATGTCATGCACTTTTTCAATGATTTCCGATGTTAGTTTTGATTGTACTTCGCGTGGATCGTCTTGGATGCCTTCACGGCTACGTTTAAAATCGCCCGCCCATTTCTTCACATTGAAAACTGTAGGTGAAGAGCCACCACACACATTTAGAGTTCGAAAATGTATTTCTGTTAAACATTCTTTTACGAAGAATTTTATCACAGCACCATACTCGAATTCATCAGTTTCAAAGCAATGCTCCCTTCCACTGCTTCAACCTATTACAGTTAACTATTGCTTGGAATGACTTCTAATTTTACATCGGATCTATTAATATGTCTACCAACGTAAGTAAAAAAATCATGGAGGTAATGCCGTGATCTCCGGGTGAGGCCGAGAATTTTACAGACCACCCTGTAAATGTACACAAGAATGAATCTTCTTGCATTAGCCACTGAAGTCTTACTGCACAATTAATGTACATCTCGTGAAAGTTCAGAACTTACTCCCATGTCCATGTATGTTTTGTTGAGTTAATTGTTTTCGACATATTACTGGTTATTGCTTTGCATTTTCAGATACTTTGGTTTCTCAAAGAAGAAGATATTTAAAATTGTATGCCCTGACCATGAGAGCAGATTGGAATGTCAATTACACAGTGATTAGGCTGAAAGAGGTTTCATTACTTCTTAAAAACGAATGTATTTCTCTATTTCTATTGTATTTAGAGGTAAAACATAATAACACATTTATAAATACGAACGTTTATCTCGACTAACGTGCAATGGTTAGAGGCATAGGGGTTTCGAGAATTTCACATGAGTGAATATACTAGATAATTGGTGGAAACTTACCCATTGACGGACTCATGGACGGAAACTGGGAGATCCATGGTTCAAATCCCGGATATGGCATTGAATTTTTCAGGTGGAATATATAAGATTTCTTCTGTGAATATATGCAGAATTCACTGCGTAAAATTAAGTATTTAAAACACAGTTTAAGATATAAGTGACAACATGTACATCGAAATAAAGAGGTAATTCCAATTTATAAATAACACAGAAATGGGACACGAATTCTTTATCCGTAGTTATATTTCTCTCCATCTTAATCAGCCACACGTTGGGGCGCAATTTGGTGCGGGGTTTCTATGTTTGAGATAGGATGCACGTTGACTTTTCGAAGACCCACGTCGAGAAGCCAGATATAACAGGGTTAATTCGTTGTATTTGGAGTTGTTTCTTGATGATTGTGTTTCATTAAATAAGAGTCATGAGAACCTCAGTTTCAGGCGTGGTTCGGAATAAAGTTTCGGAGAAATCAAATTTTGTAACTATTTAATTGTGTTCTTCAGATTACACTTTACTTGAACTTCCTTTCCCAGTTACTTGCAGGAACTTCCAACATATCGATAAATTCTTACTTTGTTATATTTAAAAAGTTCCAACTATTACATAAAAGTTCTTGATCCTGCTCCACTATTCATCACACTCACCATTACAAAATATCTCTACCAAGATTATTTATATTTCGTAACTATCGTTACTCATATCTTAATTTTGTGATTGGCCGATTTAATTCCACGTCACAACATTACGTAATACAAGTATTACTACGGCCAATCACAAAATTACATATATTTTTACTTATTTAAATGACTAAATAGATTTACATAATCATCCTCCTTTATAAATCTATAAACTTTTCATACCTCCCCCAAACATAACCCAAAACTACAGAAACTAAGAATGTCATTTTTTGATAGTTTTTGCCAATACTGTCCCCTTAACGAGCTTTGTGCCATTTTGAGTTTCATGTATTCAGTTCGCAACAGAATTAATTTTTGAGCACTGTGAAGCAGGAGCTAAGTTTTAATTAGAATCTATTATTTTCTCAAAAACAACAGAAAATATTCGCATTAACAGTGTTTGATCGCTCCCATTGGATCTCTAATTCCCAAAAGTGACATGTTGGTTACAAAGGGAGGACTTGGCAGTTTTTCCCCAGCACACGGTGGCTATATTCACCTCCACACATTCCAACATGACATATAAACTTTCCTATCTGTTTGAAAAAAAAGGTGAGCCAGCTACAACAATGGACTGTGTAACAATGGAGCGCCTTGCCATTTCACTACCGCTTCTCTCTTCACCTATCTCGCGGCAACAATCTCTGACGTCACACACGGGTGTTTATGCACCTGGTAGAGTTACAATGGTCCAGTTGTTTTAGATCTGGAATGCAGAATGTAGTCCGGTTGCTACAACTTTCTGTATGTGCATGAATTTTTTATGTTTCTCTCTCTCTCTACTCTTACCTGTAGTAAGCAGAGGAAGAATTTATTCCACACAAAAATTCGATATCAATATTTTACTGCAAACAACATTTGAGGTCTCCTGAACCAGAAAAGCAGTTTAAAAATTAACATGCTCGTGCGGATGTGAAGTGAAATGCCATTAATACCAAATTCGATATTTAAGTTCAGCAACTTCTTAAAATACACAATAATAAATAAATATTAATACATATTAATAAATAAATAAATATAAATAAATAAGTAATAAATAAGTAAATAAATAATAAATAAATAATAAATAAATAATAAATAAATAAGTAAATAAATAAATAAACAAAATGAGTGAGTGAGTGAGTGGATGAATGAATAGATGAATGAAAGAATGAGTTAATGAATGAATGAGAGAATGAATTAATGCATTAATAAATTAATAAATAATGCATAAATGAATAAATGGATAAATACATAAATGAATAATTGAAGGAATCAGTCAGTGAATCTCTCTGTCAGTCAGTCAGTCATTAAAAAATAAAAACATTCCCACCCCAAACTATTCAACAGAAAAATAAGTATTGTGACTTTTTAGTTCGTAGAATTAAAAGTCCAATTTGCCGTAGCAGCAAAATTACATTACATATCACAACACAATCTTCCAAGGCCGGTGACAATAACAAACAGCGTTCAGTTTACAGCACTCTCAGCTGTTCTCTGCTTACCTCTCGCGACACACTCACTCTTGTTACATGTCTTTACAACTCACTTGCAGCTCGCCTCTTTGCCAATCGTCGCCTCTTTAAATACTTCACTGATAATTTCTAGATTATTCGAAAATAAACCAGAACCCGAACAGTCTCTATTAGTCAAGAAGTAACTAGAAATTTCCATTTATCTCCGTGTGTTTGTTTCGGCAAAACTTTATCTGCCGGCTCTTGGTTTTCACACTGTCCGCCTATCAGTTCCTTTTGTGTAAACACGCCGCGCGATCGTCGATACGGGTTCAGGATTTTCTATAACTAATTTCATTTAATCCTCTATATATATCCTAATTGTTTACAAAAGTTTCTGAAGCCTTTTTCTTGACTAATTGCTGCTAATATATTTTTTGTGGCATTAGTCATATCCAAGATATTCGTAGTTATTGGTTTGAATTTTGCAATATTTTACACTTTCGCAGTGCAGTTTATCCTGATATCATGGAAAGTGCATAGCGTTTCAACATAATGACCTACTTTTTCAACATCGTTTTGCTGACCTGTATTTCCCTTGAAATTACAGCGAAATGTGCAGTGAAACTGTGGCTACAAAAGTTTATTTTCATTAACATGAAACATAAGTTAAGATTTAAAACTTTGACAGCCAGCATTATTAACAATAGTTTATAGAACATATATTAAAATAAACGATATAGGGTAGAAAATTCCGCGAGAGTGTAACACTACTTACCAAAAATTGCATTGTATATGGAAATTGTTTTATGTTGGTTGGCGTGTTTTTGGTTTTGTGTAGAGAGAAAGCAAGAGGTGTTCATGGTGTATCAAACTATCCAAAATTCCTATAGAGACGCGATCCAGAATTACCTTCCCTTTTGGTCTAGTATGAACCTTAGCAGGCTCCACTCGAGTGTAAAAAGAACGTTGAATACTGGCTAGGGTTCAATTTGCTTCTATTCTGTTCTTTCTACCATAACGAGTTTTTCTTCAGCGGGTGGTACTGAGGGTTTTCGAGATAAGGCAAGAGAGTCCTGAGTTCGAAACATAGCGTGCGACTTGAAATATGTTTAACCTAAAAATGAAAGACCATTTATAGCTACCCTTAATTAGAGAAAAAATATTCTTCATTTAAAATAAACCACCAATCCCTCCGCTTTCCGAGCAACAGTTTCGGTACGGTGAAGTGCCATATTGTATAGCACTTGTGTTGCCAACTAGTGATATCATATTGTATAGGACGTTACCTGAACAGGATAAGAAAACATTAATTAGGTAAGTTTGTTGGTAGGAAGTAACAAAGCGATCGTGATACAAGCCGGAAACCATTCTGTTCCCTCATCTCCCACATAAAGGCTGGTCGCTCCGGGGCACGTTGAAAATTGGTACGGGACTTGCAAAAGGAAACGTGCTTGCCTTGCATCCTGTAGGACGTGACTGCTATCCCCAGGGAAAATATCTTCTGCTACTGTTTCAGCTGCATGTTTTCTTACACATGTGGCCGCATAATTATGTGGCGAAAAAATTGCAAAATATAACCGTTAACATCGGGTAAGATTTCTGTAGAATATTGTTTACCATATACATACAGTAGATAGAATAATATGTAATATTTTGTAAGTAATGCGTATATAAACAGATATTGGATAAGTAGTTAATGAACTGTTTATATTCAGCATCTTAAATGTTAAATACAACGTCAACTGTTAAATCAAAAAGTAAATTGTTTTAAGTATTAAATGTTAAAGTTAAGTTAATGAAAATTAATTGTTCTTTCACACTGGACGTGTGTAGGCTAGAGTATGGAAAGATAGAGTTAGACAGTAAAATTCAATGCCATAGCCGGAATTTGAACCACGGATCTTCTGGTTGCCGTCCAGCCGCTCTAACCCTTGAGCTACTATGGCCAAAGTGCCGACATGACATTAAATTCTCCAACTGACTCGTATTTTCCCGGTAAACCACTTAGGAGTTCTCATATACACATAAGACAACTACCTTAATGGCGACGTAAAACGAGTAAGTACTTTAAGGCCCGAGCTTTATAGTTAACTACTATTAGGTCAATTAGGACAGTTAATTGATTCCATTAAGGGTACAGTTTTGAATGCTGGGCAGATGCAAGTGTAACAGACCGACAGATGTGGGCGTTCCAAGTAAGTCGAGTGTCCAGTAGCACTGGCACACCGGTTGGTAACCATGAAAGCTGTTCCCCGAGCAGCGGTAATGAAGGAGGATCCTTATAAGGACGTAAACAGAAGATTTAACCTCTGTCTTGCTAGTGTTAAGGGAAATGCGCCAGTTAGAGAACCAGTGAGCTGGTCGATCCAGGGCAGTTTGTAGTTCATGGAAAAACATGACTGATATCGGAGTGAGAATGAAAGAGAGCAGTGTCATCAGCATATAAAGCTGTGCAAATTGGAGCTATAGCAGGAATATCATATGTGTAGATATTAAAGAGGTGTGATGCTAGTACTGAACCTTGAGGAACAATTGCTAAGAGCGGCCGTCGGGTGGATGTGAAACTAGCAATGCGCACCACAAAAGTTCCAGTAGTGAGAAAACTTGCAATGATTTGTATAAGATAATTTTACAGTATGTTATAATACACTTTAAATTGCTAACCATCATTCTTTTGTTCCCTGAGACACCTTAAGGGGTTATTTTAACGCTATTTTTACTTGAGGGAGCTTCAGTGTACCTAATTGTTCGCTGGAAGCTCCTCGCAGGCAGTAGTCACTACCCCTGACATTGGAATGTTATGAGGTAACGAAAAGGAACGAGGGGACCTGCAGCTTCTATCTAGGATTGAAACATGTTGGGTTCTTGGGGATACTTTACATGGGCTAGTGAGAAGTGAGGAGTGAACTAACAGCCAGAATCGAACCCCGGTAGGGAAGCAAACGAAACCACTAAAACTCCCGGAACCACCTTTTGCATGTCCCAACGACAAACGGAAAAGCTTCTGACTTTACACCAGGACCAGATAGCCTCCTCCCTGATGCAAATACAAAAGAATTCCGAGACCACATGGACCCAACTGCAACATCTGGAGGAAGCTCTCGGGGCCACCACGGACACCATCTCAAGCCGCACAGCAGACATACAAGATACCGTAGATCAACAGATTGCATCAGCCAGCTCCACAAAACAACTTCTGAACACCGCGACTCACTAACTTGGACCGAAGCCACACAGAAAGATATACTACAGTCACTGCAAAGAATCACCCAAAAACAGATGGACTTATAGATTGCCTTGGCAAATGTATCACACGAGCCAGACTCACTACGGGATAACGTCACGCAAATGCCCACAAATATGACAACATACAAAGTAACTTACTACAACTGTTCACAGACGTGACAGACCGGACACCGCGCTAACGACGCTGCTAGACAAATTCCCAAACACAAGCATCGATGGTGCACAGTTATATGTACCAATAAATAAACATATCCGATACTTCCTCACCTTCTCTATAATCCCGGCGATCCACCGGGCCTCCCAGGTCATGCATGGTTGGATCCCAGGGCACATACCGTAGATTCGCTCGTGCCCTTCAGGCACCAGCAATCTCACAACCGCTACTACAGGGGGTGCATCAGCGGGACCCCAACACCTTCTCTACTTTGATTCCTTCCCCAAAACTTTTCCTTACGACTCCCCCCCCCAAAAAAAAACTGCGAGTAAAAAAATATTTAAAAATTCGCACGCCCAGTAGGATTTCAAAGCCTACAGATAGCACACATATCATTATCGCTGTATCCTCCTAGTACGTAATTTAATGAAAGGAATGTGTAATGGAACTAGTCTGTAGCCCGCCTCGGTAGCGTGGTGGTAGCATGTCTGCCTAACGTTCAAGAGGTCCCAAGATCGAATCTCGGTCAGGGTGAGTTACCTGGATAACGATTTTCCAGGAGTTTTCCCTTATCCTGAAAGACGAATGTCAGGTAACTTTAAGCTCTATGGCTCTGGGTTCATTTGAGCATCATTTCACCCACTCCATTCATCGTCCGATAAGACTTAACGTTGGAGGACGCAAATTTACAAAAAAATACCCTAGTCTATAAACATTTATTTTCATTTTTCGTTTTGTTCCATTTATACCCCACCTTTAACTCCAGTGGTCATATTGGCGGCCGTTCTCCTTTGGAACATATCGAAAGTGTTAACTCGTAAACGTTGCGTTGTATGTATTATTAGATCACGCACACATTCGCACTCTCATTCATATTTCCAGACTCTGGGTAAAACGGGGAATCATCTTGGCAGGCAGACCGGCAGGCAGGTGCTCCACCGACTGAGCTACGGGGCCAGCCATTTATTTTCATTGATATGAATTGAATAGAAAAATTAGCTCCTATTGGGATCTGAAAAAATTGGGCCTTGGGTATACTTTATATGGGTTGGTCTATTTCACTGTTAGCTTGGTTTAATTGCACACAT
Organism: Mantis religiosa; assembly: GCA_030765055.1. Classification (NCBI taxonomy): domain Eukaryota; kingdom Metazoa; phylum Arthropoda; class Insecta; order Mantodea; family Mantidae; genus Mantis; species Mantis religiosa. Next base: position 108,945,793 of record CM060955.1, on the reverse strand, counting down.
GTCTTGAGGTTTCCTGTGTATAAAGGTAAGAGAAATTAACATGAAGTTTGGAGATAATTCATGATATGCATGTAATTCTATTAACTCAAGATACGTTAAGAAATATAGGCAACAAACTTTTGAAGGGCAAAACCTTTTCATTTATAGCATACGCACTTTCTAAAAAATATACGTTTGCATTCTTATAACTTGTCTTTGTGGGGAAACTTCAACTGTGCAAGATCAGAAGACCAGAATAGGGAGGTGGTACAGAAAATAAATATATATTTCGAGTCATTGGCTTGATATTTGATAACGCCGAGATATCAGGTTCAAGATGTTCCTCATCAGATGAAATGAAGCGTGCACTTCCTTTAGAGAAGCGGACGTCATATCATAAAAAGGTTCATTTCCAGTAGGATGAGAGCATATGCTCTGTACACCCGAGTGCTAAGGGGAGGGGGTGTGCCGCAATATTACTAATAACTCTGTCCTGGCACACTTCATGGACTGCTGTTAATGAAATACGAGCTGAGAGTTGTGAGCTGTAGTTGAAAAAGGCGAGGTTACATGTCCACAGATATGCCCAAAATGAAGAGGCATTTTTATTTCTCTTGGAATGAAAAATAAAAGTTTATATTTATAATTATAATAATGGCACTAGGCAACAAAAATAATTTTCCATTATTTCGAGCACTTCATGAAGCAATTCCTACTAATTTTGGGTTGAGAAAAACAAATATGACAATGAAAAATTTTATTAGCTTTAGTTTCTATGATATACACAAGGCGGAAGTATTACATATTAACGGATTGAGAGAAATGGATACACTTTAATTACATACATGCTAACAACAATGAAAGTGCATTTGATTTTTTAACTGGTAATTACATGTTAAGAGTTCTAAATTGCTGGAAAAATACTTCGCAGGTAGTCGTGTCTGAGGAGAATCATGTGATGGCCTATTGACTTCGTCGTCTGTTAGCTTGCCTCTTGTGATGATGTTCCGCAGAATCCCTATACAAAGACCAACAGTAATCCACAAGCATTACTTCATTCCAACGGCCCTGATATCTTTGTTCCATAACAGAAATGTCCTGTAGGAATCTCTCCCCATGTTCATCACTAACAGCTCCACAACTAGGAGGGAAAAAGTCTAGGTGGGAGTGGAGAAAATGGATTCTAAGGGACATGTTGCATCCAAGGTTACGGTATTTTTGCAGGAGTACTGTCATTAAATGCTTGTAGTTATCATCTCTTTTGTTGCCTAAAAATCCATGAACAACACCCTTGAAGGCTTCCCAAACTGCGTTTACTTTCCCCTCCAAAATTTAGTCAAATGCAGGATCCTTTACAAATTCTCTTATTTGTGGTACGACAAAACTACCTTCCTTATCTTTTCCATCACCTAATTTCAAAATTTTCTCTGTGATTGTGTTTTGTTATTTGATAGGTGTGCCCACTCAAAAAAAATCCCCCAAATTTAAAATCTTCACTCTAAAAAAGGAATGTCGCTTTATCTTTAAAATAAGAGCCAATGTATTATTTTTATGCTGATTTTTTAACTCAGCAGATGGAAATAAATGTGAATTCACTAGTTTCAAGCCCGAAACAATTTTCATTTCGTTGCCTAGTGTAATTATTATTATTATTATTATTATTATTATTATTATTATTATTATTATTATTATTATTATTATTATTATTATTATTATTATTATTATTATTATTATTATTATTATTATTATTATTATTATTATTATTATTATTATTATTATTATTATTATTATTATTATTATTATTATTATTATTATTATTATTATTATTATTATTATTATTATTATTATTATTATTATTATTATTATTATTATTATTATTATTATTATTATTATTATTATTATTATTATTATTATTATTATTACTACTACTACTACCACTACTGTCACTGGTGTCACTGTTACCGTCACCGTCATCGTCACTCTTACTCTTACTGTCACTCTTACTCTTGCTCTTACTGTCACTCACTCTGTCTCATCTCATTATTATACTAATGTTATTACCCAGTATTGCACAGGTGCCTTTGAAGTCCGAATGGCTGCGTCATAAATTATTTCATTTACTTCCGCAATATTCGTCATAAAATTTTTTAAAAACTGTCATTTCATAAAGTCCTTATGGTGACATGATAAACTCTTCTTGAATTTTTTAAAATGAATCTGAAATAATGGTAGATATATATCTCAATTTCTCAACCCCCCTCTCCTCTTCCCAACAGTTTTTCCAATTATGTAAATGTGTAAACTATAAGTAAAGAACCTTATAGCAATAAAATAATTTAAAAGCTTGGGTAATTTCAGATGATCGCAGTTAATTCCATTTTAAACGTTTTCACCTTTTCTCTTGCCTTTGTTACCCAATGGTAACAATCTTAAGCATTTGGATTCAGCAACTGAGGCCAAGGCTCACTAATAGGCTGGCAAAATCCTGTCCAGTGCTGTTTACAAATTTCGAAAGACTGCATGAGAAATAGGTTGTTTATTACCAGCTTATACAGCAGATACAACAACCGGTGCTATTTATGTGTATAACTTCAGGGATTCCTTGCACTTACATAGTTGATTACAGACTTTAAGTGTAAACTTCTATTTCTGCCTTTATTTCCCCATTCTGGCTTTAATGCTTCGAACTCCTATGTCTGTTAATAACGTAAAAGTTCCAGAATTCTCACGTCATAAGAAGTGATGCTAATATACGAGTATGAAGAATTAGCTATCTATTTTAAATTTTGGATTGGTACAAAGTCTGTCAGTATCGTTACAAGTTTGTAACCATCATTTATAGTTATTTCGTGTAAGTACAACGTACTGAGAAACTCGTCAACATTTCTCGCATGAGGACTGCTAAAAGATTTTGGTATTCGGAAACTTCACCAAAATATAATATGAGAATTGAAATGAAAATTACGCAAAAATATGAACTACATTAAGTGTATGCACCATACACCAATTAAAGAAATGAGTATCATAAATATCGCATAAAGACCAGATGTTGAAGTTTGCATGGCCATTACATAAAACGAATAACACTTAAACAAATATAAGTGTTTGCAAATCCAAAGCAATAAAAACATCATATCTTAAGTTGCTGACCCTGAAACACCTCTCTTGAAATATATTGTCTGCCTTAACAGGATCTAAACTTCTTTTGAAATAAAGTGTTGTTTTGTAATCTGTCATGGCGAGATGAAGAAAAAGACCTAGTTTTAGCAGACGAAATGGGATACTCAAAAGGAGTGACGAGAATATATATTTAGGAGTGGAGATAGATTTAAATTCTAGAAAAAGGTGCATTAAATATAGAATTAAAAAAAGACGAACAGAAATATCCATGCTGCATGTGTTTTATGGAACAAGAATATAACTTTAGAAATACAATTACGGATATACAGGATGTTTCGGAAATGCTTTTACAAACTTCAGATTGGGGTTACTCACAACAAAAGAAGTAAAATGGTTCATATAAAAATATGTCCCATAAAATCTTAGTTTTCGCGTTTTTCCTGTCACAGTGAAAGCCTGAGTTTAATAGCCTTCTGGTCCAACCTCAAAATTTCATTTCTCTATGCACTCATAGAAGGCTTTGACCTATTGTACTACATACGCTAGATGGCGAAGTGTTACCATGAAAACTTGTTTACGTTTCGCATTTGTTATCAAACTGTCTTCATTGTTTCAGTTGTTTACATGTAGTGAGTTAACTGCACGTTTTGTTCCACTATTGCTGGATATTCATTTCGTGAACAGGCAGACATAATTTGTATGTATGGTCGCGTGAATAGTAATGGACGCAAGGCCGCGTGGCTCTATCGGATGAAGTTTCCAGACCGAAAACAACCTAGTCATCCAACCTTTGTTGCTGTTTATCGTCACCTTGCTGAGTCAGGAACCATTGCACCATGGACTATTGATCGAAGAAGACCAGGAGCTGTCATACCGGGTGCAGAAACGCTTTATCGATGTGACATGGAAGCCTGCGAAATCATTCTTCACCATCCAGGAGTTTTTGAAAGGGTGTGAGATTCCATGAATCGACGAGTACAGGCATGCATAGACCAAGAAGAGGGCATTTCAAGCATTTATTATGAATTTTATGTATTTTAAGTGTATCACTGTGCTGATTACCTCCTAACGAGAAAATAAAGGTTTATGAAACATATGTTCATATGGACTTTTTTCCTTCTTTTTGTGTATGGAACCCCTACCTGAAATTTGTGAAAGTATTTCTGAAACATTCTTTGTAAATTAAAATTAGAAGTACATTAATTTATGAGGCAGAAACTTGGACATTGAATATAATTTATATAATTTATATTTTCTGATAAGTGTATGCATTATTATATAGCACCTTTCAAAATGTACTTGAATGGAATTGAAGTTTACACATTAATATAGAAGTTCTCAAAGTTTCATTCAAATGTATCACACTTTGTAGAATATGGGTATGTAAATTCTAAAATGAACACTTTTTTGGTAACAAGTGGCAAAAGTTCGATTCTATTTTAGAGTACTAAATATGAATACTATTATGAACGTCTATAAGAAAGTTAGTTGTAAGTACAAGACGTTGCTTAGCAAAGTACAACATATATCCATAACAATGACGCTTCCCATGGCTTTGTAGAAATAAAAAACACTACACATAGGAAAATGATGTATGTTATGTCAGAACGAAACAGTTTGGACATTTTATTAAATTCGAGCGTTTTCTGATAAATTTAGAAACAAAATTTTGGGGGTATGCTATTTGAGTATTAGAAAATGCAAGGAAAACAAAAATAAAATCGTTTAGATTTATAAATTACACACTCCCTTAAATGCAAGCATGTATGCTATGAATTTTATCCTGGCATTCTGTGGAGTTTGTATTTGGGTGCATTAATCATATCTGGATTTTAAATTAGAGATAACTCTATAATGCTTCCACACACATTTACTCGATTTCCTGAATCCCAAAGCAATTCAAGCAGTTGATAATGCTTTAAAGGTGAAGTTCCATATTTCAGTAAAGTAGAGGCAAACACATACAACTGCATACATTCCATTATAAGTTTAAGCAGAAACAATAGAAATACATTTAGGTCAGTCTGACCATATACATAGACCTCCTCGTAATGATCAAGAATACAAAGGCCTCCTGATTCTTCCATACTCAAGTTGAAAAGGATTGTTTCGTGAGAGAGGAAGGGATGTTAAGGAGGAATTTATTGTATTAACGAATGAGAAGTAGGTGGACAGTGTCGAGCCGAATACAATAGCTGTGCAGAATGTGCTCCCATGTAGGAGAATGCCGTAGAAGGGAATGAGAGACAAAGCTGGAGACGGAATAGGAAAGGCAGTATTGTACTTCTAGACATGAAAGTACATTGAAAAGAGCAGCATTGCAGTTATATGTTTGTGCCATTAAACTGCAGTAAAAATAATGGCCGTGATGCAACTGCTAATTTATATTTAAAATGTTATTATAAATAGCACAGTTCTCGTAATTTCGTTTCCTTATTTGTCCAATTGTTTTACTCTCTTCAAATATATTTAATATGCAATACTACATATTATTTGTGTATGAATTATCAAGTATAATGACAAAAGGTTTAAGCTTTCTTAATATCCAATTGACTAATTTTCAAATACTGTGTCAGTTCATATTATTTCAATTCTTTCATTTATACAATCCTCTTTCACTTATATGGTCATAAGGCTTTAAATTGTAAAAGGACTGTTCGTTATTATTTTATAAACTTCAGCTGCTCTTATCTTTTAATTCCTCCATTACCTATAGTAAATAGACGAACAATTGCATTCTGTCCAGAATACTAATTCCCATGAAAAGGTTATGAGATACCCTAACCCAAAACAAAAGCACTTTCATAAAATGGCTTCTGTGTATTGAACAACTACATAAAAGCTAAAATAAGTTCCAATATCTTTATGATTTATAGAGATTATCCAAAAAAGGTCGGTTAAATATCAAATTTTATATTTAGATTTAACATATTGTCAAGGATACGAAACATAGATTTTCATCACAACCTACTCATTTTATGGAAAAGTTCTTGTTATTTACGTGTTATTTTAAGTGTCCATTTTGTTAAATAAGTACGACTTCTAAGATTTTACAAAAATGTTATTTTTTATTTGGATTAACTTGTGAATTAACAATATATTCTAATCGATGCTTCCATAATTTGAAAACCGAAAATAATTTATTTATTTATACACAGGTTTACAATGTAAAAATATTTTTCTATTACCACAGTTCAAACTTGTATCCTCTTCCTCCATTCTTCTCTATCGTCCATATACCTATTCTACAGACCTAATTCCTTCAACCTCTTTCATTATTATTCATCCATTTATGTCTAGGTTGACCACTTCTTCCTCTTCCAGGTGGATTGCATTCAAAAACTTCTTTTGGTAATCTTATCTCAGGCATTCTGGATATATACCCATTCTACATTCTAGCTATTTATATCTTACTATTTTAGCTATTTTAAACATTCCAGACCTGTCTTCTTACTCTATTGAGATTGCTTCCAATTTACAGGGTCTCATAAATCTCCTGAAATAGTCCATTTCGGAAGATGATAACTTTAATTTAAATTCTTATTCAATATCCAAGTTTCTGCCTCATAAATTAATGTACTTCTAATTTTAATAATAATAATTAATAATAACAATTTAATAAATAATTTTAATTTTAAATATAAATTATAAAATCTTTATATGAAGGTATTTTCAAAATTATTCCACTAAAAGAGTTATGTGTTTGTTATGCATAATATTAATTGTCTTTTTAGACCATTTGGCAATTGGTGGACAAGTGATATGTGGAATTATAATTATAAAAGTAAACGTTACATGTCTAATTTTAGGTAACCTATACTGTATAAGCCCGCCTCGGTAGCGTGGTGGTAGCGTGTCTGCCTCACGTTCAAGAGGTCCCGAGTTCGAATCTCGGTCAGGGTGAGTTACCTGGATAAGGTTTTTCCGGGGTTTTCCCTTATCCTAAAAGACGAATGTCGGGTAACTCCAAGCTCTATGGACCCTGGGCTCATTTGAGCATCATTTCACCCATTCCATTCATCGTCCGATATGACAACTTTGGAGGACGTAAATTACAAAACATAAATAAAATATACTGTATGTTTCAGCCATGAAGGCCCACTCCAGTATGAGAGACCTGTCCTGCCAGGGTTCGAAATATGGACTCTCGCTCACCAGTCCATGACCCAAGGTCCTCGGCCAATTGCTTTGGTTTTGTGTGCTTGCGGAGACATCTATGTTGTAGGAGATGAAAAATAAATTTATAATCATCTTAGGGGTCGATTGTACACACAGAAATGAACACTACACACTAGTCGTGTGTAGGCTAAATTTTGGATGAGTAGGGCCGGACTGAAGAATTCAATGCCATAGCCGGGATTTGAACCAGGGACCTTCCGCTCTCCGTGCGGTTGCTCTAAACCACTGCGCTACTATGGCCAACATGGCACTAACTTAAGTACTTACAGCATAGTAAGACGCCATAAAAAGGTGCGTGTCACATTGTATATGAGAACCCCTAGCGGTTTACGGGGAAACATACGAGTCAGCTGGAGAATTTAGTTGGAGAACTTTTCAATTCTCCCAACGCTCCTACTATTTTTCAATACCTCCAAAATCAAGAATTGTCAAGCTATGCAGAATACACCTCTGTTTCAATAATGGCCTCATTTGATCAATTATTTTTCCTGCGAGTCATTTCTTCGTGTTACCGAACAGGAGAATATGGGGGTGTGGCATCAATTCATAATGCAGTTCATGCAGTTTGGTGTCGTCAACTCTAGATGAATGTGCTGGGGCATCATCGTGGTGGAACAGACCTTCATCATCGCCATATGGGACCATTTCTCCTTCAACTTCTTTTCGAATTGGGTAAATAACTCACTGTAATATTCTACAGTAATCGTTTTCTTTTTCCCAAGTATGGCACCCTTCGCATCCCAAAAAATCTTCGGCATCACTTTTCCGGCCGATGGAACATTTTGCGTTCTTTGGAGAAGATTCTCCGGAAGCAACCCACCTTTTTGATTGCTGTTTGGTTTCCGTAGTATAATGATGAATGTAGGTCTCATCGACAGTGAGAATTCGACGCAAAAAGTTCTTCAGATTTCCCTTAAGCAGCTTCAAACACAGCTTCGAATTTAAAGGCGCTCCCGCTTGTTACCCATTGTGAGAAAACACGATGTTATCCATCGGGCCGACAGTTTTCTCATCTCCAACGTATCATGCAAAATATGAATTGCCATTCCCGTCGATAAATTTCGCGAACATTTGTTTGACGGTCAGCGAAAATCATATCGTTGACTTTTTCAATGACTTCCTCGGTTACAACATCTGCAGGGCGTCTGGATGCTCCTCGTCAAAAACGTATGTTCAATTGCTTTTAAATGTATTATACCAATATCTAACTGTTGACATAGAAGGTGAAAGGTCTTCATAAACAGCATCCCATTTTGCTCACCACGTTATGTCCTTGCATGTTTTCTAATCTAAAAGTAAAACGGGAATCACTGAACGGCACAGAACTTTTTCCATTTTAGCAACAACAAAAAAGTTGAACAACGTGAAAAACAACGGTACGTATGAACCAATCTCGTACTATGCATAGTGAGATTGCTTTCTTTTCTTATGGGTTTAGATGAAAGTAAGATTACGGTAGATTTTTGACTTATATATTAAGTTTTTAGTAAGATAAATAATGTAAACGTATCAATTGCGAAATAAAACAGACGTTTTGCTTTTGTATTCGTTGAAAACTCTTAGACAGAAACCTGTAGACGAGTGAAATTCCATACATAGAAACCTGTGTCTAATCTGGTTTACTGTATGGAAGTCAGACATGGTCACTAACAGCAAAACAGAAGAACAAATAACGTAAGATGCAACGCAAAGTCCTGGGGGTATCTCTGAAAGACAGAATCTCAAATGCAGCGTTGAACCAGCAATCACAGACCAAACAAATGACAATTAGCCAAGAGGTTAAAATAGAAATGGTGAGGCCACGTGGTGAGACTGCAAGACAACAGGTCGACGTACAAGGCCATCATGTGAGACCATCGAATAGGAAAACGACTACAAGGAAGACATAGACGCAGATGAGCAGAATCTTCAAGTAGCATGCAGATCAGCAGTAGTCAAGGGTAGCAAGAGAAAGAAGAGCCTGAAAATCCCTAGAGATACATCTGTGTAGGTACTAATTGTGAGTATGTAAATACAGAACGGTGTGGTCAAATAGTAAGTAGTTTAAATACGGAGTAGCAGTAACTAAACAGTTGAAAGTGTACATATAAAATAGTAACGGCTAAATAGTGAATAGTGAAAATACTGGACTAAAGAGGGACTAAAGTGGGAACAGTATAGGCACAAAATAGTGTTATTGCTAGGCAATGGCTAAAGAATGCGCCACATAATCAGACAAAAGTGACAATAAGCATTTCCAACGTCTAACGTGGAATAGCTCACCACTTTAGAACAGTAATTGAGCTTTCCCTATCTGGTATGGCCTTCGCCCTTTAGGGATATTTTAGGATACTTTCATTTATTTCATTCATTTTCATTCGTTGAATGCTTAAGTGAAGTTTATCTTACAGTTATGAACTACTACAGTTGTGCCATTTCTTCTTTAACTGTGCTTAAGTAAATGGGTAAAGCAATTTATAGTTCTTATTTATAGTTATTTCTTCGCTTAAACATAAAAAACTAGTTTTATACTTCAGTTGCTTTCGTTAATTGGCTACAAAATTCATTAAAATGATTTGCTTAAAGCATAACGAAAAGTAATATCGTTCCTGGAATGCAGAAGCAACCACTTTAGAAGTTCCAGGGCAACATACTCTACATATCTAACGAAAATTCTCACTACGAGCATAAATACAGTATTCAGAAACTTTCTGGTATATCTGATTGATTTAAAGGAACATGTCTATTCCACTTCCATCAGTTAGAGTACTGTTAACTTAGCTGACTCTAAACGTAAAGTTTTACCAGCAGTCACTGTCCTAGAAACTGAAAATTATAACAATCAGTTGAAAACGTTTTATATCCAGTGTCACCACCTTTACATTTTGCGATGAAAGTTATTATATTATGTGAATCCTTACATCAATTTATGTAACGACAGACTATTTTAATAACACGAAAATTGATTCTTCTAGTGACTGCAACTGTTTTCAATCCAAGCAATGTAATTAATGATATTATTAATGCCAATACTACATCCTCCGTACAATTTGTAACAATAGCATACCTCGTCAACATTATTAGTGCATGAAAGGAAGAATTATTATATTAAGTCTTCTTCTTTCTTCTTCACTTCATGGCATAGGCAATCAAGTGCCTGTTCCGCCTTCAAAGTCCTCCAGCCATCATTTCCTGGGTCTGCCCACCGATCTCCTACCTTTACGATGATACTGTAATATTTGTTTTGTAAGCCTATTATCTGGCATTCTTTCAACATGTTCCTTCCATTTTTGTTTGAGATCTTTTAACCTGTCATTCATACTAAAAATGTCCAGCTCTTCTCTTATATTTTCATTTATTATTAAGTCCCTCTTCGTGCACCCTTTCACACTTCTCAAGAATTTCATTTCTGAAGCCTGTATTTTACTCTGTTGCTTTTTAGTTAACGTTCAAGTCTCACTTCCGTATGTCAGTATAGGTACAGCCATAGCTTTGTAGGTCTTTAATTTTGTTTTATTATATTAAGTAAAATATGCTTATTAACAAAACTGGAGCCATACCTATTCTGTTGATTTATTTTTGCTGCAGCCTTCTGTATATTTTAAAATGTTATGACTGTGTAAATGATAATTGTGCATGTCCGAAATTGCATTGTTATTTCCACACAAGCTTCAGCTGGATACTTTATAATTTAATACTCAGAGAAATAGTACGAGGGTGGTCTGTAAAGTTTCCGACCTCAACATGAAGATAGCAACACTCGTAAATTCAAGGCTGTTAAATTTCGTTGTTCATCTGTTGACAGTTACTCACCAAAGTTTCAGCCATTTGGGATGCTCAGTTGTTATGTAACTTGCTCTTTTGAGAGCGTTGATGTGAGTTTTTTTATGAAAATGTACAAAATCGAGTATCGAGCTGTCATTAAATATTTGTTTTTGAAAGGCATACCCCTACGCATATAAAAGATGGGTTGGATTCTGTGTATGGCGACTCTGCATCATTATTTAACACAGTGAAATTTTGGTCAGCTGAATTTGAAAGTGGCCATAAGGGCTTGGGAGACGATGAAAGCTCGTACGTCCAAAAACTGTAACTACCGACGAAAGCATCGCCAAGGTTCACCAAATGGTGCTAGACGACCGCCGAATTAAAGTGGGGTCATAGAGATAACACAGGCTATGAACATGTCAAAAGAACGTGCTTGTCACATATTAAATCAATATTTAGACATGAGAAAACTGTTTGTGTGTTGGATGCCGCGTTTGCTCATGTTAGACCAAAAACGTGTTTGAATGAACATTTCCAATACGCTGTTAGCGCAGTTTAAGCGCAATAAATCCGAGTGTTGTCACAGCTTAATTACTGTAGATTAAACTTGGATACACCATTATACACCCGATACAGAAATACAGTCCAACCAGTGAACTGCAAGGGGAGAACCGGCTCCAGAAAAGGCAAAAACTGTTTGTTTTCGGCTGAGAAATAATGGCGACTGGTTTCTGGGATAGTCATGGAGTTATTTTAATCGATTATCTTCAAAAAGGCAAAACCATTCCAGGTGCATACTACGCATTCATTACTCGCCAAGCTTAACTTGCAGAAAACTGCCACATTTGCAGGAAAAGAAAATCCTGTTTCACCAAGACAACGCACTTTCTTATACCTCAGCGGTTTCAATGGCGAAAAATCCACAAATTACGGTTTGAACTACTTGACTTACTCACCAGATCTAGCCCCAAGCGAGTTCTTATTGTTCCCTCATCTGAAAATTGTGCTCGGACGACAGAGATTTTCATCAAATGAATAGGCAATCACCTTGGTGAACAATTGACTATAAGAACAAGACTATGTTGAAGAATAAAAAAATCTGAAAACATTTCTTGTATCATTTATTAGGTCGTAAACTTTCAGACCACCCTCGTATAAGACAATACATATATCTCAAAGTGATTTTATTTTGCTCGTAGGATTGCTAGACTAGGCTTTTAGTCTCGTTCTATAAATTACCTTCGTGGAAGAATGGAATTTTATCAGTCTAGGAGAGTTACGTATTTTGATGCGATCAACATCAGAGGGCAAAATTGTTATTGAGTATCAGAACATAAGACACCGACGAGTACTTGACCGAAAAGCAGTAAATGGAAGCGATAAACCCAGTTAGTTAAACTGTGGGATAATACACAATCACTACAAAGGCATCAAATATACGAGTAGATTCATAGAATCTCAAGAAGAGTACAGCCAAGTGAAGTAAGTCTTCATAACTATAAGACTAAACCGCTTTAAAGGAGCACCTGCACAGAAGAGTTTTCCAGCACATTTTTCTCACAATTTTAATACCCTTGGAAATCATAAACTGTACTGTTTTCCTTGTATCAGATAAGGACAGTGTGCGTCATTTTTATTAATAGTTCCCTCGTTGAAGTTGGTGCAATGTTTTACGCTTATCTCCGTGTTCTGCGGCAGCTACTCCGACAGCGCAATGTAGCGGATAGCCTACCAGCGTTCCTTAAGGCGCTGTGTTCCTGGTCGCCCCTTGAATAAGCGCTGTTATATTGTATGCAACACACATGCCGGAGTTGTTGCCGCATATATACGGCGCACCATTTCGTCTGTTTAAATGGGGATGTCATTGTGTTTGCATTTTTTTGGTGTGTAATTCCTGTCATAGCAAATTCGTTTGCGGAAACATTCATTGATTCATTTTAATAACTAATCTTTAAATAAACGTTGGCCTCCTTAGTGGCCTGATTGCCATTTATTAGATCTTCAAAACACATAATCCATTTACTAGAAGAGCATGCTAGGTATATAACTACACAACAAAACGCAAAGCAAATTTAAAAAATAAAATATTACATACGAATAGTTAGTTCACAAAGCGATTCAAAACCACATTTTAAAACCACCAGGGTTGGACGTAAGATTATAGAGATATTCTGAGGCTCAAGCTAAATCGTTTAATGACAAAATCATTTAGTCTGAAGCTTTTATAGAGCGTTTTCATTGTTAGTTTATTTGTACTTAGTTCATAATTTTTCTTTTCCTGGAAATTTATATCTGGCAACAAGTGCTTTTGCAGCTTTAATGTTTATAGAGCTCTGAATGTGTGCTATAAATTACATAAAGTAGTCATAAAACTAAATAGTAATGATGATAATAATATTTACCCCGGTAGCTCCGTCAGTAGAACACCTGTCTGCTGTGCAAGGATCCCGGCTTCGATTTCTGGCTGGGGTGGTTATTTTTCACCAACCAAGATAATTCCTCATCTTCCCCAGAGTCTGGAAGTATGAACGAGAGTGCGAATTTATGCGTGATCTAGTGATTAAAAATCCGAATTACCAGCAACACAACGTATACGGGATAATACCTTTGTCAATAGGCGATATGTTCCAAAGGAGAACGGCCGCCGATATGACCATTGCAGTTAAAAGACCGAAAAGAAATAATCACACTAATAATAATAGAGTAACTTCCTATTCAAAGTAATCCAATTTCGGCTTAAATGATTAAACTTCATGCACAAATGATTGCTTTTAACGACATTACCTTCAAAGTATATTTTAGCTTGTAATTTTTATACAGTACAAACTTTTTGTAGAGAAAAGAGTTGCACTCAAATAGTTTCTATTTTTATGTAACTATTCACTTAGCCCTTATTTGCTACTTATGCCGTTCTTGCTGTAATTCATAAACCGGTCTTCATACCGCTCTCTGCGGTACCTCAACGCAGTTGATTCGAATAGCCATGGTCGTTAAAGCGATGAACGGTGGACTGACCATCCATTCAAAACTATACGCCTTGAGTTCGAATCTCGGCGCCTGCAGTCAGATGTGCCTCTGGTAAAGGACGGGGAGGGCCCAGGTAAAATAATCGGTGTGATGGCACACTTGGATGTTGACGGGGTATCATTTGACTGCAGTTGCTTGGATGTTGCCTTTTTGTACTGTAAAAACCACTAAATATAGATGTGAAAACAATGCAATATTTACATTTCAAAGGACTCAAAATATTGTATATATAATTGACAAAGGCCAGTACAATATTATGATAATAAAAAGCAGACTGAAACATTTCTCAATCTGAATACAGGCTAATGCTGCATACCTACTGCACCATGCATTTAAGCGTAAATCATTCTGAACGTATAATTTGCGAATTTTCCTACACTCAACTCTTTTAGATTTCTTCCATTTCCTTTCCAAAATCTTAAATAAGAAAGCTCAAAAAAGTAATTATATTTCATAATGACAATCACGCTGTTTTTCTTATACCTAATTTAAACAAATTAAAAGCCTTGTGCATGGATAAATGAAGAGTTAAACACGTATTTACGGAACGTTTCCATTCATAGTGTCACCCAATTAGCGGAAGGCATGACGGCAACAGCTGTGAGGAAACCAGAGGCAGCCGAGCCACGCCTCCCATTAGTCTCTGTCACTAACTGAGGGGTGATTGGGGACTTGTCACTCGTCCTTGGACGTTTCTCTCCCCTTCTCCTATCATCTGGAACCTTCGCGTGGAAACTAGAGAAGTCGAGAAAACGGCGAGATGCCTATAAAAAGGGCTACAGCGAGTGGATTCAGTCAGTGCTTGACGTGCTAGCGAAGGAGCGCCGTGTTAATGAACGAGAAGACTGTGCAACGGAAGACTTTACGTAATGTGTACGTGCATCGGAACGGTAACGGACGAACTGGTGAATCGTAATTGTGTGCATTACGTAATTTTGTGTAATTGGCAAGTGTTCAACTGTAAGTCGGTGAAAATAAAGAACATTGTTGAGTTTGTGTAATTGGACTTTTTATTTCACGAACCCACAAAGTCACAATATGCATAAAAACTTATTTTTTATCTAGTTGATATTAGTCGAATAAAGGTTTGCGAAACAATTTACTTAAACATTCGTTGCAGATTTAAAGCCCACACTCCCTTAATGACACCATTAACAGTGATGTCATGGCACTTCAGAAAATTGAAAGATTACTATCTCGTAAAGATTGATGCCCAGAAATAAATAATTAAATTAAATAGTTAACTAAAATTGCTGAAATAAATTACTGGTATAAAATGATTCAAACATTATTCGTTATCAAGGCAACTTCAAACTTTTTTTACATGTTTTCTATTTATTCAAAATTCCTAGGTTGAGATAACTTAATTCACATATATGTATATTAATCAAAACATGGTGAAATTTTAATTAGAATAGTTGTTTGGAATAATACACTTCCACAACTTTCTACAGATAAATGGTAGACATATTAAGAGGCACCTCTTAATTTTCTAATGCAAGACGATAGTTAATTTTAAACGATTTCGCTCTGTTTGCTCTTTTCTACTGTAGTAAAATGAAGGACAAAGTCCACTTCGGTTTTCGTTTACCTGTGTAACCCGTATTCCACAATGTTTCCACCACAAGAACACGTCTGTTTAGAATTCTGCCTTTGAAAGGACTCTCGAGTCAGGCAAGCGTGTCAGACACAGATATTATTTCAAAAGGGTCAAGTTAGTCTTTACTATTCTGTGGAAGAACTGTTCAGTGTTCTTGCTGTCAGATCTTCGTATCTAGGGATCATTTTCCACTGAAAGAACCCAAAGAGACCCGCTTTAAAATTCACTTCATGTTCATCGCCACAGCGAAAGTTATGTCTGCACTCTGAAAAGCTCATGTTCGACTCTTGGCTAGAGCCTTTATTAACTTTGGTTCTTAATTCATAAAATGCTTATGAAGTAGAGCTATTTCAGTTTCGTTGTAATATTTTAACGATGTAACAACATAACTTTAAAAAACGAATAATGTTACAGAAAAGTTTGATATCATTATGTATTCCAACGAACTTCTTTATCTCTTTTATATTTTCTATATAAAATTAATTCAGTATTTTATGGACTTCTAATATATTCATATAAAATCACTATAAACTTTCGTTATCCACGTAAATATTCTTAAATATTTATATTTATATATTATATCTAAATTATACAGCCAGAATTAAAAAGAAAAAAATTAAGGAAAATAGTTTCATGGGACGAGGCATTTTTCTTTAAAATATTATTGAGTAGTCTTGGAAGATAGTGAGCTTAAAACTACATTTTGTATTTGTCTGTCTTCGGTTTTTCAGTTACTCCTTTTTTTATAAGGCTAGCGCACGCACAAATGCACATACATACACACGCGCGTGTGCCTTTAATATTTCTAGAATACTTTTGTTTCTAAACATTGGGCTTTTCTTTGGAATACCGACATGATATCATATCTTTCTACACATCGATGCTTCCTATATCTACCATACGTACAGAGGCCGACATAAGTATTAGTAGGTATACCTAAATACAACTGGTACAAAATAAACTCGAGTCTTCCATCAAACATATAAACTCATAAATAGCAACTGAAACTAATTTACACTACAAGGAAAAATAGAACAGTTACTTTACATCTGGACATAAGTATTCGAACAGAGAACAGCTAGTATTTAGTTATCATCCCCTTTCTTTGAACTACTGCTGGTAATCGTTTGGGCATTGTCTATATGTGTTGTCTAGTGACTGCAGAGTCCATATTTGTCCACTCTGAAGAAGTTATTTCAGATAGTACGTGCTTCTAATGTGATGCTTCCTCACACGCTCGAGTTCCTTCAATATTTTCACTATAGGATTTAAATCTGGAGATTGGTGCGGTGTCTTCAAATTGTGAGGAGTGTTGTACACGATCCAAAGAATTACAATTTCAGCAGTATGCTTCGGATTATTGTCGCGCTGGAAGTGATAATCATGACCTAGAACCAACTTCTCTGCACTCTTTTTAAGATTTTTTTAAAGAATCCTCTTGTATTCAAATTTGTCCATGATCCCATCTATGAACACCAGTTCCCCAAAGCCACATGAAGCTGTACAGCCCCACACCATCACACTACTGCCACCATGTTTCACTTTAGCTACTATGTTCTTAGGTTCCCATTCTGTATTTGGCAGTCTCCACACTTTAAGATGTCCATCACGCTTGTATCAGCAGAATTTTCTCTCGTCCGACCAGAGAGACTTATCCCTGAATTCTTTTGGTTTCACCACATACTGTTTAGCAAATTCTACACGCTTTTTCTTATTCACCTTATTAGCATATGGCTTCTTCCTAGGAACGCGGGCATTGTACCCAGTACTATTTAAAACCCGTTCAACTGTCCTGGTGTGAACCACAGTGCCAGAATATTGCTAAAGACATCCTCTAATCTCAGATGCAGTGACTCTTGGATTCTGCTTCACCATTTTTATTATTTACCTCCTGTCTCTGGTGGTGAGTTTAGAGGTGGTGAGTTTTTCTAGGTTTATTTGCAACAGTACTTGTTCTGTTTGAAGCGTTGAATTATGCAGAACACTGCAGTTTTGCTTCTGTTAATGGTTTTGGCAATTCCAGAGAGAGATTTGATTTGTTTATACATATTTATAATGATAATCATCTCTGCCACCTTTGTCTCCTTACCTTTACGTCCAATATTACCTGTGAGTTCACAATCGGCTGAATAACTTTGAGCACACTGTCTCGAGGCATAGCATAAACACAACTGCTATGTGGTTGGGGCGTGTAGGGTACGTCCAACCACCTTTCTCTCTGTTCGATTGGGTACGTTCGAATACTTATGTCCCCCAATAAGAGGGACAATAGAATAAGTACAGCACAATCGTATAATAAATACATAAAAAGTGATAGTTTAAATATTGTTTACAAGACACAAATGGTTAATTTTTACATGTTTAACAATTCAATGCTGCCAAATAAATATTACAGTACAAAAGTGAATCGAGAAGATATTGACACATTGCTTCACTCACACTGTTTATTCACAGGTCATGTTTCAAGAGCTCTTCCTCCTATCATCAGCTGATACTCGACTAGTGCAATATCTAGTGGTTTCCTCTTTCTCCGTTTTGTCAATAGATGGCGTGATGTACTTGTCAAAGGTGTCCGCTGGTGGAGTTTCAAAATTCATGACTCTATGACGATTTTTGTTGATGAAGATTTTTTCCCATACGGAAAGGTCTATGGGGTGATTAACATATTTTATTAGAGATGTTTCCAAGTTGATGTCATGTCTAGTATTCAAAAAATGAAAAGCCATTGCTGATTTTTCTGTTTCTCCATTTTTAATGTTTCTTAGATGTTCTTTAGTTCTGATGTTAATATTTCTTTTTGTTTTTCCTATATAAATTTTAGGGCAAGTTTCACATTTGATCTCATAGATTCCTGGTTTTTCTTTGGTAGTGATTGAGTTTTTGGGAGGGACTTTTAACAAATTTCTGATATTAAACCTATTTTGAGGTGCAAGAGTTATGTTGTGTTTTGAGAAGATTTTTTGGAATTTGTTATAGGCTGATGGGTGGAAGGTGAATTTTTTAAAAAGTTTTTTCTCTTTTTCTCCTGTAGGTTCTAGGGTGGTGGTTTCTTTTATTTTCTTAGCTTTGTTGAGTCTGTTAACTGTTTCGTCTACTAAATTTGGGTTGAAACCGTTGGATATAGCTACTTTTTATGTGTAGGTATTTTTCTTGATAATCTTCTCTGTTTAGTGGAAAGTTGATCATCCGAAAGATTAAACTGTTGAAAATGGCATGTTGGTGTTGTTTTGGGTTGAAACTGTTGTTCTTGATGTAATTATCTGTGTGGGTCGGTTTCCTGTAAATACCAAAGGTGAGTTTGTTGTTCATTTTTTGATCTTGATGTCCAAAAAGGGGAGCACACCATCCTCTTCTGTTTCCAATGTAAATTTTATAGCTGGATTTTTGTATATTCAAAAGTCTAAGACCATCTTGTATGAGTTTTTAGGTACTATTGCAAAAATGTCGTCAACATAGCGATACCACACTTTGAAATAATTTGGAAACGTTTTTGTGATATGTGTTTCAAAAGCACTCATAAATAAATCTGCCAAGAAGGGAGACAATGGGTTGCCCATAGCTGGGCCTGTTTTTTGTTTATAGATCTGTCCATTAAAGCTGAAAAAATTTTGATTGATACAAATTTCTGTAAGTTGTGAAAGTTCTTCTATTTCTTCAGATGTTATGTTAATCACCCCATAGACCTTTCCGTATGGGAAAAAATCTTCATCAACAAAAATCGTCATAGAATCATGAATTTTGAAACTCCACCACCGGACATCTTTGACAAGTACATCACGCCATCTATTGACAAAACTGAGAAAGAGTAAATCACTACAAATTGCACTAGTCGAGTATCAGCTGATGATAGGAGCAAGAGCTCTTGAAACATGTCCTGTGAATAAACAGTGTGAGTGAAGCAATGTGTCAATATCTTCTCGATTCACTTTTGTACTAATTTGTGCTTCACTGTCCCTACGCTTCTTCCAATTTTATACTTTGAAATATTACAGTATTTATAGTACGTGCAATGTTACAGCGTTCTATTATTCGAATATTTCTGTCGGCCTCTGTACATTATAGGGAAAATAAACATGCAGGGATGTTAGAAAAGGTATTTAAATGGGGAAAAAATTTAATTTGTACCGGTTATTTAAGCAAAACAGTAACCTTTAGGACGTATTCCTTTGTTGCATTAATCACATACAGGTTGCACTCAAATATAATTTTTGTTGCACTTCCGACTTTCTGGAATAGCCGAGCAATTTTTTGAGCTGGTGGATTCACAAATTTTCGTTTCACTAATTATTTAAAAATCTGATAATTAATAATTAAGTGATAAATTAAACCGACAAATATATATTGTTTGCAGAATTAATTAATTATGAGTCTTCGTAAAAGATACCTTATTAAACTAGTTCAAGAAAGCCTGGAATAAAGCAACAAGCGACAACTGTAAATACAAGATGCTTTTCGCTTATTAAATGCATTTATTTTTCCTCTTAAGCCGGTTTGTTTTCTTTTATTTCATTCTGTCTGAGAGAGTTATTTTTCTTATTCTTTTACGACTTCCGTTCTCCACTCCTAATAAAAGAAAGAGACAAATTATGGATGGAACCTCTCTCATTAAAATTTAATGCACGTAATTTAGAAAAATGGGAGGTGCTTAGTTATCCGTTTTTCTCTTGTCCTTATTTAACTTCCCTCATTCCTTTTTTGCGGATCTAAGTATATTGTATTAACATGTTGCTAATTTAAGGGATCTGTCGAGATATCTTTTGCTGCTGTCAAAACAAATGAAAGTAATCTGAAGATTTAAGTACACAAATAATAAACGGTGACCTAAATATTGCTGGAAATTTTGATTTTGTGAGACTGAGCAACTAATAGTACTCTAGTTTGACTTTGCCGTTCAAAGCCGCATACTTCAAGTTGACCACCTCTGCTATGATACTGGCCAAGGGTCTTATCGTTTAATATATTCGAAGCGTACAATTTTATCAGGTCGTTGCTAGGCTCTAATATTTCTAATACGCACTTCATATTTACAAACGAGCAACACCAGTTTCTATTAGAGAAGACCATCATATACTTTCAACTCTAAAAATTTTGTTTTAATATGTGCACATTCAAATGTCTTGAGCTTCATATTGAACTATTTTATTGATTAACTGCATAATTAATTTTTCTGACTCTTGCTTTAATTAATTTTAGATTTAATTATTTTATCGTTCTCCTGTTTTCCTAACACATCCAATTGAGCATTGTTTCATATGGTGTAATCTGACACTAAATATCTTGGTGATTTTATTTCAATAACAATAGTAAGAAATTATTATCTATACAGTATTTTACATTTTATTCCGTGAAATTCGTTGGAGGACGTTAATAAGAAATAAATAAAATAGTAATAAAATTATTAGAGTTTAATTTTCCGGAATAAATAGTTTTAGGGTTTGTCCAAAATATATTTAAAACCTCTGCAGTACCATTGGCTCATGAGGTGAATAAAAATTATAAAAGTATTAGGTATTAAAACTACCAACGTTTAAGATTTGTGTTGGTCATTTTATTTGTTATATTAAGAGTTAACATATCAGAATTATGATACTTATTGTCAATAATCACTTTTTGTTGAATTTCCAATATAAATTTTCGCACGGTATATAGCTTTTGAAGTTTGTTGCATTTAAAAATAGAACTATAGAGAACGAATTCAGAGCCTGAATTGCAGTTAGCTAATATGGATCAAACTATTAAAATTATATTTCTTAAGGTATTAGGCTTTGAAAGTGCAAGAATAGATGAAGTAGTGTTCACGTACCTTTTTGGAAAAATATGAAAGCAAACTTTACACGAAAATTGGTAATCTTATCCATTTCTCTCCTTAGTGAACAACGGTTAGAGGAAGTTTCCTAAATGACATTTACTATGTAATGTGTTGCTGATAGTGAGAACATAATAACATGTATAATATAAGGCAACTTCTTTTGGTAACCAGTTATAAGATACTGAGAAAGGTGTCCTAAATACGAATCAAGTAAATGTATGAGAATTAAACTTCAAATTTTTGCAACCTAATGCTTTCCTCTACAATAATTGTTAAAATATCATGGTTTGAAGCAGAAAAAGCAGGAGCAGCATTTTGATGAATATTAAAAATTATCCCTAATAGTTATAATACCTTTATAGTTCATACACCTCCTTAAAGAACACATTTCAGATCACTTGAAGGTATATTTTTATAAAAATCCGTTTTAGTTACTAACCTACATACGCTTAAAGCGTACTAAGTAGATACAAGAAAATAACTTTGCTGTACCACCTGATTTGAGCAAAGTTGGTGGCATGTGAAGATGATAATTATGCAAGAAAAGCAAGGCCTACACTGCAGAGGAGAGTGTGAGATGCACGGGGCCGTAAATTAACATATATATTAACCTCTAGTTCCAAACTGCCGCACTTCGCTTGTTCTCACAAGTTCGTTCTGTTCTTCCCACCTCTCATTTTTAGATTCCTTTAAAATGAAGGAATTCTAGTTAAAAGTGGAATTGCATTACCTCAGAGAGGTGGCGATTTCATTCTGTGTGAAATATTCTTGCTTTACTCCTAAAGGAAGATATTAAAGCACTTATGTATGTAGAAAGGTACCTAAAATATTCCTTAGGCAACGGTTTTAGAAACAAAAGCTAATCTAAATCTCACATAAAGAGTTCACACTTTGTTGCCTGGCTTTATTGACTTGGTTCCTTTATGTTCCTTGATTTAATTTAAACATTTCGCATTCATTACATTCTAAAATGACCATTTCTTTAAATAAGTGTACTAAACAGATAAAATTATAGAGAACTTCAAGTTAAAGAATTGAAATTATTTTATAAATGCGTCATTTCCTTTAAAATTCCCACTAACACCTCATGGAGACTTGGAAAGGCATCACTATATCAGGAATAGTGAAGAGTTTCCCTTGCCCAATGTTTGCAGAATCTTAGTAGCTTTGATGTTGAATTTTGATTAACCATTTTGAACTGATTCCGGTTGTAACAAGCAAAGGGAAGCGTAATAAAAAGGGCGGCCACAAAGTGTGTCTTATAAATTTGCCTAGTTTACAAAGGAAAATAGAGCACGCATTATTGCATTTGTTAAAGTAAGTCATGGTGCTTCGCACACCGCTGACCATTATTGTGCCCTTGTATTTTTTGCTTTCTAAGCTATTATTGAAAAACCTATGAAGCTATACAAAGGTGACACACAGCGTCAGCGTCATGTACTGTAACGCTGCTTATTCCAGTCTAAAGGGCACAATAATTAATTAATTAATTAATTAATAATGATAATTATGATATTGTGGTGTCTATATTTTTAGGTGGTTAGTTTTTTAGATATGTAGAACAAAGGTAGGTCACTCACATGAATTATAAGTCAGTTTTAAAAGATAATTTAATATACCAATTCTTACATTTAAATATTTACATACTTTATCCCAGCACGCTTGTATTGAAGGAATCATAATGTTAACATCTTTATTTACATTCTTATTATTCTTATTATCTAGGTATTCTCTAACGTTATGTTATAATATGAGTTACTTAGGTGGAGCTTGCTAACAATGGAACTATTAAACGGTAGAGCCAGACTGAAAAATTCAATTCCATAGCCGGGATTTGAACCACGGATCTTCTGGTTGCCGTCCAGCCGTTATGAGAACTCCTAGTGGTTTACCGGGGAAAACACGAGTCAGTTGTAGAATTTAATGTCATGTTGGCATGTTGGCCACAGTAGTTCAAGGGTTAGAGCGGCTGGACGGTAACCAGAAGATCCGTGGTTCAAATCCCGGCTATGGCATTGCATTTTTTCAGTCCGGCTCTACCGTTTCATAGTGCGTCGTACACACGGCTAGTGTGAAAGGAAAATTAATCTCCAATGGAACTATTGTAATTCGCTTAAATTAAGTAAAGCTATGTTATATTTTATAGTTAATTATTGTGATCCTACGTTCCCCTCATGATGCTTCGTAAACACCCCCGTCACAATATGTTATATCAAATCTTGAAAAAAGAATTGATGCTATGCTTGGGACTAGAACCATTGTTCCTCGGCTCGCTACGTCGATATTATTCTTTGAACTACCAAGGCGAGGTTTATGCACATTAAATTACCTTGTATTTGCCTCAGATATCCCAATAAACCTTCAAAGTTATCACAGATAAGAGATGATTTATCTTAAAGAAGTTTTGCAATCGTTAAAGTGATTTTAGCCTCTATTGAGGTTTCTTTATAGAAGGTTAATTCAAAATATTGGAAATCATATTTGCTCTAATGGGAAATACACCCATGAATTTCGTTCCGCCTTAATAATAGGAAACCACATAAGAAAAATACTGTTATGAGGAGTAATCTTAAGTCGGGAGAAAAATATTGTAACATATTTAAAGTAAGAAAAATAAATTTATTTCCGCATCGTACTAAAATAATTGACGAACACATTGAGAAATACCGTGAGATGTTGTTCAATGAGATCTACCTGAAAGCCCAAAGACCCCGGCCTCTATTACCCGGGAGCGATGGAAAACTCCGGGGGTCTTTCCTTGGGGCAATACCTTGAGTTTAAAACCCCCACCATCGACATTTAAGTGCAGAGGTTCTACTACCATTAGTCCTGGATCCGTAGGCCCAAGGACCTGGGCCTCCTTCTATACGGCAGCGATGGATACTCCGGGGCTCTTTCCGTAGGGCAATACCTGGAGTCTAAAATGCCCCCCCCCCGCTGAGCACAACGTCAAGACGGGCTGGAAGTGGATACGACACTTACGCGCGTCAACCCCGCAGGGAAGACTATCGAAAACCTCGGTGGGGTCACTTGGTGATTTATCACACCTTCTACTAGCTCTGCAAGCTAGTACCCGGAACTTATTAGGCAACCTTCTACCCCTTCCGGGCGGCCGTAGCCTGGCCGGAGGTACCCAATTCCCCGTAAGTGTCGGGAACACACTGCCCCCTCGAGTCCAACCCAATCCGAACAACTTCCCGACGGAAGGGGCTCGGCAGTTCGGCCCGAGGTTCCTCTAGTAACGTCAGAGGTACCACGAGTGCTAAGGGTCCGCAGCGCCCGCACCTCGGCAGCTGAAGGGGACGGATCCCCTCCCCAACGGGAACCCCACTCCCATAGACACCAACGTCAAGACGGATGGGAGGGGCTAGAGGGTTGCTTAAACAGTCCCGGGTACTAGCATTGAGAGCTAGTAGAAGGTGTGCTAGATCACCAGGCGGCCCTACCGAGGTTTTTCGGTAGTCTTCCCTGCGGGTTTGACGCGCGTAAGTGGCGTATCCACTTCCCCCCATCGCCAACAAAGACGGATGGAAGTGGATACGTCGCTTACGCGCGTGAAACCCGCAGGGAAGGCTAAGGAATAACCTCTGTGGGGCCACCTGGTGATCTAGCACACCTTCTACTAGCTCTGCAGTCTAGTACCCGGGACTGTTTAAGCAACCCTCTGCCCCCTCCAGGTGGCCGAAGCCTGGCCGGAGGTACCCGATTCCCCGCGGGTAAGGGGAACACACTGCCCCATCGAGTCCAACCCAATCCGAACAACTCCATTCAGGGCTCGAATGTTCGGCCCGTGAGAGTCAAAAACCTGTCAAACGCCTGTGGAGTGTTTTGCTGTCCAACTTGGTGCTCGTCGCTGACTGCAGCTATCATAGAAAGGCGCTGATGAAATCATATACTAATAAATTACTTTTAAAGACTTTTTACCAGCTTTATAGAAGGATATGTTGAAACTAGTCACTATCATTTTAATACGTTTTTGGCATCTCTTTAGGAAACTATCCGTCACTCGCCGTAGTTCACGTTGAGAAATGCTGCAATTTCCTGGCGGATATTTTGTTTTAATTGTTTCAGGGTATGTGGGTTTATCTTGCACAATTTATGCTTTAAGCTACTCCAGATATATTGTTCACGGATAAGGCTTGATTCCAATTTTAGGATAAGTGCGTACACAACAGGATTATTAAATACTATGATTAAATATTAGGCCTAATGTGTATGTGCATCAGTGACATCCAGGGTTGTGACATAAGGATTTTCAAGAAAATCGCTCTCTACAAACTACCCTTTACAAAGGAAAAATGTTCTAAATGTCGGATTTTCTAAAATATTGTACAAAACGCCATAACATGTTTAAATGATTTTTTACACAATCAAATACACAGAGATAGACAAACTCTTACTATAAAACAAATATTTATGCCATATTTTTACACTGAATTGGTTATTTTCGAGGTATTTACAAGTATTAATTCCAATTCTGAAATACCTATAGTGCCTTAAAATGTAAAACTTCATTCGTTGTGTTTCTCGTAATCATACGAAGAAAACGAAATTTCTCGGCCTTGTCATAGCAACACGCTCATTAAAAATGCGCATGTTCCTTTCCTATAATGAACTGCACAAATATGAATTGAAAGGTTATCTGTATTGACCAGAAGCAGATAGAAGAATAGGCACATATATGAATAACTTACAAACGAATTTTTATGATCAGTCATGTGACTACAAACCAACTTAACCTTGTTCTGCCTAAGATTAACCATGATAAACTTAGCAGAAAAGTGTTGCATTGTGAGTACAGGCTGAAGAGCATTTGACCATGTGACCTTGAAATTACACACCTTTTGCTTAACATCCAGAGAAATAAAACTATATTATATTTAATTGATGGAAATTAATCATTTCTTCACACTAGCCGTATATAGGCCAAGGTCGCCACAAACGGTGTATCTCGAATGCGAGAGCCCCTTGTGGTCTACCGGGGTAATATATGAGTCAACTGGATAATTTAATATCATGACGGCACGTTGGCCATGGTAGCTCAATGGGTTAGAGTGACTGGACGGAATTCAGGAGATCCGTGGTTCAAATCCCAGCCATGCCATTGAATTTTTCATGTGTACTATCTATCAAAGACAGCCTATATACGGCTAGTGTGAAGAAATGATTAATTTCCATCAATTAACCAAAATAATAAGAGTTAAATTATGAAGCCTGGGACTCAAGTACTTAGGATAGTAAGTCGCTACAAACGGTGTATCTCGAATGCGAGAGTCCTTTGTGGTCTACCGGGGTAATATATGAGTCAACTGGAGAATTTAATGTCATGACGGCATGTTGGCCATGGTAGCTCAATGGGTTAGAGCGACTGGACGGAAACCAGGAGATCTGTGGTTCAAATCCTGGCCATGGCATTGAATTTTTCATGTTGACTCTATCTATCAAAACTATATTTATTTAGCACTTCGAGAGAATTTACACCAAAGAAATTAATGTGCTTTAACAACAATAAATTTCATGTGATAAGTTTAGTCGATTCGTCGAACAGTTATAGAAGAACCATACAGAATTCATTCCAGAATAGACTTCACAGAATATTTGCAGAAAGGTTACCTGTATATCTCAAACATGCAGTTTGACGTACATACATTTTTAAACGTTTGTAACGAATTCTGGAAGATACAAACTAAATACCACATGTTTTAATCTATAGACATTTAAATCACATTTCCAACTCGTTTTGCATTGGGAAGACCACAAAACATGTTTTTTTATTAATACAGTACAATACAATAACTCATCTCCTAGTTTAGTTGGATTGTAGAGAAATTAAAAACAATTTATTTTAATAATAGTACAACAATTATTCAAATTGATGATAATAGAGATATTGTTGTGGAGTTTTAAATAAGGTAATACAATTACCATAGCTTAGAAACTCTTTCAGCTGTTGCGGTGCTCAGCTCACATGCGGGGAGTTTCCGACGCCTGATGTAGATAATGCCGAGCCTCATACCGCCAAGAGGAGCTGACAAACTTTATTACTACCTCATCCAACCATCCATCCATCACCTTGTACTGTGTGAGAATTTATTTAAATTAGATATCGCCACGAGTACCATAAAGACCCTCTGGTTCGTTAGCGCTGGAGTGGAGTTCCACTGCAGGGTAGACAAAAGAGCACAAAGTGTACAAAGGGTCGTGACGAGCACCCCTAACGATCGAAACTTCACCTGCTACATTTTAATGAATGGCTCTTCATTCGATTTGCTCAAGTACTAACGTACAATTGTCGGGGATGTCAGGTGCACAAATGGATCAAGTCTATAAGATCTCGGGATAGGGTAAAGTGCTTAAATAAATAAGTACAACGGTCCTAATTCTTTCACTTACAGATTCCGTAAACTTATTTTGTATTTACTTTCCACCTAAAAATTTTAAGCTGAGATTTCACTGTAAATACACGTTGTGAAGTCCTTAAATAAGAAAGCAATTTTAAAACATGGTTAACTACCCTGTAAATCAAAAACACATGTTGGTTAATACCAAATCTGGTGCTTAAATGCGTTTTTCAAGGACGTGACCCGAAGATTTTCAATAAAATCCCCCCAAATTTGAGCTGGAAAAATATTCATATATTTTTATTTTCTCAGGAAAGCTCTAACGATTTTGATTAAAATAACATATGTTTAAAATAGCTTTCAATACTTATCATGCAACACAAAAATTAAGATCTCCTTAAAGGACACAATTCAAGACATTTTGTTTTTAAACTTTTACATATATACTTGTAATTTTCTCAAATAAGAAGTCCTATCTGTGCAAAGAGAATCGAATTTTAAAGTCATTACAGAATCGGCTCCTAAAAGACTTTATTATTCCTTAAAACCTACTGTATTCCATTATTCCCCTTGTATCTATAACGAAATATGCAATAAGAAAAAATGGTCAAACAATTATATTAATTAATATTAAATATATAGAGAAATAGGTCTTTGTAAGTATGGTTTTTTACAAGAGTGTAAAATAATGTAATTTTTTTTTATTTCTTTCTTCCTCTTATATCTTTGGGGTGTTTGAATTTAATGTCATTTATCCACATACGTCAGATCGGATGGTGAGTGAATGAAATGGATGAAGATGTGCTAAAATGACGCAGGGGCCTAAAAATTAAGTTACCACTATTTTTCTAAAGGAAAACATCCGACAAAGCGTTAGGTAACTCACCTCACTAACATTCGAACTCAGGACTTCTTGTTTATTAGACATAAAATGGATGTGGGCAGTTAATAGTGGAATTTCTTTTCTTCTCTGTCAAATCTTTAGCAGCTCTCCTGGAATATAAAGAAAGACAACACTGCATGGACTCAAATGTGTTTGATAATGACTTTAACCATTATTGTTTGAGTGTTGATTAACCTAATTTATTTGCCTTAAGAAAGTGGCTCAGAGCAGAGCGATACAAAAAGCGTAGACGTCATGATGTGTGGACCGAGTTAACTGATCAGCTGGATCTCACTTGCTAACCTTCGCGTGGGTGTGCATGCAGTTTCTTTCTAAAATGTTACAACAAAATGTAACTAAACATAAATACATAAAGTAAAACAGGACCTCCCGCTCTACCTTTCCCCTTTGTGATCCTGATTGTTAAATATATATAAAAATAATAAAAAATAAGAGAAGCAAAGAATGAAAACGCAATATCCTAGTCACCTGTTTTATCCTGATATTCTCTCTCTGCTTTCGCTTTTCATTCTTCCTCTCACATTTTACTCTAAGTTTCAAAGCCCACACGGCCTTTTCTCCCTCGTTTCTGTATAACTTAGATGCAGCAGATATTAAATACGGGTAATCTTCTTCTTCTTCTTCTTCTTCTTCTTCTTCTTCTTCTTCTTCTTCTTCTTCTTCTTCTTCTTCTTCTTCTTCTTCTTCTTCTTCTTCTTCTTCTTCTTCTTCTTCTTCTTCTTCTTCTTCTTCTTCTTCTTCTTCTTCTTCTTCTTCTTCTTCTTCTTCTTCTTCTTCTTCTTCTTCTTCTTCTTCTTCTTCTTCTTCTTCTTCTTCTTCTTCTTCTTCTTCTTCTTCTTCTTCTTCTTCTTCTTCTTCTTCTTCTTCTTCTTCTTCTTCTTCTTCTTCTTCTTCTTCTTCTTCTTCTTCTTCTTCTTCTTCACTTCATGGCATAGGCAATCAAGTGCCTGTTTCGCCTTCGAAGTCCTCCAGCCATCGTTTCCTGGCTCTGCCCACCGATCTCCTACCTTTAGGATGATACTGTAATATTTGTTTTGTAAGTCTATTATCTGGCATTCTTTCAACATGTTCCTTCCATTTTTGTTTGAGATCTTTTAACCTATCATTCACACTAAAAATGTCCAGCTCTTATCTTATATTTTCATTTCTTATTAAGTCCCTCTTCGTGCATCCTTTCACACTTCTCAAGAATTTCATTTCTGAATCCTGTATTTTACTCTGTTGCTTTTTGGTTAACGTCCAAGTCTCACTTCCGTATGTCAGTATAGGTACAGCCATAATTTTGTAGAATTTTAATTTTGTTTCTTTACGTATTTTGTTTCTAAATGTTCTATTTATTGTTCCACACACTCTTTGAAATTTGCATATTTTATTGTAGACATCATATTCCTTGTCATAATTAACATCAGTTCCTAAGTATTTAAAATGGCTTACCTGTTCAACGCAACGATTATTTATAACTATTTTTGTCCTAATTGGCTCTTTAAAATAGGGTAATAAAAATGTTTTTAAAATTATGTATTCATAAATAAAAAGATGTAGTAAAATACTTAACTCCTCTTCTTTATGTTTATGTTTCAGTCCTGTATCAGATTTATGTACAAAACATTCTTTACACATTTATAGACAAGAGTCTCGAGTTTGTAACTGATTTGACGTCACTTTACCAATCTTTAGCTAGAGTATGTGTACCAATGCGCGTAATTAGTATATAAACATAAATTATACTAAACATATACCGCAATAACTTCTTTCTAGTCATATAAAATAACAACTCTCGCAAATGCTGGATGCACGTATTTTCCATTCTGCCTCACTCCACCCTAATTTATACATCCCTCCAAAAAGTCTCTCCTACAGTTTAATACATTTCCATTTGGAGAATGGCTTTCCATTATACATTCAGATTCGATCGAAATGAAAGGTACGCCGAAATAATGGAACCTACAATTTATTTGCATACTCTCTGGGAAAGGACGCGCTTCACTGCATCTCAGGCTGTCACCTCTGGCAGATATTGACACATTCTCCTCTACTGTACCGTTTAATGTTAATAAAAATATGGTGTGTAACACTAAAATACGTTTTTATAGCTATTGAAATTCATACGTAGTACTTAGATGAAAACTTTCCTACGTTTCAGCTGATTGCGATAAAAATTATAAGAAGACTAGCTTCCGATTATGAATAATCATAGAATGTAAATAACACACTCCGGACGTTGTAATCTTACCAGTGACATCTGCGACTCGCATTGGGGAAGGTTTCGTTCCAGTTTTATGTTTGTTTTAATTTCTATACCGTGTAAAGCAAGTAAGGAAGCATTATGATGACCGAAATATTAGATGTTAAGTTTTATAATATATGCTTAAGGTTACCTATGACTGAAAATTTGAAATTCTGAACTAATAACGTTAGCTTCTTAAGATTTATACCACAAATCTAACTTAATGCAAATTTGATACAACCCAAATTTTTTCATTTTTACTTTGATAGTTTGGAAAATATGGTCAAATTTATTTATTTTTGGCTACGTCACCTATGAGGGCTATTCAATAAATAATGATCATAATTTCTATACGGTCAAGATTTTCTGCACAAAAATTCAATCTTATTATATTCTGTTAGCTTAATGTGAAACAAACACGCCGTCGTAGTTTCATTGTTGGTACTCCTGCTTGCCGCTTGTGTTGATTTTGATACCTTTTGTTCATAAACTTTATATTGAACATTTTAATTGCAGAAACCTGTAATGTTCACATTCAATAAATAAAGATGAAAGAAAATTACACGTAAATGTGGAGATGGGAAATCTGTGATACAATCTACGAAATTATGTACGAGGGCTGTTCAACAAAAAGAATGATCACAATTTTGTTTTGACAACGTACTTCATAATTTTGATGGTCCTTCTCAAAATAGTCTCCCCTGAATGCCACGCACTTGTCCCAGCGTTTCTGCCAGTCTTCAAAGACAAGCAGGAAACCATTTTTGAGAGATCCTTCAAAATCACCTACGCAGCCTTCACCACTGCTTCTAATGATGGATAATGCCTCCCACGAAGGCGTTTCTTCAAGTTAGGGAATAGAAAATAGTCGCATGGTGATAATCCGGGTTATAGGGAGGGTGAGGGATGCACTTCATGTTGATTTTTGCAATACATTCAGCAACATTGGCAATATTTGGCCACGCATTATCGTGGTGCAGCATCCAACCTGCGTCACGAAAATGTGGTCTTTTGTACCTGATATGGACTTGCAATGTTTTCAGGACATCCCTGTAGTATTGTCCAGTTACTGATGTGTGTGCAGATACAATATGCTCATAAACCATTTCATGTATATCAAAGAATGAGATAAGCATAGCTTTCCCAGCAGAAGCAACCACTTGGTGATGAAGGAGATTTCCACACTGAGCTTTGCTGTTTGCTCTCAGGATGAAAATGATGTAGCCAAGTTTCATCAGCAGTGATTACGTTTGAAAGAAACTCTAACATCAACTTTAATTGCATGTTACCCCCATTGCTGTAATAGGCGATACTGAACATGTCTGAACTTGCCTGGTTCTCACAGGCGGGAACCTGGAGTACCAATAATGAAACAACTACGGCGTGTTTGTTTCACATTAAGCTAACAGAATATTGTGACTTTGTGGGTTCGTGAAATGAAAAGTCCAATTACACAAATTCAACAATGTTCTTTATTTCCACCGACT
The DNA here is from genome assembly GCA_030765055.1 of Mantis religiosa. Lineage (NCBI taxonomy): Eukaryota > Metazoa > Arthropoda > Insecta > Mantodea > Mantidae > Mantis > Mantis religiosa. Next base: position 108,913,373 of record CM060955.1, on the reverse strand, counting down.
TACAGTTGAACACTTGCCGATTACACAAAATTACGTAATGCACACAATTACAATTCACCAGTTCGTCCGTTGCAGTGCCACTGTACGCTCACAATTACGTAAATTCTTCCGTTGCACGCACACAGTCTTCTCGTTCACTAACACGGCGCTACTTCACTGCTTGCCAAGCACTCACTCAGTCTTCTCGTCTGTACACTAGCACTGCACTCTTACGCCAAGAACTGACTGACTGACTTTCCTCCAGCCCGACTTGTTGCTTATATAGGGTCAGCTGGCCAATCTAGAATGTTCTGGATTAGATGAAATATCCCGTAAGTTCGAGAACTGCAGATCTAAGAACCATCTAAACAAATAGAACCCTTCATTTGTCTCACAGACAAGCCAATAAAACAAGGAAAAAAAATTATTACCCGGTACCCATTCCCGTCTTAAATAAATAAAAAAAATATATAAAAAACATGAAAAAAAATAAAAAAATAAAAAATAAAATAAAAAAAATAAAATAAAAAATATAAAAAAATAAAAAAAATAATATAGAATAAAAAGAAGGAAAAAAAAAAGAATCAAGGTGGAGGGGAAAAAGACGGCACAGTGGCCCGCGATCCCTCTCCTAATCATCCCTTCAGTTAGTGACTTAAATTAATGGGTGGGTGTGTCCGAACGCCTCCGTCTCCTGCTGCCGCTGCCAGCCGGGTTTATAGGGAGTTCCGACGTTTGGGTGACAATATAATAAGATTGAATTTTAGTGCGAAAAATTGTGACCGTAAGAAATTATGATCATTCTTTACTGAACAGCCCTCGTATTACGCAAACGAACAGGGCTGACTTTCGCTGCTCTACCCCTATGCTTGCTCTTGCTTTTATCATTTACTTCAGGAGAATTTAACTGTCGGTATGGTTTTAACATCTGAATGCAACACATAAAATATTGCTGTTGCACCTGAAATGGGTTTATGTAGGATCTTGTTGAGTTATATCTTTGCCATGGAGATCATTCTATCATTTTTGCATATCCAGTTTATTTGTAAGATACACCATTTCCTGTACGTAGATGTAGTTTGCCTTTTGGTGGCCAAGTATAGCTTATAAAATGTTTTATTTGTTATATGCATATTTTACTGAATTTTGCTCAGAAATTCAGAGATATGCTGCTAGTAAAACCCTTAGCGCATTATTTGGTGTTGCTGTATAATATTAAAGAAAGAAATGGATGCCTTCAGTAAAGACTCTAAAAAGAAACCACAAAATGCGCGTTTTATGGAAATAAACCCACAAACAGACCCTAGAAATATAAATTTAACATAATGGGCCTTTATTCTTTCCTCGCTGTGAAACGTTTACCAGGCTGTTCTTCAAATAATGCCCTCAGAGTTCCACTTTCCTTCTCACACTGTTACCAACTGCACAATAAATGGAGTGTTCTCTTGATAGTACTAGTGTGTTTAATACGTTATTATTTGTTAACTGTTTTATGAAATACTTACAGAAATTAGGAAGCTATTATCTTTTAAATATCTGGTTAGTGGAATTTGATTTATTACTATCTCTATCATATCTACTTTCAGGGCATAGTAAATTATTTTAAAACCTACAACTATGGGTGCAAGCACTTGCATAGAGAATAAGCAATCTGTAGGACATTTCCTTTTCAGTTTTCCAACTATGAAAGAGCTAAGTTTGCTATGAATTTGCACCTCAGTTAATGTCTGATGGATCTTCAGAAAGTATTATACCATTTTGCTAAGAAATGGAGTACTACTGAATCATTTGAATGTGTATTTTTGCACCTGTAGGCCGCATTATACTCTAATTCAAAGTAACATTAATGTAGAATCAGTTTAACTCTTAGTGTTTATATTTGTTTGCTTATTTATTCTTTAGGTTCTTAGCTGTTCAAAAAATATCATATAGGTTCATCAGTTAGTTTGCTTTATCATATTTGTAAACATAACGTGAAGTTGTAAGCTACTGCAGTATTTAACGGCAACACAAGGCCTATTTTTATATCATTAGTATAGCGGATGTACCCACGCGTACAAAATTTTCCGATGGACGAGGGGGTTGGGGACGCAAGGGTAACAAACTTCTATGATCGCTTAGTTTAGCCTAGCGAAAGCAAAGGTCAAGTTTACCTGCTGATCACCATTGACGTTACCCTCCACAGAGCACTGGTGGCATGTGACGATAAATTATCCTGCCTAGCAGTATACCCAAAAGCAATAATAATAATAATAATAATAATAATAATAATAATAATAATAATAATAATAATAATAATAATAATAATAATAATAATAATAATAATAATAATAATAATAATAATAATAATAATAATAATAATAATAATAATAATAATAATAATAATAATAATAATAATAATAATAATAATAATAATAATAATAATAATAATAATAATAATAATAATAATAATAATAATAATAATAATAATAATAATAATAATAATAATAATAATAATAATAATAATAATAATAATAATAATAATAATAATAATAATAATAATAATAATAATAATAATAATAATAATAATAATAATAATAATAATAATAATAATAATAATAATAATAATAATAATAATAATAATAATAATAATAATAATAATAATAATAATAATAATAATAATAATAATAATAATAATAATAATAATAATAATAATAATAATAATAATAATAATAATAATAATAATAATAATAATAATAATAATAATAATAATAATAATAATAATAATAATAATAATAATAATAATAATGATGATGATGATGATCATGATGATGATGATGATGATGATGATCATGATGATGATGATGATCATGATGATGATGATCATGATGATGATGATGATCATGATGATGATGATGATCATGATGATGATGATGATGATCATGATGATGATGATGATGATGATGATGATGATCATGATGATGATGATGATGATCATCATGATGATGACGATGATGATGATGATGATGATGATCATGATGATCATGATGATGATGATCATGATGATGATGATGATCATGATGATGATGATGATCATGATGATGATGATGATGATGATCATGATGATGATGATGATCATGATGATGATGATGATGATCATGATGATGATGATGATCATGATGATGATGATGATCATGATGATGATGATCATGATGATGATGATCATGATGATGATGATGATCATGATGATGATGATGATCATGATGATGATAATAATAATGATAATGATAATAATAATAATAATAATAATAATAATAATAATAATAATAATAATAATAATAATAATAATAATAATAATAATAATAATAATAATAATAATAATAATAATAATAATAATAATAATAATAATAATAATAATAATAATAATAATAATAATAATAATAATAATAATAATAATAATAATAATAATAATAATAATAATAATAATAATAATAATAATAATAATAATAATAATAATAATAATAATAATAATAATAATAATAATAATAATAATAATAATAATAATAATAATAATAATAATAATAATAATAATAATAATAATAATAATAATAATAATAATAATAATAATAATAATAATAATAATAATAATAATAATAATAATAATAATAATAATAATAATAATAATAATAATAATAATAATAATAATAATAATAATAATAATAATAATAATAATAATAATAATAATAATAATAATAATAATGATGATGATGATAACAATAATGATGAGAAGAATGCGGAAGAGGATGAGGAAGAGGATGAGTAAGATGATGAAGATTTTCTATGTTCATTTGCATCGAACTATTCAAAATGAAATTATATATTTCTCACATATTTATCGATACATATTTTGCAAATTTAATGGTATAACTGATAGTGTTCAATATCTATTTCAAATAAATAATTCACTGAAGAAACCTCATTCACAAATTACATATTTCGTTGTAATTTTTTTTCTGTGAATGATGATGACGATAATGATACTAAAAACTGACCAGGATGAGTTAGGTGCTGGCATTCTGATCCCAAATTTGCAGTTCAGACGCGCCCTGGTTCGATGGTTTCTTCGTGAGGTTAAAAGTGAAATACATCATATCAGTTTTATAGACATTTAAAGAACTCCTTCGTGAAACCTCCGACATGCCGCTGACGCTAATGTGATTTTGGATATGAACTGTCATTATCAAACAAATTAATTATTTTATTTATTTCGTTGGTCTTTAAGTCATTTGGTAACTTGGTGGCTATATTAATTGTAGTAGTATGTCCATATAATCTGTTCTTGAGAACTGTAACAAAGAAAATAATGTATTTATTTGCGGAACAAGATACACTTAATTTTAAATACCAAGCAGTTTAATATTATATTAATTATTGCTAATCTATGAAAGCTAGAAGTATTTCGTTCCAGATAAAACTACAAGTTTGAATATTGGAAATGAATTTTAAAAAGAAGAAAGGGAGATTAAAATGGTTGAGGAATGTATGTGCGAGTCAGGAAGAAAAAGACGTCAATAAGACGTCAATAAGAAAAGGATCGATAAATACCTAAGTTGATACTGGATAGTTGTATAAAACCACCTAGGTTTCATGTGGAAAAATGGTTTTTATTTTCCACTGAGGCTTAAATACCTGTGCGCGGAACTCGCTGGTCAGGTGTAAGTAAACTGAACCGTCCTGGCGCAACTAACTGGTAAGAAACCGCCTCCCTCCCGTAGGCCAGTGCTTCATGCATCGGAATACATTTGCTCGCGTCTTTACGATGTATTCTATTCTTTTTAAAAGTTCCACTTCTAAGATTTCGATAGAAATGCAAGTTTAGAGTTCCTTGAAACCGAAATATTTTTGTAGGATACAAACTGTATATGTGTATATGATTTCGCATTCATTTGTGTACGCACTATATAGCTTAAAAAGCATAACACAAAATATTGGATAAATACAAAACTGTGAATTCAGTTTAGTATCTTAGAATGCGTTATGAAATTTGTATAAAATGCATCAGCTCAGAACTATCCTTTAGATACAACCTTTCTTCTTCTTTTGTTCATTTTCCCAAAATAATATAAAACTCGAATCTGAGACTTGTAAACATAAAGGTATATCTGTAATTTTCTCCTCGTTATTTTACAGAACAGCTAGGTAAAACTGGAAAATCAAAGCAGATAAAATATAACTGGAAAACTGCTGAGTTCGGCATGATGCATGATTTGCATCATCTTATTGTCATCACAGCATTAGCCATTTTCGAATATTGCATGTTGCATGATCTGATGAACAAATTTGAATGTTGGCTCTCCCATCATTACAGTTGATTAAAGCAGTTAAACATTTGAATACTGTTTCTTTAGGTCATTAAAATTGATTAAAGCAGTTAAACATTTGAATGCTATTTCTTTATATATCAGTTAATTCCATACTGCTTAAATTGAAATAGCAAAAGTATTTTGTGAATAACGCACCCTAGATAAAATAATTTTATATTCATAACTGTAAGGCATATATTTAAATACAAACTGTTTCTTAAGTAAGAAATTGAGCAAACGAAAAGAAATAAAAATAAGAGATTGGACACTGCAAGTTTTTATTTGAACAAAAGAAATGAGCATAGTGGTTCAAAATTGTAAATATTGTGCAAACATTATAATAGCTCCTATAGAAAACGTTATAAATGTTAGACTACTAATGTAAATGGTACTAATGCCAAATTATTTACAAAATTGTAAACTAAGATATTAGGAACTGTAAAACGTAAACACACATTTCTAACACTTTGAAGTATTAAATATTATGAAAAAATTAATATTACTGAAATGAATGGAGCATGCTGATAGACTCAATAAAATTATATTTTGATAGAAACATTTTACAAACTGGAAACCAAGTTTTTATCAATTATCGAAAAGGGTATGATCATTGACAAAAACTTTGTAATGCTAGAATTTTTTTTGAACATCTTAATCTTTCATATGTAACAAATACAGTTTTTCATGCAACCAAATGCAGAAAAATGAAGTTGTGTCAGTTTTTCCTTTGATCTCACATCCTCTATAGAGAATACAATTTTTGTTTCCTTTTCGCATATTTTCTTTTCAATATATTGGATTTATGTGCCTAAATCCTTTTTAAAACGTAGGTTACATTTAGGCCTTCTTCCCCCTTTTCTGTTCGTTGCACTACTTATTTCATTTAAAAATTTCTATAAGTGGAAACAGCCTTAAGAGCGTTTACATCATATTATTCCTTGTTCTCCCTCCAGTTTTCCATTAATTGCCTTTTTATGAAGGGTTTGCATTCATTGACATTCATTATTTGCAGAATTGGTTTTAACTCCAAACAGATTAAATATTCATTAATGATCTCCTTTTTTACATCCCTTTCTAGATGCTATATATTTTTAATACTTCTTGTTGAATACCAGTACTATAACTCACACTAAACTGCTTTTCCTTTGTTACAGTGGACTTCAAAACGCGTATTTGGGGTGAGTAATCCATACCAAACTTTAGGCTTAAGTACAATATTTCCTATATAATGAAGTAGAAGGTAAACTTAAAAACGTCACAAAATTTACATCTTCGACACTCAAAACTAGTGGCTTTTCTCTAACGACAAAATTTGTTTTACTTAATTGTATAAATTTGACACAGGAAACTTAAAAGCAAATTAAGGTATTTGGACATAACGAAATAGGATTGTTTTGTGAATGATGGAAGGTAAACGACCCGTGCAAAGGCAATCTCAGAAAAGGGGCCTAAGAACTGTCACAGTGTCCGTCCCCTTGCTCGGCCTTCTAGAACATAATCCCAGGAACAAAGGGGGCCGTGAAGGTGATGTGCGTGGACGGAGCGATTGAACTCCCTCACATGGCCGCCTCTATAGTGTTTGGACTCGTAGAATGTTCCATTCTGGCATATAGCAAGCATACCCACTTCTATTTCTTAATAGTTGAATATATAAATGGTCATATAAAATATATTTAAATTCATTATATGTTGTTCACAATAGATGTGTATATAGGAATGTTTCTGCTAGGTAATACAGTTTATTATACTAAGAAAACTAATGAAAGTGTTGTCTGTTTCATATATATGCTTTCAATTTTTTCAAGCTGCGCTGATAAATATTTCAGTCAATTTATATGAATAAAGGTGAATATTTCAGAAATATCCATTTGCTTAAAAGCTGATATAATATTTTACGATATCTCAGCAACATTTTTATTGGAGAAATTTGTATGAATTTCTATAATGTAATTGCAATATTTAATCTGCCTATTTCATTGGTATAATATACAAGTAGCTCTAAATAAGAACTAATAAAGCATTTTGCGGCCAGTTGCAGTGTAGAATGTATCCTTAAAACCTTCTCCTCAACTCTCGAGAAATGTTTTGATTATTTTAATATCACACTTCGTATTAAAAAATTTCCATTTTAGGTTATGCTACTCTCACTTCCTTGTCTCTCTCTCGCTTCCTCCCTCATGGGAGGGTAATTTTGCAGGGTGTTTTTACAAAATAAAAGTGTTTTGATTCAAGTTTATGAAAACATAGTTTTCCATTACATGCTGGTATTACGCTTCTGTTGGATTCTAGGTAACGTCGGAGAAATGTTAACATCGTTTATGGCTGCCAAAAGTGAGATTAAATGGTGTATTAATTACAAGGTTGTCTCCTAAGTAAAGTCGGGTTTTTATTTTGGTGTTTTAGAAAAAATATTGGGTTTTTGGTATGGCAATGCTATTTACAGGATGCCGTGGCAGTGTGGCGTACATTGCAGGTATTGATCAGTCTTCATTAGTTAATAAACAATCACAAAATGGAGATAGCAAAGTTTCAACTTTGTGTCCTAAAACACAACTGGAGACAAGATTATAAAGCCGCTGCCCCAGCTCCCGGAATATGTGAAGTGGAAGGAGAAGGTGTCGTTAGAGATCGTGTGACACAACGAGGTTCCAATGTTTCAACAAAGGAGAAGAAAATACTAGAGATTTACCACGTTCTGGAAGACCTAAAGTGTGGAATATTGAGGATGCACACCAAGTTTTGCGAGAAAATCTGTAAAAAAATACCTATAGGCTCTCGTAAGACCGTGGTGAATCAAAAGATACCATACTCCGCCACATGAAGACATTTGGAAAATCATACAGAAGCAGTAGATGTGTACCTCATGAACTGACACCTCAACAGGCTGAACTTGGAGTGGATATATATTATTCGTAGTCTATGGATAACAGATTTGTCAGTAGAATTGTCACTTGTTATGCGTTAAAAATCAGTTTGGTCATAAAGTAGTATGTACATATGTATCTGGTGGAATTTTGAAGGTGTGATTCACTGAAAGTTTATTTCAAACGGAATGGAATGCGGAAAAGGTAGGCTAGTACCCAGTGCGGAGGGAGTTATTGATGACCCGTTACTTAAAATATGAAATAGAATACCATAAATTACAAAACATTTATTGTTATATTTGTGATATTTGGTCAGTAGGCGAATGATGGGTTTGGTTTTCATCTGCCACGATTTTTCATTCATTAAATTTCCTTCTCATCTTTTACCTTAGCTTTTGTTTAGCTCAGTTTTTAGCTTTCACTGAACTTACTAGCCAACTTAACTGGTGTCGTCCTTTCTCACTCCTAGCCACGCATATCCTGAGAGACTTCGCAGTTCACTACGGAAGCGGCTACCAGCAGTAGATTTTTTTAAAGACCTAGATATTAAGGACGGAAATGTGTAGAGTTTAACGCCCGCTTTTACTACATACGGCACCGCAGGCGATGACACTGATGATACATGAGATGAAGATGGAGCACCGGTGGAATGAGATGTCGGGGTAAACCGGAGGTCCCGGAGAAAACCCGCCCCAACGCCGTGTTGTCCACCAAAAATATCACTTTGCGGTCGCCTAGGATCTAACCCGGGCCACCTTGGTGAGAGCCAAGCGGTCTAACCACTGAGCCACGGCGTGGTCTATTATGGACGGTATAAAAGGTCCAACGTACATAAATGAAACGTGTGTTTCCTTGGCACCACTTGCGTTTGTAGTTAGTAGAAGTAAAAATCAGTGTTGGTGAACGCGACTTTAAAGTAGCACTGTGAAGTTATCCGTAAAACTGAGAAGAATATGAGGTCGGGAATACATGCGTGTTACAATCAATTCGAGTTGCATCTTAAAAGGAATGCGCCCTACTCACCCTCCGTCTGAGAAAAGGAGGGGAGGAAAAAGTTGTGTTTACGGTGGGATCGTGAGCTTACTGCTCGTGTTTATGAGCAATAAATAGAGCTTAGAATTCTAATGCACCGTGTGTATACCTACTTAGTTTATCGGTGATCGTAGTTCCTGTGTATGCAACACACAGCACACAGGGGAGCTGTGGGTTGCATATCAGCGTGTAGATAGCAGATAAGAAAAGGCAAAGTATCTATAAACACCAAGGGTAGCTGCACTGCTGCGTAATATTTACCTTAACTAAACACGGTGTGGAAATTACAACTTCATTAAGCAGAAGTTATTGCTGTTGAAAGTTCGTCTTGTACACTTGCTCCCTCCTCAATTTACTTCAAAAGAAAGTTTATAGCTATGAATTCTGAAAAGCAAATTTTTACATTCTCTGCCACCTGCTTACAGTAGATGATAGAAAGCGATGAATTTTGGTTCTTTCAACGCAATTCCTCACTACAAATACTATCTTGAATCTCCCTGAATACAAGAAAAAATCCGTGCTGGTGTGGACATAAGTTAGTGAACAGCATAACTCGGAAAGTAAACTCCAAACAAATGCCAAACAGTTTAGTAGCTTCCAGAGATGTAAGATGAAGATAATCAAGGGAAAAAAAAACCAAATCCAACTAACCCTTATATGAAAAAAAGTTATTTTCTCAAACTCATACTAAAGATTTTGGCTAAAATATCACTTATTTAAGATCTTACTTGGCAAAATAGTGTTTCCAAACGACACCGAACAAATATATAGAAGTAGTTGCTCATCTTCTATGTGATACATATAGACAAAATAAAAAACAAAATAAAATCTGCATATCTAACAGCTCGGTTTCTGAATCTATGTCAGGCCTTATTATGCAACTTTCATTTTAACCTTATTAACTTCTAAATCAGGTTACACAAAACATTTTACAAATTTTGCAGATACTACTTTCTACCTTAACGAACTAACTAAACCTACAGATTACTGGATTCCAGTAACCTAGCAAATCTGTTCTCCTAATCTATCTGAAACTGTCTTTTTCTTACTTTACTTCTACACCAACAATATAAATCGTATCTACAATTCTACTACAGCTTTAATTGTTATAACAAGCTATGAAAGACTGTTTCCTACAATTTTAAAATTTCCTCTTCTGCAACTGGTATCCAAAGCCTCCTCCTACTGGTATCCATCTCCTAAAGGGACTGGCATCAGTAGATGGAGCTGTTTCGTCAGTTCCAGACATTCGGGTAGTCATATTTCGGCTTCTGCATAATCAGTTGCATCTGTCCGCTTTGAGATAATATGTTCTCTCTCCTGGTATTCTCTTTCTGTCTGTGGTTTCTGCTCTTCTTTCTGATATCCATAATTGGCGACTTCTATTTATCGGTTGTGCGTCTTAAATTAGGTCTTAAAGTCTGATTATCTGCTTCTTCAGTTTCTCTTGGCCCTATTTCCCTCCGACGATCTCTTAAGTAATATTCTTTTCTCTTAGATTGAAATGTTCCTACATTTCTTTCTTGAAGTATTTTGTCCCGGGTCATATACCCCTCCAACGCCTTAACGGATATTATCTGAGAAATATTTTCTAAATGTGCATAATCTTCTGCATCTCTTAAGGTGTTCCATAAACATTTTCCTTGAAGTTTCCTTCGGCCGTCTTCTACTATTTCACTATATCTACTGCACTCAAAAATAACATGTTCAGGCGAATCTTAACAGTTACATTGCTCACATAAATCTGAGTTCTTCTTCTCTATTCTTGTCCTGTAACCAAGTAAAAAAATCCTTTTCTTAGCTTTATATGTTCAAATTTTAGCCTCTCTTTAATGTCCGGAAATAAATAATGTACTTATAATGTATAATTACTACGTGTGAATCGAGTGCTGTAAAATTTATTCGAGTACTATAAAGTAGACAGAATAATTAACTTTTATAACAGTAATTTGTAGAATCCACATAAAACCTCGAATTAATTTAGCACATCAGAAATTTTAATCAGTGATACTGTAGCATAAAATTAAGTTTATCAATTATTTTACATATACTCTAACAACTTTCTGTCCCATGAAGATTTACATATATTTGTTATTGTGTAATTTTCAAATGTTCAACCACTGAAATGAGATAAACTACTGCAATGAAAATCGAAAGGAATAATAATAATTACAGATATTCAAGCCTTTCCTTAAATTTAAGTGCTGGGTTAAGTGTAAACTTGTACTATATTGTTCACATTACTACGACCAAAGTTGCAAAATTATTTAAGTGGAGAAAATACGTCATTGAAGAAACAAGTCTAGTTTTAAAATAGAGGAATTTAAAAGTGTAGGTTCACCAATTAAATTAATGAATGTGTATTATATCCCATTTTCTTTCGATGAAAATCAAGTATAAATAGTATGTCTGCAAAAATAAAATCATGCACAAATAGTTGTTCAACATGGGGTTCCTATTGGCTCACTGGAGATCGCTTATCTCCGAATGTTGTTGACTTTGAAAAATAAATAATTAACTTGGTGCTCATAATCAACTGTTGCACAAATTAAATTAAAAGTAAATATTAAGAAATTAAAAGGAACTAAATTCACAGGTAAAATTTAATTGGTAAAATTAAATAAGTACTGATGATTATATTTCAAGGTTGCAATTAGACATTATCAACATTTAGCAGATATAATATAATTCATTCGGTACGTGCAGTAAAATAATCAAACTACTCGGGTAATTTGAGTATCTATTACTTAATGCAGGAAATTAAACTTCCATGACGTATGAAATGAAAATGAATAAAAGAACATTACACCATATTGTGACTTTGTGGGTTCGTAGAAATAAAAGTCCAATTTGCTTAAATTCTAAATGTGCTTTATTTCCGTAGAAATACACTGTTCAATTCTCACGTAACAACTTTACATCATATACAACACAATCTTCCAAGGTCGATACCAATAACAAACAGCGTTCTGATCACTTTGCAACATCAGCTCTCGTTACAACACTTCACAGCTGTTTACCATTACTCTTGGCGAGTTGCCGCCTCCTTAAATACCTCACTGATAATTTCTAGACTATTCTAAGATAAACCAGAAACCGAATAGTCTCTATCAGTTAAGAAGTCGCCAGAAATTTCCATTTATCTCAGTTTGTTTGTTTCGGCAGAACTTTATCTGCGTGCTATCTTTATCTACCGACTGTTTGTTTCCACACTGCCCGCCTATCAGTTCCTTTGTGTAAACAAGCCGCGCGATCGTAGATAACGGGTTCGCGACAGTACATAGTCATACATGTTCATTTAATTCTTACGGTTTTTTGTAACAAATAGTTGACTTAGTATTAAAACTACTTCTTAGATTGTTCGCAGGAAATTCAAGATTTGCATTTAATATACCAGTAACATGTAATGTTTTAATTAACATCGTTAAATATAGTTTGAGAAAATAATAAATATTCAAAATGTTTCTGTGTGAAGAGTGGTTTGGACCGGGCCGATTTTCCTGCCACCATTATTTCAATGACATCTTCAGCAACCGAAGTGATCCAACCCGAAATTCTGCATTTTACATACTAAATAAACTCTTCCTCCCATTTAGCCAAAATATATGCGCAATGACATGTGGATGTTGTGATGTGAAGTAATTAAACGAGCTATACTTGAAACTCCAGATCACATATGGAGTAAATTAGCCTCAGTAAAGAATTGTGTTATACTAATTTTGAATTTGGAGATATCTCGCATTATTCTAGCATATACAAAATATGGGAAAGTAAATAGAATTAATTCTCAGCATATATGATAAAATGTTTTCAATCAAACTAAAACCATGAATTTTAAACTTGCATAGCAGCATAAATTTATATAACATTCGAGTTTTAGGAGCAGGAGGAGGCACGGTCAACCTAAGATCTGCAGGAATGCTATTTCTGAAGACAAAAAACAACATAGAGAGTGAAGGATTATACAAATATGACGTGAACCAGTAATTAATATCCATATAGGTTTAACCATCTTCGTTTTGGAATATCTTACACTAAGATTGTCTTAATCTTTCCACAGTCACTTTCGGAAACAACCGAAACTATTTGCCGTAAAAAGAGATTTCGCCCTGGAAAAAGTTGAAGATCAAATACACGAAGAATTCCAGAAAACAGTAACAGGTCTGATAAAATTTCTCTGTAGAGAGGAAAGAGATGTTAATTTCACTTGGAGCATGACAGAAGGCGTTAAAAGCTTTCCTTAAATTCAATACATATAACATTACGCTTCTACATAAATTGGAAGTAAAAGATATTTCAGTCAAACTAAATTACTGTGATTTTATTCTGGAGAGCTTTGCGAAGCAACTTGTAGGCCCGATTGTATAAAAGATAACCTAAGTTCAAGCATATGAAAATGATCTTCAGTCAAACCGAACTTAGAATTTTGGTTATATAAACATTGATCTAAGTTCACGGCCTCTTGATCTATGATCAAATCTAACTGGTGAATTTGCTCCAGTTAACTTGATTGAACTTAGATAAGCAGAACTGCAGAATTTACAAAATAGTTTCTGTGAAGAAATAAGTAGTGCAGCTTTAAATAAATAGTAAATAAAGCATTTTTGAGGTTACTTGTATAAATAATCCTCTTTATTTCACAAATGTATGTTAAATATGCATTGTTTTTGTTCATAACCTATACATTTTTATTATTTTCATAATTCAGATTACTCTGATATCTCTGAAGATTAGAATTTTCAATTTGAAAGGTCTCCTTGTGTTTTCCAACATAGAGGAAATCCAATCTCAGAGCTAAATAACAGAGAATCCAAAATGAGATTTCGACTATCAAAGCATGTAGTTGAAGAACTGGAGCATGGGCTACATGCACGGTTAAGAACACAAACCCTGAGGAATTATGCACTCAATCCTATATTTATGATCCTGCTCACATTACGGTTCTATGCAACTGAAAGCTTCCAAATGGTGATTGGGGATATATTTAATATAAATAAAGGAACTGCGTTTAGAACAATACACAAAGTTACAAGGGAGATTGCTGCTTTAAGACCTCGTTTCATCAGGATGCCTATGAAAAATGGTGAAATAAGAAGGGTTATGCGAGATTTAAAATTAGTGGAACGGATCTTCTCGTTTGCTTGAACTTCCATTTTATATACAAATGTAATAATTTGTAACTTAAAACTTCACTTATCTCCCATTTTTTGTTTATATTTTCCAACTCACAGTATTGTAAACAGACGAAGATGAAAAAGATGTACAATGGGCATATAATAGAGATAAAAGAGAGCGAAATGATTAACTTTTGATAAATACTGTTTCAATATGGAGTACATTCTTATACTGTTTATTTAAAATAACATTATTTCTAGGACAAATAACCATAAAGCGAAAGATTTATTTAGTTTTCGTTATGTCTAGATTGGCTACTCTGTGCAGTTGAATTAAACAAAGTCGAATAGTTCCAATAATTCTCGAATCTTTTCGATAGAACACGAAAGTTGCAACATGTTTGGCGATGTTGTCGCATTTGTTTTTGTGATCTCAGATCAGTACTGAACGGCGTTCATCTGATCTAAGATCAGCAGTTTACAACCCACGCGGGTTCGTAAACTTTGTTCAATTTTGATCTTTGATTATAAATGAACTGCAATTAGTGATTTATATGCAACCGGGCCGTAGTGGCCGTAATGGCATCGATGGCTCAAACTCAAAGTTTGTGTAAACACTCAAAATTTACGTGTATGCGAGTCAGAGCGATCTCAGAAGTTTTTATATATTTATTTGCACCCTAATAAAATTGCAGATTGGTTACCCCAAGTATTATTTGTTACCAAATAATGTGGCTGATTTCATTGATCAACTGGTCGAGAAAAAGCAACAAATTAGTACTTCCAACAGAATTATGCCCCTTCACAACCTGTCGTAAAAAAAATTCGAAAACTTAAATATTTTTTCCGAAGAATTAGACAACTATGTAGACAGATAAGGTAAAATTTATAATAGTTTTATTTTTAAAGCTTTAATTTCATATAATAGCATGCGTTCTTCCTAAAATAATCATAAATTCCTTTTAGCCACAAAAACTGCAGTATGGCTATTTTAAAAATCGAGTCTATTATAAAAATGTGAAACTCCCACATATAAAAATTTTTAACAGATGAGGAACCAAAAGAGAAGCAGAGGAAAAATAAAATGTTGGAGCAAACACCAGCAGAGTAAGAAATGAGTATTTCTGTACATATATAGATAGAGGTTTAGGGCAATAATAAGCTCAGATTGAGGTTCATATGGAGTCTAATATGTAAAATTTATATTCAGTCACAAAAACTAGTTTCAATTTCAAATATTATTTTCTTATTTCCAACCTGTATATTTTCGATTAATTTTAATTTTAATTTTTAAATATTTTATGTTCATGTAGATAGGATCAGATGCTGGATCGCTCTGATAAAATATAAATTAGCTCCATTGTTAGAGCTTTTCAATAGAAACATTTATATTTTTGGAAATTTAAATTAAACGAGAGAGCACTCTTATTATAAATGCAGCGATACAGATAACGAAGCCTGCAATTATGTGCGGGTAGACTTCGATCACGGCACTGAAGTTGTCCACCGCAGTCGTAAGCGAAATGTCTGGAACATCTATCTCCAGCAGAGCATGAGGTAATAGCCCAAAATAACTTCCAATTATATTATTTCTAGTCTAAAAATACTTCGGATCTTCAGCTCTATATTCTGGCGTTTACTCTTAGAGTGCCGTAACATTTTATTTGTACCACTGAATGCCCAAAAGTACATAGCCTATTTACCTGCATTGCATTTTATTTGGCAATGATTTTACGTATACATTTTGCATTAAAATATTCCACTCAACGCAGCTTGCAATTTTTTTGTTCATATTTTCAGTATAAATTCATAAAATGAACTGAAAATCTATCATGTGGTTTTTACGTCACTCTTCAATTGCACAAGATATGACATTATTCGACCAGTGAAGTTAATAGTTACAAAATACCCTAAAATGGATAAATATTTTATAAATATCCAGAAGGGCCAGAAATACATCTAGAAGCTTGTTTTCTGTGTTAATGTTTAATTAATATAATGTTTTTATTTTTCCAAAATTACGATTTCTGTTTGTGTGCATCATCTAAATAATAAAATTATGACATTATACGTTTGTATAAAAATAGCAAGGTTTAGAAATTTCACCCTTCATAATAGCGGACTATCGTCCTGCACACTTGAAAGATATTTATAAGAATAATGTGGCGGACCTCAAATACCCCTGAAGCTCGCACACTTTTTGTTTTCGTATTTTTATTAATAGCCTCTGTTTTCTCCACTACATGTGTAGTATTTCATGCTTTTAACTAATTCTACGACTAACATAATTTACATTAAGAAATAAATAATGTTTGCTGATGGCCACTGTCCTTCATTGATTTTAATACACGAAAGTCTAAAGACTTCACAAAATATGTTTTCTTTAACATTATACATGAATGCAAGTTCCAGCTTGACAAGAAAGGCTCGGTGTATTTGGCGATGGGACTCGGGAATAAATAAAAATGAATAAAAATGAATAAATAAAAATGAAATAAAGTATAGTAGGTATATACTTTGATAACTATACACCGCTTTGCATTTACATATTTCTGCAACACGCCATGTAAGACAACTTTAAACTGAGGCGAAAATGGCGCGTGAGCTAGACTACCGCAGAGCAAGGTCATTCAGGGACATATCTGCATGAATTAGATCTGACGGTTCTCAGTTGCCTATTCAAGATAAACTCAGAGTATGCAGTCTAGCCCCAGTTCTCTAAACTGGAGATTACGGGCTCGTGTACCACCGGAGGTGGTAAATTTTCTCTCTGTGGTGTGGGGTTACAGTTAATGCTTCACATTCAAGAGGTCCCGAGTTTGAATCTCGGTTACAGTGAGCTAGCTGGATAAGATTTCTTCCCGAAGTTTTCCCTTACACCTGAAATGTGAATGTATGGTAACTCTTAATTTGCTATGTATCCAGGGCTCATTTAAGTATCATTTCACCCACTTCATTCATCGTTTAATATTACCTAACCGGTTAAAGTTCGCAAACCTTAAAAATAGGGCGGAAGATAAAAATTAAAGCATTAGAAGAACGAAGTTTGGTACGTTAGATCCAGCATCACGCGTCCTAGCAGAAATGTGAATATTATGTTAATAAATTCTATAAAAAGCATGAACACTCATTTTATCCTGCGTTCGAACTTCCTAATAAAAGTTGTGATATAAAGTGAAAATAACTTTTACAGCACATCTGAAAGTGTTCATTTTCATAAATACTCGGTGTTACCTGAAATCCTAATAAGAAAAATCGATTTAATTTTACAGAGGCTATCAGGTTTATAGTACATTGCTATGTATATGTTTATAGCCTGAAAACTCTATTTTCAATTTAGATAGTCCCAGGACACGAGTGTCGCTTTGGGATCGCGTATTTCAGCTGGAAATGTGTGATGGTTATTTTAAGTGAGGCGTGAACACACAGAGACCGCTATAACGGTATGATGTACACACATTGCTCCCAAAGCATTAATTGTAACAACAAACAAGCAACATGCAACGGCTCCGTCGAGGAACATTTCCGAACGCGCCCAAATCCGCTCTCAATAATTCCAGAGGAAGGAAGCAGCCATCTGTGTAATGCTGTGGAGAGAAAGGTTCACGCTACAGTGCTTCCCTCTATCGCTTCAGTCAGGTAGTGCCCCAGTGTTACCAACCCTTGTTTTTCATAATGGCAATCGTATCGCTTATGTGCCACCAGTGAAATTCTTTGGCAAAATTCAATCCCTCGGATCACATAATCTGATCGGGATCACTCGTGGTTTTTCCTGAGGCGAAGCGGATAAAAGATAATAGCAGAGGGGGACAATTGTATCAAATGACTGGGCATGGAAACTGCCGATTTCAAATGTACAACTCTCAAAAAGCAATTAGGGAAAAGTTCGAACTTAAGCGTTCCAGAAAATAAGAATCGGATGCGCTACTTTCACATGGAAGTTCCCCTTCGCTGTTCTGTAGACTGTTCTAACTAACAAATTTATTTTTCTGTTATTTTTATTAATCGGAGTACACACTAACGTAAATGGTTACATTTACATTTCTAAAGGCTAAATGAAGCTGAAGCGAAAGTCTCATCTCTAAAATGAAGGGCATATGTACGCTTAAGGATACCCAACTGTGAAAATTGGTCAAAAAAGGCAAAAAATGACAAAATTTGTTTTTTACCTAATTAAATAAAATAATCCCTGTACTTCAATTGCCTATTATTTTCAGTGCCATGCAACTCTTTAAAAATTGTGGTATATGACTATTTAAGTAGGCACAGTGCTTTGTCACCTATTTTGGTGACTTTCTTGTGTTTTCAATTTTCAGCGCTTTCCAGAATATAAATTGCTCCACACGATGCAACTTTCAAAATAGAAGGTTGAAAATTTTGTGCTTGGATAAAAATAGCACCAAAGGAAATTGATTAGGTGATTTTTTATAATGTTAACAGTGTTTGTGCCATTAAATAGCAAAGCACACATTTCACAAGCAAATAATAGAAATTAATAAAATAAGAATTATGCAAGGGTAGAGCCAGACCGAAAAATTCAATCCCATAGCCGGGATTTGAAACATGGATCTTCTGGTTCCGTCCAGCCGCTACTATGGCCAACGAGCTAACATGACATTAAATTCTCCCACTGACTCGTGTTTCTCCCGGTAAACCACTAGGAGTTCTCGTAAACACATGAGACAACTACCGTAATGGCGACTTACTATGCCGTAAGTGCTTTAAAAGTACTTTAAGATCCGTGGTTCAAATCCCGGCTATGGCATTGAATTTTTAAATCTGGTTCTACCCTTTTATAGTGCGTCCTACACACGGCTAGGGTGAAAGAACAATTAATTTCCATTAATTGTACCTAATACTGGTCCAAACTATAAAGCCAGGGCCTTAAAGTACTTACAGCATGGTCTGTGTGTGTGTGTGTGTGTGTGTGTGTGTGTGTGTGTGTGTGTGTGTGTGTGTGTGTGTGTGTGTGTGTGTGTGTGTGTGTGTGTGTGTGTGTGTGTGTGTCTGTGTGTGTGTCTCTGTGTGTGATTTCACTAGTCGAGTGAAATTATAGAACAAAAAGGACTTAAATATCCTTGCTCACCGGCATCATCATTATCAAACTAGATTCCTAATGTGAACCAAGAAATATCTTTACTAAGTTGACTTCGCTAGGTAAAAATAATAAAAAATTAAACAACCTTTACAAACAATCCAAGTTTGGTTGAAGGAAAATAGTGTTAAACGACTTTATTATGAATAGTACAGCAAATGTTGTATTTTGAAACGCGCTTTTCTGTGACAAGTAGACGTTGCCTAACCAGAAGGAAAGAAAAAGCTAATAACTTTACTTTTGAAAAAAGTATAATTACGTGAATATTCAAAACAATAACAAAGAATGTTTCAGAAATGGCTTATTCCACAAAAACATACTCTACTGGAACATCTCGGAACACCCTGAATGTCAATACAATCTTTGGTTTTCAATAGATTTTTCATTGTATGTTCACACATACAAATAAATATACATTTCTCTAAAAATGTTGAATTTATTCAGGAAGTCGCAAAACGTGTCTGTCTAATGAAATCACGACGCCGAAATACTCGAATAAGTGATAATAGAATAAAAGACATAAAGGATAATATATTTATATTTCTGTTTTAGGTGATTATTTTAGTTTTACTTTAGACATTTTACCCTCCGGTGTTGTACATTGCCGAGGTTTCATGGAGCGAAAACTATTATGAGAAACTTCAGTCCACTTAATCTTCCTTTATCGCCCATTAAAATGGTTTTATGTGCTATATATTTCTAAAATATCGATATTGAACTTTCCCCAAAAGCAAATGAACATAGATCTGACTTCCAATGTATTACATCACCTTATAGCAACATTAGGTTAGTGTCAGAAAGAAGAATGAGAGCACATAATGAAATTAGCGATCGATACAACATTAACCATTGTTGAATATTTCCTGGAAACGAGATGTAGATGCATAAATAGCATTTGACAACGCGGTCCAATTATATTGAGTTTACAACTTGTGTGCTATTGAATTAGCCGATGAGTTATGGCGCAATTTGTATGGCTTCTGTTCCAAACTGAGCCGCTTCCCTTCTGAAGCCTTCTATGGCCATTTTTGTTCTTTTCAACCTTAATTTACTAATTTAGGACTGATTTGTTAAGCATTATTCAAGAAGTTTTTTTAAATAACTGTAGAACCTCATTAACAGCTAGTATTACTAATTTCATATATCAATATTTTATAGAATTCAACAAGGAGACAGAAAAAGGTAACAGTATTACTCTGAAACAAGTTCAAGTTTCTCTGCTTCCAATAATTTATTACTTTCTCCATCACACAAACAAGTAATTATAAAGGAAGTAAAGCCGGTGGTGGCATTTCGTACATTAACGGCCTCAAAAGAGGCTTAAGCCTTATAAAGAGGCCTCTGAGCAAACCTAAACTATATTCCACGCTCAATATAAAATGGGGAACTATGACGCATAAAAGTAAAAGAGCATCCATAAAAATGTAGGTACCGAGAGACCCAAAAACATCCAAACCGGCTGCGCGACGCTCGTTGCCGTTTACCGCTATCCTAGCAAGCCGCGGATGAAACTATGAAACACTTTTAAAATTAATTTTAAAGGTTTTACTTACTCATGTTATTAAAGAAGATGGTGAAACTAGCCACCGTCGTTGCCAATACTTCTTTAGCAACTCTTAGGAAACTGCTCACACATCGCGGTAGTTCAATCCTTAAAATTAAGGACCATTTGCTGAAATGATGCTGTTAACCAAATCATCACTTTGGATTTGAAGCAGCAGCATGATATTGACATTTTGTTGATGTATGATTATTTCTATATGTTTCCATTTATAGCTTCCATGTATTTGTTAGGCATCAGTGAAAATTATTTCCAATGACAAGTTCCCTTGATATCCATGATTGCTATTCTACATAGCAGACATTTATACAGCCTTGAGTTATAATAACATTTTTTTGGTTCAGAGATATACAATGTAATGATAATATAAACTATATTTTAAATTAATGGTAATAGCATTAGTTGTTTATTAAATGTTACTTTAGCACAACATTCTCTCTTGCCAAGTGAGAGGTTCGTCCAAATGTTCTGAAGTTCTCATTCTGAAGGTTGGTTCAAATGCTGTTTTGCCTACCAATGTAATTGGTTTGTGTTGCAGGTTCCCTTTGTCAAAGGTAAGTAATCAGAAACACGTCCCAAACCTTCAGCTACAGGCAAAATAATAGAACTAAAGATACTGATGGTAAGAGAAGGCAACTGCACAACCAGACTATCTATATTCAATACTGTGACTTTGTGGGTTCTTAGAATTAAAAATCCAATTTGCAGAATTTCTAAATGTTCTTTATTTCTGTCGAATACACTGTTCAATTCTCGCGTAACAACATTACATCACCTATACAACAAAGTCTAACAAGGTCTATCACAATAACAAACGACGTTCTGATCAGCTCTCAACACTCCTGTTACACAACTCAACTCTCTGTTTTACAAACTGTCCTGCTGGCGTGTCACAATCGCTTATATATCTCATTCATAATTCGAGAGACTTCTCCAGCAATGCCTATCTGTCAATCGAGATATCTCTCGAACTTTCCAAACATGAAATCTATCTGTGCCGGCAAGTCCGTTATCTCAGCTATCTTCATTTGCCGGCCTCTTTGTGTACACTAGCCACGCTGTTGTTAACTGCTTATGCAAGCTCGTGAAACATTATCCGCCGTCTATTATCTAGTTGTGCCGAAACTTTTATGCCTGTCACCCCGACACGCATGTTGTAAAAATAGTTATCAATCTAGGATTACAATAACTACGTGAACACTGAATCAATCAACATCTTAAGCTCAGTCAGTATATGTATGAGTAAGCAATTGTTTCTTTACGTTTAAACTTTACTGTTAATTATTGTAATTTGTATGAAATTTAGCTTTTAATACTACATATCATACTGATTTTATCGTCACGGATACCTATTTAGTTTTAGAGCGAAAATTCAATTCTTCCAGAGCCCACTTTTGTAGCGGTGTCTGCTTCACGTTCAAGAGGTCCGAAGATCGAATTTCAATTAGCGTGAGTTATCCCTTATCCTGAAAGACGAAGTAAGCTCCATGGACCCCGGACTCATTTGTACATCACTTCTCCCATTTCATTCATTCATCGTCCGATATGACAGCGTTGGAGGACAAAAAAAAAACTCCTCCAGAATGAAATTACATTTTTTTTTCCTTAAGGTTTTCACTTTATCTAACCAACATTAGCTTATGGTCAGCCATTGTCACAACTAACCTGAAATAACATCTATAAATAAACATGAACCAGTGAGAAATGTTATATTTGGTATGCAATACACATCTGTAAACAATAACCTCTTCTAATGAATCCACTTCTTGATTTTTAGAGATGTTGCCTAATGTTGCACGTCCGCGTCTAAACTTTGTAGAGGAAGTGGTTAAGGAATAAGTGATCTGAAACGGTAGAATTCTAGATATCCAGACTATTTGTGCAAAAAGTTTCCTCTTAAGTAGAAATGGGGGGAAAATCTAAAATTTTGTCAGCTAACTTATACAATTTCGAAATATTTGTCAGTTTTCAGTAATTCCTTGCCTGGAAATTAACTGTTCTTACACACTAGCCGTGTCTAGGACGCAGTACGGAAAGGTACAAAACATTCATTGCCATAGCCGGGATTTGAACCACCTCAAGCTGCTCCTAACCATTGAGCTACCATGGCCAATATACTAGCTGATACTGAATTTAATTGGGTGTTGGTAGTAATAGATTTTATTTGACGTCATCAGTATAACGCTACACTAAATGAATAAGTTTTAGAGGCAGATTAAAAGAGACATTTATATTATAATAAATAAGAGAATAAGAGAGATAAATAATAATGAGAATATAAACAGTAAATCACATTCTAAATAAGAAAGAAGTGAAAAGATAATAAATAAATGAGTATTGATTTGAAAGCAGTGGTTGTCTAACGGACAGATTTTGAACTAAATCACTGAACCGTTGGCCGTGTCACTTCAACTCAGTTCGAGTATGGATGACAACGAGAACGGACGTATAGCGTTCCATCTCTTAAACTTCTTCAGAAATCCAGCATTTATGAATATATTTGTTTCATCACAAGTGAATTAGTGCTATATATGTGATGAGAATATTTTGAACGTTTAATATCAAGTTTCAATTGGAGAATTTAATGTCATGCTGGCACATTGCCCATGGTAACTCAGTGATTAAGAGTAGTCGGACGGAGACTGGAAAATGTGGGTTCAAATCTCGGCTTTGGCACTGCATTTTTCAGTCTGATCTAGAATCCCTTGATTTATACGCATTATATGCACTTATCTGCCCTGGCAATAATAATAATAATAATAATAATAATAATAATAATAATAATAATAATAATAATAATAATAATAATAATAATAATAATAATAATAATAATAATAATAATAATAATAATAATAATAATAATAATAATAATAATAATAATAATAATAATAATAATAATAATAATAATAATAATAATAATAATAATAATAATAATAATAATAATAATAATAATAATAATAATAATAATAATAATAATAATAATAATAATAATAATAATAATAATAATAATAATAATAATAATGATGATGACGACGATGACGATGACGATGATAATAATGATAATAACACAGTAAAACTAACAACAAGAGTAACAATAACAATATTGGTTTTAATTTTTACGGTCACACACCTTATTCTTGGCAATTTCAAGAAAGTAAACCTAACAAAGTGTGTTAATAAGCATGTTTGCTAAATAAAAAGTCACAAAGTGTTTCTAGTTTTATTTTTTATAGTTGAAGTTCTTTTATAAATTTTATGAAACATTTTCAAGAAAATATACTTGGAATTTAATTTGAAATGTAGTTAATTGTACGTTTGTTTCCTTTAGCGAATGAATCCTTCCACCAGGTAGGTATGAATATTTCTGTAGGGTGCTATGGATTCCCACATCGTTGAAGATAAATCACTTTTTTCGCTATTTATATCCACAGGACACAAATCACAGGCAGTTCCTCTTTTAACTGCACGTATGCATCCAATAAAACAACATTTCCAACTGAAGGGTCCTCAGGGCTTCAAAACGGGCCGATGAAACGCGCTCTGTGACGAGACCAAAATGGGACCCAATTGAGTGAAGCCCGGAAACAATAAGAGAAATTAACATGAATGCAATAATTCGTTTCATTAATTCGGAGAGACATCGCATAAATCGCAGCACTTGACACGTTCGCTAACGAGGTAATTGTAGTCACTCCGGGATACATTTGCTGTAGCACTCAACAAAACGTGATTCACATGCAAAGACTGCGGAATTAGTTAACGGATTTCCTGTGTAACAAAGCGCTTTTCGCAACAATAAACACTGCCACAGGCGCACGTGCAGACGTACCCTTGGTAGTACTAACGAGGAGTGACAGTCCAGTGTTGAGAAAAGTTGTACGAAATAGGCAACTTCCATAAAGATAAGACATTCTTAAACGAATCTACGATAACATTGTGAAATCAGAAAAGGAGAATGACGCGTAATATGTGATCTGGATCGTAGCCAGTTATCCACAGGGCATTCCCAAGCATTAGAGATCTGACAAGTAACTTACAGTAAATGGTTAGCCAATTACTTTATGCAATACTTGAAAAAACCGTCATCATTACTGTCATCATTCAAGGTTTTGAGCCTAGGATCCGTTCCGTCCGTCTCTCCATCTCTTCCTCGGTCTTCTTATATTTATTTTACCCGTTTGAACTTAGTCGGTCACTATTCTTAAGAATCTGTACTTGTCCATCGTCTTTATATCTTCTCTCCAGTTTTCATTATTCTGTTTAACCCCTTCTTTTAAGTTAAATCTGTTCGCTTCTTAGAACTTAATTCATTTGTTCTATGATGTATCAGAGTATCTAGTCACTGATCTTAAAAATCTCATTTCTGGTGATATATTTTTTTGCTATTTTTTGTTTAATGCCCATGTTTCGCTTGAATACAGCAATACAGGGACTGCAATTCTTATAGAATTTAATTTGCGTTTCTCTTCTGTTTTCCTTCCAAGGATTCTCTTTATTGAACCGCACATATGCCTACATTTATTTAGTTTCTTGTCAACATTTTTATCTACTAATGCAGCGGTAATTTCTGATCCCAAGTAGTTAAATAATGCTTACAGTTGTATAATTTTCTCATTTATTACAATATTTTTTCTAACACGTTCCTTTTCTTTAAATGTTAATAATCTTTTTTTATTTATAGATATTTTTAGAATGTAATATTCTAAATGTTTTATATAATATGTATACTTTCATCTGTAAAGCGTCCTCTAATTCTGCGACTATTACGTGGTAGTCAAGGTATAGTATAGTCTTCACTGGTTTTCCATTAATACTAAAATGCTTAATAAAATTAAGCAAATTAATTAAAATCACTGCTAAATTTATTGAACTTATCAAAGTTATTCAATACAAATTTCTAAGGTATGTGTTTTTCAAAACTTTTCATTCTTTTTCCAAGTTCATATCATATGACCATTGTTTCATTTATTCGACTTTAGAAGTCTATAACAGAGGAGAAATTGTCAGTGATTGCTTAAATATTAAATGTTACCTGCATTATTGTTCAAAAGAGTAAGAAGGCAGGTTAACAAAAGTAAGATTTCAAACTTCTTTTACAATGTGTTATGAAAGAAGTCTACAAGTTAGAAAGAAGTCTCTACTTATGTAGAGTTACGTAAAGTTTAGGTTATGCAGACTAGAAGTCAACTTTTACAACTCCTTAGATAAAAAATTAACGATTCGTGCGCTAACATTAATTATGAAGAGTTTAAACACAAAAGTACCTAGAAAACGAAGTACACCCAAGACAAAACTGTGGCTAAGATCATGGACGTCGGTTTAACTTAAGGCACCCAAGACTTCAAAATTATATGAACAATGTCAACATTGTATTAATTTACGAAAATATTAACTAATGACTAGCTCAGAATAATGCGTTTATCTCTCGAATATTTCACAAGAATATATTGAATTCATGTAAACATTGGGCAAGTGCTTCCATAATATCACGGAACGCTCTGTTTACGCAAGTTTGTCAGTTTCGTAATGCTATATGATTTCGAATGTTGCTCGGGATTTGTATCATGAAAGTAAATAATGATGATGATGATTATCATTCGTAGTGGCTTTCATGTTCTACTATATTGCAAAAAGAAATAAACTACACCAAACAAATATATAGAAGTAGTTGCTCAGCTTCTATGAGACACACATAGATAGATTTTACCGCCAACAGAGCCGCGTAAAAAAACGCTCCAAAATGAGTGTGGATTAGGCAGTTAGAACAACGACGCGTGCCCCTCAGTATCGAAGCTCACAGATAGGTGACACAGCGTGCCGCCTGCTGTAGCTCTTTGTAAACATACCGACATACTCCACGGTAGCTTGCTACTGTTAAAAATTTCTTTTGTTTATGAAACAGCAATAAAGAAGCTGTTCTTTAGTTATTTCTTTTAGGGGTGTTAAACGTGTTCCAACATACCGTTATAAGAGTCGATGACGGCAAATAAGCTGGTGGACATACCTATGCAACTTAAACCGTTTAGATAGAAGTTAATGTTAGTGCAATTAAGGATTGAAGCATGAAATGATTAAAAGAACAGAGAACAGTATCAAAGAATTGTAGATAAAGTTAAACAAAACTAAATATCTTATGCAATGAGACAAGCATTTATTTCACTGTTTAATAATACATTTGCAACTGGAAAAAGCTGTTGT
This sequence comes from Mantis religiosa, assembly GCA_030765055.1. Classification (NCBI taxonomy): domain Eukaryota; kingdom Metazoa; phylum Arthropoda; class Insecta; order Mantodea; family Mantidae; genus Mantis; species Mantis religiosa. The sequence continues at coordinate 108,886,188 of CM060955.1, read as the reverse complement.
TTTTACAGTAACTAGTTGAAAGTACTGCACAATTAAGATCATAGCAAAATGAGCAACCTCGGAACTGTCCGAGTCATTAATCGACTTTTTTCACAAGTAACTGCCCTTTGCCGTATTACCTGAAAGCGAGATTAGGGTCACTGATAAAGAGCAAGGAGCAATGCTCTTGTTTTTGTGACCGGTGCGTACGAATAACAATTTTTGAAGTTCGCACACCAGTAGTTTCTGCGCTACCTAATCACGAAATAATGTAATATTTAATGCTAAAAAGTTATATCTGAGAATTTCGAGGCTGTGAACCCGAAATTCGGACTAGTTAAGTTATAAACTACGAAACGGCGAAACTACGAAACTACGATTAAAATCACTCAAAATATTAATAGCTCTTTCACCACTGAAACACAGACATCACTCATAATGTGTCATCTAATTTTAACCCCTAAATAACCAAAACCTTTAAAATGCCTGAAAATCGCTATTACTATTGGTTGTTGCAGCACTTCTTTCAAGGAGAAGAAATGCATTTTTCCCAGGCAATATGCAAGGGCGGCTACGTTTTGTCTCCTAGTGACACAATTACTTGATTATTCTAAGTCAGTTTGTTATTAATAATCCTACAACTGTATGAAAACTTAGGTGTACGAGGAAAATGGATAAATCTTTAAGACTTTTTGAGCACAACGAATTTTATCTATGCTCTGCTTTACTAATTATACCAAAATTCATTCACAAGGAAGAAAATTAAATAAATATTTTAATATATATATATATATATATATATACAATTTTGATCAATATAAAGGTAATATAAAACCCAAGTAAGAGCTTGGCGATGTAAGTCGAGTATAATGCAGAGCCCAATTGCCTTTATAGAATCATAAAGTAAATCCAGGACTTTTACATTTTTTTCTTGAGGTCGATACTTTCTCCCTACACAGAGTTGTGCTGATCTGGATATCAATAGCAAGGAAATTCTACCGGCGATCATGAGCCCTATGTGCTACTCATCAGGTGATATCGGAGCCAATCTAGACAAACCCGTCTAGGCATCACCGTCTAGATGTTTCCAATCTCATTGTCCAAAGCCTTCTCGAGATCAACCCAATCCGAGCACCTCAAAGAGTTCAGATGTTCGAACCGAGATACTTCCAGAAATATGAGTCTGCAGCCGAAAGGGTTAGATTTTCTGCCTTTTGGGTAATATGTTTTGGGTATGGATTTCATTTTATCAATCTTTGGAGGATACTTAATTTAAGCGTAGCATTGTTTTGATTTACAGCTTTTAATATGTGTTCTTCACACTCGCTGGCATAAGCTTGGACAGTTTGCCCTCAAACTCTCCTTTGGAATGTTTATGATACGAAAGTAGGCATTTGTAATGAAATATCCCCGATTTATTGTGAATACACAGAGTAAACTAAAAAGGTTAAACCCATGATAATTGCAATAGGCTATTCATTCTGTTGTTTTAATTCCTTACTTGCATTTTGCAAGGATAATAATTAAAACAATAAATTCAATATATTTATTTTAAAAGTCATGATGAAGTGAGGTATATAGCGACCCATATATCAGAACTCAGAGCTGAATGGAAACGCTCTTTCATTGAACTCAGTATTCGCGACTCTAAACTAAATATTGACCGCTGTAAATTTTATGTTCGTTTGTGTACATAAATACTGGAGCACATTCACTCTGAAATAATTTATGGTTCTCGTTAGCACTCTTGTAATATACCTTGAAGATTAAGAGCCGTAACATGGAAAGCATGCAAACAGGGTAAATATAAAAGAGAGCCACCCCCCAACCCTGCTGCAGGTGTAACGTTAATCTTCCTCAGCAACCAGAACCTAATTAGGGAGTGGATAGGATCCCCTTAGGAGCATCCTAATTGCAAGAATGAGAGTGCGTTACTTCATTACACCACACGACCTAAATATTCATAACTCTTGTGGCTTTATTCAGAATTGGTACTCTCAAAATTGCCAAGTCCCATAAAGATTTACTTTCAGGGCCCATATGCTCCGTTTAGCATTTTGCAGCAGTATTTCCAACGCATGTAGAAACCGCTAAAGAAGAAGACAATAACCAGACTTCCTCTAAGCACTAACATTTATTTTTATACCTCTTTTACGCAATATTCTTACAAGCATTTACTTTTCTCCAGCTTTCATGTTGCTTAATACCCTTTGCAGCAATAATTTTATTGCACATTTCATGTCGACACAACAGGATTAAAGGAGGGTTAAGGGACAGTTAGTTAAGTTAAGCCAGAGGTTCTACTCCGATTAGTCCTGGACCCGTAGGACCAAGGACCCGGGCCTCCATCTACCCGGGAGCCGAAGCTCCGGGGCTCTTTCCATAGGGCAATACCTGGAGTCTAAAAAGCCCCCCCCCGGACTCGAACATCAAGACGGGTGGAAGTGGATACGCCACTTACGCGCGCCAACCCCGCAGGGAAAACTACCAAAACTCGGTGGGGCCACCTGGTGATCTAGCACACCTTCTACTAGCTCTGCAGGCTAGTACCCGGACTTCTTAGGCAACCCTCTACCCCCTCCGGGCGGCCGTTGCCAGGCCGGAGGTACCCAATTTCCCGTGGGTGTCGGAAACACACTGCCCCCTCGAGTCCAACCAAATCCGAACAGCTCCCAATCAGGGAGGGGCTCGAATGTTCGGCCCGAAGTTCCTCTAGTAACGCCAGAGGCACTACGAGTGCTAAGGGTCCGCAGCGCCCGCACCACGGCAGCTGAAGGGGACGGATCCCCTCCGCAAAATCTTTAAAAAGAAGATCAAAGTAAGCTATTTTTAATTACACACTCATACTGACATTGCGGAAAAAAGAAAGCTGATGGCCAGACATAGGATTCCATACACCTTAGCAATAAATGTAATCGCACAGGTACTATACAAGGTCAAGCGCGACATCAACAAACGTCTGTGTCAACAAGTATACCGAAGCGCTGTGTGTGTACACTCCGGTACGGATACAAAATGCAACCTAAGTTGCAATAATGTCATCTTCCTCATTGCTTTCGATGCGGGAATTACAGCGAACAACCATGTTCATTCATAAGCTGTCGAATGTGAATTTTCTTTGACTCTTTCTGAAACAATATAAAAATATTGGGAGCAAGTTCGTTGAGTGGCACATGACGTTAATGGTGCATATGAGTAGTAGAAATCGTTTTTCATATGTTTGTCCGAGACTTAGTTTATTTCTTATATTACGCGGCATTGAAAATACAGTATTTTTGTGTTCAATACTGGAAAATTCATTTTTTGTTCGTTTGGTAAGTGGTGCATTCTCTATATTGTTAATTTTTGCAGACACCTCCTCCACTGCTTTTAGACAACTCGAAAGTACATTCTTCAAGTTGTTTAATGGTTGTTGATAATACCCAAAACTTTTGATTTATAAAATGAAGATTATCCAATAATTATTGTGAAAGTAATGCTTTTAACACAATGTGTCGAACACCTTGCACTTCCTGCGTGGCGAGCAGTAGTTGTAATGAAACTACAGCTACGCGTTGCGAACCGGACTATCCCTGCGTGTTGTCCCCGGGACTGACGTCAGCAGTTATATACTGTGAGACTCGTAAACTTCATATTCCTTTAAAGGTGTACGGGCTCCGATGTCTGCTCATATCTAACCTACCGCGTGAAAAGGTGAGCAAGCAGTAAACCATATAAGGTTTCAGAAAATTAAACCAAGAGTAATAAAAGTGGCAGAAATGGTTAGTTAAAAAGTAAAAGATATAAATTGTGCGAAATGGATATCTAATCTACTGTTGTATGCTCATAATATATTAACGATACTAAATAATAAAGGAAATTTGCAACGTTCATTATATAAGCTGAGTCAAATTGAGAAAGATTATAATTTAAAAATATCTATTAAAAACAAAAGTGATGGCTTATCGAGATAAATACTCAGTACGATCAAATACAGCGATAAAAGTAAAACATTAGAACAGATATCTACTTTGATTATCTGTCACGCAATATAAGCTTTGATAGAGACAGAGATACTGAAAAAATTGAAAAAAGAAATATTAATCAACAGTAAATAGAACTCTCCAAAATAAAACTCGAAAAGATACAAAGCTAAAATTTTATAACACTCTGTCTGTTCCTGTATTACTATTCAGAAGTGAATCCTGAGCTCTTCTATTCCTTTTACATATAAAAAGAGAAGATCGCAACGAAGATTGGACAGGTGGTCTTAACACTGTGAAGACGGAGCAAGAAGATGGCCTATTCCCTGCAAGGCTGAAGAAGAATTGTACATTTTAACGAGATCCAAATTTTCCATAGGGAAGTTTCTGGTATTCATGGCCTCCTAGTTATGCAAAATTCAATGAGATAAAAAGAAAATGCACAGAATATTACTAGAAAACTCAGGAGGTAGCATGGCTTGCAATATTTTCTTGAAAATGTTGTATTCTAAAGATTAAATATCAAACTTGGTATTTTTTTCGTTTTTTAGTTCACATGCATTAAAATAAGCTAAGCTTCTTAATCACGTATGTCCAGAGAATTTTAGATGTTGAATTTTATAATGAAATACCATGCTTCTTACTCCACGTGTTATAAGAGAAATGAAAAGCTGATGTATTACATATACGGGACAGGTGCGCTATTAGCGGTAGCTGGATAAGAAATATTGACAACCGGTTAAGTAAGAGAGACCACGCAGGGACCTATATCAATGAGACTGCACCTAGCTCAGAAGTAATCTCATTACATCTTCGCGTTCATAAATCGCTTACCATATTCTGCACAGCGAAAACCTAATCTAATGAGTAGTATTCATAAGAAGTAATTCTTCTTTAAGTCACTCATTATAAATGCTTGTGAAAAAATCATCTCGGTTGAGCAATATGAATTTAGGCATATACACAATGCCGCAAGCAAAACACAGCTGTTTACATGTCGGATATAAATGCAGGAAACAAGAAAAATCACAAATGATGTTTACACATACCGCCTGACAGCTCAACCTCGGAAAACGTAACCACTAAGCAATGATTTTTTTGAAAATAAGGAATGTTATAACTTTTAAAAATCAAGGGGGATGGTTCACCCAGTTTCGTCTGCGTGCCTTATTCGGAAGGCCCGGGTTCAATTACTCTGGCCGATCTACCAGATCTATGAGCATTTTCGGGTTTTTCTCCTGGTCACCAGGCGAATGCTGGGTAGGTTAACTACATCCTCCGAATTTCCTGTCCTTCCATCTTTCATCTGGTGATCGTCAACATAGAAGTGCTGCTTTTTTGCAATTTACGTCCTCCAAGGTTAAGTCATATCGGACGATGAATGGAATGTGTGAAATGATGCTCAAATGAGTCCAGGGTCCATGGAGCTTAGAGTTATCCGACATTCGTCTTACAGGATAAGGGAAAACCCCGGAAAAACCTAATCCAGGTAACTCACCCAGACCGAGATTCGAACTCGGGACCTCTTGAACGTGAGGCAGACATGCTACCCCCACGCTACCAAGGCGGGCGCTGGGGGGTGTCTCGGGCTGCATGACAGGATGATATGTTCCTGATAAACACTTTCTCCTTCGGTAGGGCTGTTTCCAGGCCGCCGTTTCCGGACCACGGTGTGGGATGACGGCGGTGCTGCCCAGCCGAGGGAGTAGTAGGGATCCTATCATCTGCACTGTCGTGACTCCTGTGTCGGCCGTCCTTTGGCATCTCTCACCACATCCTTAATCCTGGGGATGCCCACTTGGGGCTTAGATACAATAAACCAACGGTTTCGATGCCGAATCCCCTCCGTAGTAATCCTAATCCTACACCAGGTGAGTCCCCTCCCCCTATTTATTTTTCAATTTATCCAAGGTGCTGTGTGATATAAGTGAGGTAAGTCTTTCTGGAATGCTTTTAATGGATGATTTGTGGAACAGTTTATAGAGCAGGGGTAGATAAGCAGATAACCTATCATTGCGTAAGTGTTCTATCGGATAGAAAACAGTCACTATATATGTCGATTCCAAAAACATCACACCCAGGCATAGATAGCTGCAGTAGTAATTTTAGACGCGTTTGCAAATGTTTATTCATTAACGTACATTCACACGCACCTTTAAAATCTCACCTGAAGGAACATACAAAATAATATATATATATATATATATATATATATATATATATATATATCCTCTATATATAATCTGCGAGCATATGTCCAGGTGTTTAGAATCTAAACCTGGACTTATTGTGCTCTTTATACAGGAAATTACAAATTATATACAATTAATTAATGAAAATTTTCTTTTAGCAGACAAACTAACATAATGGCCTCTGCCGCCAATGGCCTTACAACTAAATTTACCCTAACAGTAGCATTACTACTATATAAATTTTCTAATACATAATTAAATTAAAATTTTAATCTTATTAATATATTATACTGACTGAAGGCTGCTGACCTATTTCTAATATTTTGTGCCTCAACTGAAATCTTCCCATCCTTGAATCCTGAAGTCCATTAAATCTCATGTTGATTGGATGTCCAATACTTTTTGACACCTCAAAGAACAACCTATCACATGCATCAGTTAACAATAACATTGGAACACAAAATGGTTTATATATATATATAGTGGAACTAATTGGATTTACATCTTTGATCAACATGTGTTCTCGTTGCACAACCATGTCAAAAAATGCCATGAATTAGGTAGTTAGTTACTTATTCGTGGTAGGAACCTATGTTCGCAAGGTAGTGGTAAATGGTGTTATACAGGCTACTTCGCCACTACAAGTTGGGATCAAATCCTTCGTGTTCTTCTCAGAAATTGTATTAACCTTTATTTTACCTCTTGTGGCCTATAATTTTATATTACGATACAAATAACATTTCTATACCATTATACGTGTTTATAGAATAACAATAATCGGCATGTTTTCCAGTGGCAATTTATTTTTTCTGTTTAACCGTGAAGAAATGGAACATAAGGTTTAAGCATGAACCAAAACCTGTTAGATTTAGTGTCGTTGAAATGCTTCTAAAATGAAAGCTAACAGTGTAACATGGTTTATAATACAAGATACGGTATAGCTCATAAGGATCACAAAGCTAGTTAAACATTATCCTTAATTATTGGATTGTCATTCTTGTGTCTTTGGCTAAAAAGTAACTAAAATACAGACCATAAAGAGTCGGAGAAAAAAAGAAAAAAAAAAAAAAAAAACAATGGGATATTGTTTCATGCCTAGCATTTGCATGACCATATTCCAGCAGCTAATCCACTCTGCCAGCCTTCTCACCTCGGTAGCGTGTCTGCCTCACGTTCTGGAGTTCGCAAGTTTGAATCTCGGTTAAGGTGAGTTACCTGGATAAGGTTTTTCGGGTCTTTCCCTTATTCTGAAAGACGAATATCGGGTAACTCTAAGCTCCATGGATCCCGGATGCATCTAAGCATAATTTCACCCATTTTCTTTCATCTTCCGATATGACTTAACCTTGGAGGACGTAACCTGTTTAGGAAAGCATTCGTTTATCATCTTGCTAGTATTATTTACATGAAAAATCGTCATTTATTTAAGTTTTTGCAGCTTCTTTACAGTCATTCATGACTTAAGTATTAATTCTAGGTGCATATAGTACCGAATAGAAAGGCAGAGCTGCAGTAACAGCTTCTGTATTAAAAGGGTCAATGTTTTCTCATTAGATTGTAAACTGCGGGTTGCATAGATAGGGCCACTGGCTCACCTGGTAATAGGGGAACGTCATGCAGTATCGGCCGGGTTAATTTTTTATTGACTTTACCCTGTAACTGTAGCGGTTAATCGGAATCTTACTATATTATTCTGTTACCTTAAGACATGTTTTATAGATAGTATAATACAATTATTTTTATTTCTTATTTATAATACTTTATAACATTGAAAGTAAAAAGCTAGAATTATAAGGCTGGTAGAAAGTGTCTTGCAGTATCGGCCACTGTCTTTTCTGTTACAATGTAGATTGTCAGTGACATTGCACTGCCACATATAGAACAATAGTAGAGTACAAAATATGGAAATTTATTGTCACTATTTCTGCTCAGTTTACAGATGTTTAGCTCACTGGTTTACAGACATCGCAAATATAGCGCTGTATAGGCCTTAGAATATCTTCCGTGCGCTAAGAGCTACACTATCCACCATCAAGCACTCAGAGCAGACAAACAACTGAAGAGAGGTAGAAGATATGCGACTATAGCGCACGTGGATACACAAGCTTACTACCGCTTACTGGAAACTTTTGCCACATGGAGGCGAAAAGGGAAATCACAGTAGTGGCCGGTACTGTAAGACTCTCTCCTACTTTCCATCAATTTTATATTTTTTCCTCTACATTTTACAATCGTAATTTGTGTATACATCTTATGCTTTATAAATTATCAAAATTATAAAACTTTCGTTCACTACGAAGAGAATTTCGTTTATTATTCAAGACAGTTCAGTAAATACATTTTATTCATGCAATTAACTTAAAATAAAAATCATTCACAATTGTTAGAACTATCTTGAGATAATAAAAGTAACAAAGTACTTTGTGTGAAAACTAACGGTTTGGTTTGAAGGAATACTTTAGGACAAATTGCGCGTTAATTTTGTTTACATTTGTTCGTTTTTTGTTATTTTATACAATATCAAGAAAGATATTTTATGCATTTTGGTATTAAAATCAACTATAAAGGACAAACTTCAGTTATTTGTCCAGAAGGAAAGTTATCAGATATACACTGCTTCCAGAACCCAACATGAAATCTTGTTACTCTGCGATGTGCTTACATTTTTTGGATACCTTAATATGTACATATTCCTAGTGTATAAAGAGTTTTATTATATTTTGTGGAAAGAGAAAATGAAGAGATGTACGTTTTATGGTAAAGTGCCATTTCTGTTGAATCTCACAATGTCATTATTTGAAGTAGCGTACGGTGAAAGTAGGAAAGTTTGTTTTTCAGTCACACCGCTATAAAAAAACGAGATGGAATACTTGGTGCGTGAATATATCCACCAGTGGATGTAGAACCTCCCTTACAGAATACTGTATGTCATAAAGAATGAGGAGGATTCTCCTTGAAGGCTTTTGATATTAAAATTCCCTATTATTGACTCTCTGGCCGTAATACTGGGGTTTTAACTTACCGAAATGGAAATTCCATTATCATATTGAATGGTAGAAACTACATCATGTGGTGGTATTAGAGTAAGCCCAGTGTGAGATAAAGGGGTGCCCCATCTCTTTCAAATTAAACGCATACCTCGTCTTATACAAACATTTGTATAGCTTCCCTTGGACATTTACGTTTATAGAGTTATTTTTGTGAAAAAGAACGTTGTATCATGTTACACATTTTATAAGCTGTATACTGAAAGTCATCTTTAATACAGTGAAGCTTAAGAAGAGCCAAGGGGGAGCTGGGTTGATGAGGTGCTCCTTTCTATATTCGTTTTCCTCATTCTTCTTTGCTTATGTATGTTAGGCATAGGAAGTACTCTTTAAATTGAAAAATCCAGCATCAATACTTTACAAGAAAACATTTTAAGAGCCCCAGAAGCCAAAAAGAAAATGCTTGTAAAATATGAGACAGACAGACAGACAAGGACGTGATGTGAAATGTACATGTTTAATTCCTACTTCGAGAAAGGCTTCATGGAGGTATCAACATGTCATATTGGATGCACAAATAAAACATCTGTATTTAATTTTCTATAATAGCCTAAGAATCCTTCTTCATTTTAATTGAATCTTTTATAAATGGAAAACCATTAGATAAAGTCAAAATCTTGCAATCTAGCTATACAAAAGAACTACAACTCTTTAATGTACACAGCTTCCAATATATTCAAATGTTAGCTTGTTCTAAAATATTCCATGTTGCATGTTTATATTTTTGCCAAGTAGTGATTTCTCCGAAATTTGCGGCTTTTGTGGTTTCCATCTTTCTTTATTTTTTTCCTTCTTTCCGAGAGCTCGTTATTACGGATTATTATTTTACCATTTTAATGTTGTTTTATATACACTGCATTGATATGACATGGATTTATGGGCCATAACGATCACTTACACTCCTCTTTGCATGCAAATTTTAATTAAATTACAACCATCTGAAAGTCGGAACCATTATGCATCCATAGATAATAAGGGGACGGTGGAACAGGAGATTAAAATTGTAATTTATTCTTATGATATTGGATTTAAAATATAGCGTAGCTAGCAGATCAGCTGAAATAGTCATGTCGCCCATAAGCCGTGAACATTAAGTTCACATAGAGTTTGTAGTTATTTATGTTTGGTGAGCTGAAAAATAAAACAGTTGAATTGAGAAAAGCACAGCACTGTCCTATTATTATTAGTATTAAACACGAAGCAGTCTATTACTAGTCTATCACAAAACCATATTATGACTTTGTGGGTTCGTGAAATTAAAATTCCAGGTCACAAATACCAAAATTTACTCTTTATTTCGTGGAAACACACCTTGTCAACCTTTACAGTAGCAGAATTATGTCACATACACAATACAACTTGCAAGGTCAGCGACCACAACACAGCTCACACAGCTGTTCACGCACGCGAGTTCAATTAACAACTGAATCTCAGTGGCAGGTGGCGGCTCCTTTTATAGCTACCCACTATTCCAGAAATTCGTGGATAGTTATCAAACAATCAAGAAGGCGCTAGAAGAGAGACGAACTCTCCAAAAATCTGCCTCCTTCCCTCGCGCCGCCTCGCCTCAACAATACGCTCGTGACAATATACACCCATGTAGCAAATTAAAATACGCTACTGTTTGTACGACCTTGAAATGATGCAACGATATTCTCAGAACATATCATGTACAGTTTTCCCATGCTTGCTAAAGCTTAATTAACGTTCAAATCAGTAAAGTTAAAAAGTCACAGTCTAAGTTATTATAGAAAAACCTTTTTATAGGGACAGTATTTCCATTATTGGCAAACATTGATCTTTTTGAGATAGCAATACTAAAGCGCAAGTAGTGTATTTAATATAAATTATTGAAGTATCAATAAAATTAAGTACTTTAAAATAACATTTCAGCTTAATTTGTATAATCTTGCTTTCGAATAAAAATTTGAATACCAAGATTAATCAGAAGTAAATACTACAATCCTCCCAAGGATGACAAAAGCAGCTATAATGATGAAAATGAAAAACTAGAAAATTATCGAACTTCATTAATAAATTAAGAATGTTTTAAGAGCTCTAGGCTACTATTCGCAGCTAATCCTAGAGTTCTATTGTCCATTGCTGTGGCAAATAACTGAAGTGTCGAACAGGTAAGGTAAGGGAAATGGTGAATTTACTTTTAGAGACGGACTAGTGGGATAACAAAACTATAGATTATGTTGCTTTAAAATCCAAAGCCTTCCCTTCCCTTTGTCTCACGAGTGTTTACGAATCCTCTGAACAGTGTTACGTCACACGTCTATGGCAGGTGAACAAAAGTGAGATGGTTCACTCGATACTAGACAAAGATTTTATAGAAATTTCTACATGTAAAGGCCGAGCAGGATGGCTCGGGCGCTTTCGTCTGTGGCTCGCATTCGGGAGATCCGAGTTCGATTCGCGTGGCCGAACTACCTGAACCATGGGTTTTTTTCGGAAGATTTCCCTGGTCCCTGGGTAAATGCTGAGTAGGTCAACTGCATCGCCAGAATTTTCTGTACCTCCATTTCATCTCCATTATCATTTCACATCATCTCTCATCTGGTGGTCTCTTTCAGAGTAGAAGTGTCGGCGGGTGTCGCGGCGCTGCTCTGAGGAAAACTACATTTTGGGGCTCGGATCTCCTGCCTGGGAACTTTGAGGCCGGGATTTCCTTCCTGGGACCTTTGGGCCTCGTTGCTGTCCCTCGTTTGCGTTCTCCTGGCTTGTCGAGGGAAGTCTATATCCTGCCCTCTGTACTGTCGTAGCTCACTGGGTCGGCCGCCCTCTGTCTACTTCCCTCATGGTTCCTCCTGGAATGCCCCACTTGGGGGCATAGGAACAATGGGCCCGGCATGGTGGCTTACTACCAAATCCCCGTAGGGGAGGGGATCCGTCCCCTTCAGCTGCCGAGCTGCGGGCGCTGCGGACCCTTAGCACTCGTGGTATCTCTGGCGTTACTAGAGGAACCTCGGGCCGAAAAGCCGAGCCCCTCCCGTAGGGGAGTTGTTCGGATTGGGTTGGACTCGAGGGGGCAGTGTGTTCCCGACACCCACGGGTAAATGGGTACTTCCGGCCAGGCTACGACCGCCCGGAGGGGGTAGAGGGTTGCCTGAATAGTCCCGGGTACTAACCTGCAGAGCTAGTAGGAGGTGTGCTAGATCACCATTCGGCCCCACCGACGTTATCGGTAGTCTTTCCTGCGGGGTTGACGCGCGTAAGTAGCGTATCCACCTCCATCCCGCCTTGACGTTGTGCTCAGCGAGGGGGCTTTTTAGACTCCAGGTATTGCCGTATGGAAAGAGCCCCGGAGTTTCCATCGCTTCCGGGTAGAAGGAGACCCGGGTCGTTGGTCCTACGGGTCCAGGACTAATGGGAGTAGAGCCTCTGAGCTTAACTACCAAATCCCCTCCGTAATGAAATCCTAATACTAAATGTAAAGAGTGATTTATGTGGGAAATTTCACATTGTTTTTAATTTATCAAAGCTAAATCTACCTATTTGGAGTTAAAAAGCATATATTTGAGATATTAGAATTAGACAAGTAAAGTATACTTTGAACGTTCTATGAACATAGTGAAATCTCCCTTCATTCCGTTCTAATTGTACATAATTTCAAAACATTAAGATATACGTAAGATATAGGTATTACTAAAATATACAAGATATGAGAAACAAAATGGGATGAAACTAAATTTTGTGAAATATGTTTCATTATCTTTATATATTTTCAAATTTTCAGCAGTGCACTTTGAAATTTTAAGTTGAGACTGTCCATCCCTAATGCTTTACTAGTTATACAAATTCATTTAGACTAGAGAAATCTTAACGAGTTTTCAGGAATTCTCTATACACATTCTGTACAAGATGACAATTGAGCTGAAATCGTTTCACATCATTGAAAAGTTCTTAACTTAGATGCCAAGTTATTGAATTATTTTTCTTGAATTCTTTTGTAATCATTGACATAATGTTGACATTGCAAATTTTGAGTGTTGTGCAATATCAGTGGGGCAAAATAATAGCTACGTGATTTTTTGCATCACCTATTTGATTTCACAGCTCTTCTAGGATTACTAATACAATCTCTTATTTTGTCGCCTACATTCTGTTGCCGGTAGAGGAGCACGTGTTCCTTTAAGTACAGAGAAAACTGCTGACATTTTATTTTTATCAAGAGCCAGCCGTTGAACATCACATTTAACATGGCCTGCATCATATATTGATCACATTCGTGCAGTGACATAAATCATACTTACTTCAAGTTGTGCCGTATTTCACCAGAGTGCGCTGTGAGCAGACAAAAAGATGGCAGCCATATTGCACACGAATCCTTGAGAGGGGGCCGTTATCGAAATTTAAATACGTCGTTATTAAGGATGAAATATAGGACTGTGCTGCCACCCACGGCACGGCTATAAATTAAACCTTTAGAAGACATCTCCAAGTGTTTTCTGGCTAGCACCGTAGACAGAGATAAGAACATTCCACTACACGAAACCGCGACAGTTTTAATATAAATGATAAAGTATCTCAAACAAACGAAATGAACACTGCATTACAAACTAATACGGTGAACCCGCGAGAAATTGTAATTCAGAACGACGCGACAGCTTGAACCATTTCTGCAGACTTGGTTATGAAATTAAGAACCAGGGAAGAAAAATGTGGACCGTTTATTTAACTGATGAAGCTTTACAAAGACGTGTATCCTTTGACGTGATACCCTTTCTCAAGACGCGAGGAAAAAGAAGAAAAAAGAAACATCATCAGAATCCGTCTAAACCTCAAGTCACATTACCCCAGCTTAATTTGCTTTTGGGTACGTGCACGCTTCGGAATTCCAATTAGGACCGATGTAAATCTTGCACAAACCTGAGTGAATTTCCATTTTCTATCATAGGGGTTTCTATAGACAAGAGAGGAAACACACAAAAACAGAGAGGGCAAAGATGTAAGTAAGTGGTGGAGCTAAGAATAAAACTGTATTGTAAACCTAAGACCTAATAAAATCTGTAGCTCCTAGTGTATCCAAAAGTGCTGGTGTTCCACGACTGAAACAGGATATGAAATAGCTAGGAAAGGATTTCAGATTTGTATACTATTTTTACCGAAAAGGTAGCTTTACGGTATCGAGCACGAATCACCTTCAGCAGTCACGAGTTCATTCTGCATTGACCACGCACACTAACTTGTATATCAATATGAGTTGCTGCCAGGCTTCATTTGTAAGATTACTCACTCAGACTGGTCGGTGTTCACCATTTCCTCCAAAAGCGCTTTTCGGTCTTTACTTCAGACCATCTTCAGTGGGTACTGCTCCATCTACTCGGAGGACGTCCATTTGACTCTCCAAGAAAGTTAAGGTTCCTCCCCTTGAAGATTTCCTGATTTTTAATACCAGCCTTTGGAACTGGAACATTGGGGCTGGACACAGATGATTAGTTGTCACCTGTACTATTAATAGGTTGGAGTTGCTTCATCTCTGGATGTGAAGAAGTTAAACTGTTGGATGTTTGTTGTGGCAAATATACTTCCTCTTCTATCTCAGTTTCTGGAACAATATCATGATTTCCAGTTGTCTGTTGAAGTAGATGTACTTTCTCTTCTATCTGCTTCCAGCATAACCTAGATTGGTTGAAATCTAGGTTAAATTTAACTTGATCTATATTATTCATAATAGTGGGTTGAGCTACATCGGTGTTGGCCATACAACTGGCAATCAATTGTATATGAAATGCATTATTATGTCAGTTTCGTTGCTGAGGTTGTGCTATGTTCCATTTCAAAGCGTACCATGAATTCAAACTGCGTGACTTGTTGCCTAGCTAGCAGAACGTGAAAATCTTCCATGTCGTAGACATTCAATCATAGTTATACCAAAATCTTTTTACACTATGTTTTGTTTGATAGATATTGAAAGTAAAATTTGCTATTATTGCAATACCTGTTGCCAACGCTCTGTACGATTACGTGAATTTGTCAGAGGAGTATGCTGCGGCCTCCTTAAGTGAATTTAAGCAAATAAAGTTATGTGGAATGAGTGGACGTATTATGATGCTTGTTTGTTTATTTTCTTTTACGTTACACTTAGTGTGTCATTTCAAAGCACGTAATTTAATGTCGCTATGGTATCAGATTTGTGAACGCCGTGTTGGTTAGGCAACTTCTTCACCACACGTGTACTGCGTTATATCCATCCCCTTAGACCTGACGTTCGCTTTTAAATTATGGGCTGAAAAAAATTAGATGATATTCTGAAATCAAGGCACAGTATACTAACATATTTATCTGATATAGCAAGCTCTTACAGTGGAAGAAAAATAAAGTAAGTTTTAATATATTGGTCTTGAAATTGCCTAGTGTTGACTCGGAAAAATTGCATTTTATTATGACAGCATTAAAATGCAAGAGTTCAACAATTCAAACGCATTAATAGATATCTCGGAAGTGACTAATTATTTGAAATACATTATATGTTTAAAAGATTTCCATTTTCTGTATGTTAACTTCTTATCTTCTTTCTTACCGTACAAGATAAAAATAAGCATTATGAAAATTTGTTTCCAAATGAAAAGGACCTCGCAAACTATTCCCGGAAAATTCAACACCTGTATTTTATTTTCCACGTGAATATCTTACATAAATGCGGTAAGTTAACCAAAAATGTCAGAACCATTTTTGAAAAAAAAAAACAATAATGAATGGAAGCATTTTCATGTGAGGGAAAGTTTGATTCAGTTGTATTTTCTAAAGAATCTTGGTTTTATATCTTTATAAGGTACTGAACTGAACCGCTTATTGAAGAGTAGGCATAGAAAATAAGAAAATTTGGTTTTCAAAAATATAAAATTCTTCTGTGTTTTAGTTTTCTTTTGCAGGATTAATCTTCGATCCAATAAATATGCAGACACTTATCATCCTTACGTGTTCAATATCGTCAAATGGAATGACAATATAAAGGTGTATTTGACAACCAAACATTTGTTTTAAGTGTTTCCAATTATTGTGTTATGCACGCGTATACACATCCAGGGAATTGATATACTTTTTCCAGTGCGAAACAGTGGAAAACAGATGAAAATAAACATTTTATTTGGATTGCTCCAGTCGGCCATCGAATCATCCATGTGCAAACGTTATACACTTGTGTATCTAGTTTATACAGGATGAAATATCAATTTTATTTATAAGTTATATGTGTACACAAAGGGAGCTACCCGAAAAATGCTTTATTGGTATTTAGAAGCCTCAAATATGCATTTTAATGAAATATCAAAATCGTAATGTTTTTCATAGAATACTAAGTCCAACCTTGATTATTTATCTTTATAATTTTGAGCTGATTTGTTCACAGATATACAGGATCTTTCTTATGAAAGTTGCTTTAGGGACATGTAAAGGCACATTTTTCGTGAAATGGCGTTACCGAATATTTCGTGCATCTGATGTAACTGGATGGCAGAGGTATCGAAGTGGATGATTCAGGTTGGGTTCGATTCCAGTGGCCAACCTATGGGATCTTTCGGAAGTTTCCTGGGACTGCTAGGTGAATTTAGAGAAGGGTAATTACGCCCATGGATGTTACTATCGTAAAATTTCACCTCGCTTCTGATTTTACTTAATCTTTCATTTCTGAAATTGACAATTTCAGTTGGGAGAGTGCTCCGGGACTCAGGTCCCTTAGGGGATGTTTGTAGGGAAGAGGAGACCCGGCTGTAAGAGTCGTTACTGGAAAGTTCCATCTGTAGCTGATCTCTGCCTTTTCTCAGGTCTGACCATCTTAAGTAACCTGCCACTTCAACTCTTTCTGACGGTCTATCGCACAGGATAAAAGTCTTACATACATCGAAGTGCTAAGTCTTGCCTTTGTACTTTGACAGTGAGGTAATAATATAGTACAAGAAGCATAGATGCAGAAGAGACCATGTGTTATTTCGCCAGCAGATTGCAGAGACACGAAAGCCTGATAGCGGCTAATGTAAGCTCTAGTTGAGTTTGGTCAGCATCCCAACTAATATAGCAAAACCCTGTGGAGTTTTATTTCACCAACATTTAATGGCCCTTTTCTGACCTACCTCACTGCGGTCTGGGGGACGTGACAACTGACAAGCTGCAACTTGTCAGATTTATGATTAGACTCGTGTGAAAAATTGGTCCCCTTGCAGGACAAGCTGACAAATGAAACACGAATTGGCGATGTCATTCTCCTCGCATAATTAGAGCTACCTTGTTATCGCGAAATCGAATCTATCGCACACTGGTCGTATAATAAGCTGAAACTGCTTCGTAGATGTATGTGAATGTTCCAGCTGAAACAAGCTCAGGATGACAGAACAGTACAAACTACAGTTGTTGGGAAGGTATGCTCGTTCTGCATTTCCCCGAGTCCGTTTTGTAATACAAATAGGGTAATGTGGATGAGTGAGGAAAAAAGCATTATTGTGACAGCATTGTGAAGTAATCCTAAAAAGCATGTTTTCCAAAGTCAAAAATACAAACCAACACCGATGTCAAGGCCATTAAAACATGGACTCTGCCTCGTGAACGGAGGAATACTTAAATTAAAGTCAGGACCAAATTATGTTGGATTGTCCCTTCATTTATACCCCACCTTTAACTCCAATGGTCATATCGGCAGCCGTTCTCCTTTGGAACATATCGAAGGTGTTATCTCATATTCGTTGGGTTTTAATCATTAGATCACACACACATTCTCAATCTCATTCATACTTCCAGATTCTGGGGAAGATGTGGAATTATCCTGGTCGGAGAAAAATCCCCACCCTCACGGCCGGGAATCGAACCTGGGACTCTAGCACGGCAGGCAAGGATTGTTGTTGTCAATTGTTATTGAATTTGTATCTGGCAGATAGCAAACCACCCCTTCTCTGGTACACTTTTATAGCATGTGCAGACTACTCACGAGGCAGCGTTTTGTCTGCCATTAGTGAGCTTTGCTCTCTGTAACAACACAAGTGCATTAATGCACATTTTAAATATATTTTGGTCCATATTCTTAAACATTTATAAAAATTCGATTTGAGACTGCTATTTTGTTTATTGTAAGTCACTAATGGCTGATACAAAAATTATTTATATTAGAGAAAGTACTGTATGCTCTCGTAGACCCCTTAACAAGATTTACACGCTTTAAGGCCCCTTGAATTAATGACAGTTTATTTTAATAAAATATTGTGTGTATTTGATTACCAAAACTCAAAAATAAAATGTCTGATAACTGTCAAAATATCTTTCGAGGTTAATAAGAAAATTAAAAAACAATCAAAATATATTTTACACAGAGATTTTTGAACATTGATACAAAAAATGTTTATGGGTGTCACACAATTCCACGTTGGGACGCCAATTTGAAGCAACAATAATGTTTGACAAGGGTTCCACGTTGAAGCACTTTTGTTTAGCTCAGGGTAAACAATGAGGTTTCTCACAGAGTATGCGTGGATGTGTGTGAGAAGGATATTTAATGACACTGGAATGCCCGTTTCCAACTTATTTATTCACTGCTTCTTTTTTTTTCTAGAACATCGAAACTGGAGTTGCCGACCAAGGGTTACCAATATCCCTGTTTAGAGTTACTGACGGCAGAATGTTTATTACTGGACAAACTTTATTCGTTCCTCACGTATATATGAACCGACAAATATCCAAGACAGAAAAAGAGGACTGCCCTAATCGCCCTCACGCCTCAGACTACTCTAATCGGCTCCACGCCGAAGACTCTTGTAATGGCTTCCTAGCCACGAACTGCTCTAATCGGCTCCACGCCGAAAACTCTTGTCCACAGCTGCGTGTGTGAGTGTATATGTCCCTTTCACTTTTTGAAAGCCCTCTTCATTCAACCAAAAGTCTCTTTGTGACTGTTTTCTCATGCCATTATGAATGATCCAAAGAATACCCTATTCATACAAGTCAAGTGAGCCCCTTTAGAAATCTGCTAAGGACACTGTTTCTTACATTGCTTTTGTTATAACAACTTTCCCCCAAAATGCTATTCGACTTAACTGGCCTCGCACGTGTTCTAACAAGGAACCAATATTTCTTTGACATCCATCATGATTCTTTACTCATGGCAAACCTTAATTTTGGTATCAACATTTTGATTTTATCAAAGAAATGATATCTAGATATATTTCTGGGAATGTCTCTAAGGTCCGCTTTATTCTAAAGTAATCTCACAATTTGCAAATGCAAATAGATAAGACAAAATCTTACTACACATAAAATACATATTTTATTAAATCACTCATTTTTTCAAATAGATTTCTGTGGGTTTCATCATTTTGGAGATATCTGTTGTATTGGTGTAGATTTTCTAATATTTTTAATAATTTCAATCGAGAATTCTATTGATTTTTTTTTCTTTTAGCCATATAAAGAGAACGGAATTTCAAAGATATCATGCAGCGACCAGCTCTATTTCCGTTGTACCTTCAAGGAAATGTGGAATAACGTAATTTTTGCAAATGACTATCTCCAATAACATGAAATATAGAATAATAAGCTTTTGTAAGAATGACATGTGTGTGAATGAATAAAGCCATTTGAGTACAACACATAAGAATTTTAATATATCCTGAGGATATGGCTATGATCCAACTTATCAGTAGTTTGGGAGTGGGCGGTTGGACGGAATACCAGAGATAAGTAAATGCAGTAGCGCTCTCGCCCACTGTAACCAGAAGAACTATTGACACATAACCAGAATTTTATAGAAGCATCCCTTCGTTTCCTCACCACAGTTTATGGTAAAATCCTCGACAACAAAGAGCCTTATTACATTTTTATATGAAATTCGTCATCAAAAGTCCATCCTAGTGGATCTACGTTCCTTCTTCTGAGGCTACAAAGCAATATCGGCCGAATAGTCCTCACTAAATCCTTTGATCCTCTGTGACTGACATTCTGATTCTGAAGGAGTGGTTTAGCCTGCTATATTATAACTTTCATCATCCCCAAGGACTGCCCAGCTTGGTCAGGTAACTCTCCCCCAGGCAAATCCGTTACATTGGAGGCTCAAATTTGGGTTTCTGCTGACATTAATTTCTTCGGCCTGGCTTCCAAGATAAAGACCTATGTCATCACATAATTCTAAGAAGCAATACAAAGTAATACATAAATGAAATAAATAAATAAAAATCTATAATAATCTGTCTTCAATTCCCTGAACTGTCTAGTGCATTAATAAGCTTCAAATATTGCATTACTTCATTACTCCTTTTAACATTATATGTTAGTTATGTTACAATTAAATGAAAGAAAGCGCTGTTAGGATTATTACATATGGGTAAAGCTCCTATCATTCAGTTACTTAACACATGTTAAAACACAGCAATGTTCAAATAACTGGGTAAAAAGCTACTACTCCTATATAAATGTTTCTATATTAACTTGTAAAAGAAGTGATTTATTTGCACAATTCCACGTCAACATATCCGAACTGGTAATCACTACTCTTTTATATCCTTCATTGTTTCTAGTTGATATGTTATTTTAACTAATTACGTTTCTTCTTCTCATTCTTTCCCCTGTTTAGTACCAAAGGATTTTTTTGGGTAATTTATGTCCTCCAACGTTAAGTCATATGGGAGGATGAATGGAATGGATGAAATAATGCTCAAATGGGCCCAGAATCCATAGAACTTAGAGTTACCCGAAATTCGTCTTTCAGGATATGGGAAAACCCCGGAAAAACCTTTTCCAGATAACTCACGCAAACCGAGATTTGAACTCGGGACCTCTTGAACGTGAGGCAGACACGCTACCATCTACGCAACCGAGGTGGGCACCAAAGGATTTTATAACAGAATGACAAATATAAAGAAGTTTCTGATAACCCTAAATCACATAAAACGTAACTCACAGCTATTCAGTAATCAATGAGATGCAATCTCAAATGACACAGTAGTGATGAATGGCACACACATTCTATATCCACTGTCCTATGAACGTTTGTGCAAAAGCTGCTACTTTCCATACTTTTCCGAATACAGATAAGCATTTGCAGAAATTTTTTCACTACACTGGGGTAATTTATTACTGAGGTACGAGCAACAATAATCAGAACTTCAAAGGAACGTCTTTAAAAAGATGTTCATTATACACCGCCTTTTAAATTCCAGAGTTTTGCCTGATCACTAGAAACAAACGAATGACTAAGATGTTTTTAAAATTCAAACAACAACGAATTTATTGGAAATAAGGCCACAGAGAAGCATTTTAGGAAGAAAAGGGTGTATTTTACTCAGATCCACAACTTTTCATTGTTCCTTTTTTGTCTTTCTTTAAAGTTAAAAAACATAAAACATATATTAAAATGACGCTTCTCAAGATATACGTAAAAAATAAATTGTTTCAAGCATTAGGCGTTATAATTAGAAACATATGAACTAATTTCGAGAAAATACAAAATTAAATATTTTATTTTCTTTGTA
The DNA here is from genome assembly GCA_030765055.1 of Mantis religiosa. Taxonomy (NCBI): domain Eukaryota; kingdom Metazoa; phylum Arthropoda; class Insecta; order Mantodea; family Mantidae; genus Mantis; species Mantis religiosa. The sequence goes on along the minus strand of CM060955.1, from coordinate 108,864,553 downwards.
TGGATTAGGGAAGGCTGTTCTCAGAGTATTCGAGTTAACAAATTTTACATTCATGTCTTTTCGGTTTTAAATTATATTAATTTAAACGCGCAGTTAAACCATTTTATAAACCGCATTCTTACTCTTCTTTTCTCAACAAAGGAATTATTGTATTCTACTCAAAAATGCGGTGCCAAAATTGTATTTGAAATATCGTGTCACAACTTCCTGGATTAAAAAGACTAATAATATGGAAACAGTAGTTTTAGAAAAAAAAGATCCACATGTGTGAGCAGTGTAATTTAAAATTGAACAGTTATTTAAAACCAAACTTTTTACTTAAGTTCAACATATTCTAAGGATAAAAATATGTTGGCTATCCGGTTTTTGCCGCGTAAAATTGTTTAAAATTACCAACGTTTCCACCATCTTGTCGTGGTCGTCTTCAAAGGCAAACTGCGCTGCTTATTGCAGCTTGTCTGCTTATATACCGGCGGCAAAAACCGGAGAGCCAAGATATTTTAAATGCTGGCCGTGGAAACGTGAGAGAATATATTCTAAGTATGTGACACAAAGATGTTCAGGAAACTCTGCCTGTAAACTACAGTATACATGAAGCATTCTTTTAAAAAAGATGTTGATTTTCCCATAACCAACTGACAATTTTATTAAAGTAGCACATAAAAAGTGTAACTTATATTTTAAATTTTCTGGGAACTCCACTGAAATTCCCTTCATAATGGATGACTTTTGTACAACTATATGAAGTAAAATTTATTTTAAAAATTGCTATAAGGCATAAAATATTTACACAATTAACACTAATGTACTAGCCATTTAAGAGATATTTCTTGACACAACTTGAGGGCCTCTGAGAAGAAAAGAAACGAAAAAATAAAACCAAAAACATTAAATTATTTCTAGACTATGTCTCTTTACCTAGTGTGTAACAGAATAGATTAAAATGTTAATGTTTGGCGAGATGTCAATTTGATATTTAAGTTCAGTTTATTCCAAAGATTTGACACAAAAGTTTCCAGGAAACCGCTCTGTACATGGAATCACTTTCAGAAATTTCGATTTTTTCTTTACTGGCTCCAGTAATCAGCGCTCTGGTTTCCCTTCGCTTTATATCCTCGCCCTAGGGAGAGTAGCCCACAATAGACTCTATTGAATCGCGGTAGGTGAGGTGTCACTCCTGTATTCTTGACACAACATTACCCCTATCATTATTTTCTAGCCTTTGTAATGCTGGTTACAACTGCTAGTATACTATCATTGTAATAACATCATCGCCTCTTATACTCTCCACAAATGACCTACGACTTCTTGAATTAATACATTCCACCAAGTGATGACTGGATACATTTCTAATTTGAAGGCAGCTGAGGACGGGAGTCTATCTTTCCTTTTGAGGAATGAATAAAAAAATTGTGCTCTGTCTGATCTCAATCCGCTTCGTCTGCTTCGTCCGTTTCTAGTACTGATTGAGAAACTATCATAAGAAAAGGAGGATTACGAATGTAAAAAGGTCTGTATTTTCTTATTTTAAAACTTTCTGGAGTAATTTAAATGCACATTCGTTATAAATCTAACTTAAACAAACGTAATAAATAACAAAATGTAAGCGATGGACGAATTATATAACTCCTTTCCGAAGAGGAAGCTCGATTTCTCACTTAGACTGAAGAAACACAATTGTATTACAATCTAACTGTCTGAGGTAGTTAACTTCTTCACCCACAAAGGTCGTTCTAATACAATAATGCACTATGCTCTCCTAGGGAGAAAATTTTGAAAAACTAAACTGAGTTGATCACCCGCGTTAGCTCAGTTTATCTCCTACTGTTTATTAGTAAAGTAAAAGGAATTCATAATGAAGAGAACAAGATACATTATTTGTTACCAAAGGATATTGAACATGCGATGCTGTAATAAAAATGGTTAGCCATTATAACAAAATAAAAACCTTCGGAAAATGTCTCATACAGTCAGAATTTTTTTTTTTTTCGTAATTTAAGTCCTCCAACGTTGTCATATCGGACGATGAATGGAATGCGTAAAATGGTGCTCAGATGAGTCCGGGGTCCGTGGAGCTTATAGTTACCCAACATTCGTCTTTTAGGATAAGAGAAAACTCCGGAAAAAACCTTATCGAGATAACTCACCCTGACCGAAATTCGAACTCCTGACCTCTTGAACATGAGGCAGACACGCTATCATGCAAAGAGTAGTTTAGGAAGAGGGTATTTTCTTTAAAATCTTCGTGTTATTGCTAAATATGCTTAACCTAAATACCAAAAAAATTTTAACCAACTGAACTTTCGTTTTTGAGTTATGGCTCTCTTGTGATATCTCAGCATTGGAGTTTTGGGATAGAAATAAATTACTTCTCCTACTTAGGTGCTATAATAGATAGTAAACCTTATCTAAGCCTCTATTTTCATAATTTTTCTCAACATCTTTTAAATAACTGTAAAGTGGCAATAAATTTGGAAAGATTTGTTCCTTACTTTAATATACGATTCAATGAATTCCTTAAGGAAAGCGTTTGTTCCCAAGTAAAGTCTCTTAAATCCAGAGCTTCTGACTCGAAAGACAAAACAACAAAAGGTTATTGACTTTCTCTGTGTATTCGTGACAGACGAATGCACTGCGAAGTTGGAAAGTTTGTGAGAAAAGAAGAATGAAAGTCAGCATCCCAAAGGAACATCATGGCTCTAGATGTCATCTCTTCTTAACTTCCGTCACATCCAGGGGTTATTGACTTCTTCTTGATCTTTTCTGCTCTGAGTGTTTATGGTGGGTTGGGATTCGACGAAACACTTTCACGCCTGCAGCAGCGTGATACAGCGATCGGCTTTGTAGCTCGTGCAAAGTTTTCTTTTAGTAAAATGCTTCAGCCTTTGCAGATATTACCTACAGCTGTACTCAAACCAGGAAATGAATTTCGAGAGTTCACTCGAAATGCTGGACCTGCATTCTTCAATAGTAATAGCACAATGAGATGCTTCTCACGTGAAAGCCCCTGGCAGGGAAAGTATAAACGAAAAATTATAACATTAAGGTCAAGTACTTAAGTCATAGTTCCCCATAGTAAAATGTAAAGACGTTTAGGAAATACCTAAACTTTCCATGTAAATAATGATTTTTGAACAAATTATGTGATCTTCATTTTTTATAAAACAACTTTAATACAGCATTCGTATTAAAGCTTTTGCCATCTTCGCAGCTCTTAGCAGAATTAAAAATCCATATCTGATTCCAGTACAAATATAAAGGGAGTAGCTAAGCCATAGGTCTCTGAGTTCGATGTTTAAGAGTCAAAATCTTCTCTAGCCATTTTAATTTATTTTGATAGCGTTGACAAAAAGATGATTTTTATACATTTACTGTTATAAATGTTTTAAATACACATTTTTCACATATTTTTGTGGGATTCAGTCTAATGTTTACAGATTAACACATGTTAATTCTCTGACCTCACAAAAAGTAAGAGAACTGCCATTCAAGACCACAAATTGTAGCTAGAAGCACACATAGACACACATATACTTATATTCTGGTTCATGCCTGTAGAATTCTAATGTCTTGCCTACCGTACTAGGGGTCCAGGTTTCGATTCCCGACGGTGCGGGTGGGGATTTTTCTCCGATCAAGTGAATTCTCCATCTTCGCCAGAGTCTGGAATTATGAATAGTTAGTTAAGTGCAGAGGCTCTACCCAATTAGTCCAAGACCCTTAGGACCATGGCCTCCTTCAACCCGGGAGCGATGGATAACTCCGGGTGTCTTGCCATAGGACAATAACTGATTTTAGTTAATTGATGGAAATTAATCATTTCTCCACACTAGCCGTATATAGGCTAAGATATTTGATGGATAGAGTCAACATGAAAAATTCACTGCCATAGCCGGGATTTGAACCACGGATCTTCTGGTTTCCGTCCAGCCGCACTACCATTGTGCTACTATGGCCAACGTGCCGACATGACATTAAATTCTCCATTTGACTCGTATATTTCCCCGGTAGACCACTAGGGGCTCTCGCATCCGAGATACACCGTTCGTGGCGACTTACTATTGTAAGTACTTAAATCCCAGGCTTCATCATTTAACTCTTATTATTTTAGTTAATTGATGGAAATTAATCATTTCTCCACACTAGCCGTATATAGGCTAAGATATTTGATGGATAGAGTCAACATGAAAAATTCACTGCCATAGCCGGGATTTGAACCACGGATCTTCTGGTTTCCGTCCAGCCGCACTACCATTGTGCTACTATGGCCAACGTGCCGACATGACATTAAATTCTCCATTTGACTCGTATATTTCCCCGGTAGACCACTAGGGGCTCTCGCATCCGAGATACACCGTTCGTGGCGACTTACTATTGTAAGTACTTAAGTCCCAGGCTTCATCATTTAACTCTTATTATTTTAGTTAATTGATGGAAATTAATCATTTCTCCACACTAGCCGTATATAGGCTAAGATATTTGATGGATAGAGTCAACATGAAAAATTCACTGCCATAGCCGGGATTTGAACCACGGATCTTCTGGTTTCCGTCCAGCCGCACTACCATTGTGCTACTATGGCCAACGTGCCGACATGACATTAAATTCTCCATTTGACTACCGGGGAAATATACGAGTCAAATGGAGAATTTAATGTCATGTCGGCACGTTGGCCATAGTAGCACAATGGTAGTGCGGCTGGACGGAAACCAGAAGATCCGTGGTTCAAATCCCGGCTATGGCAGTGAATTTTTCATGTTGACTCTATCCATCAATAACTGATTTCTTAAAAAAGCCCCCCCCCCCGTTGACAACAACGTCAAGACGGGATGGAAGTGGATACGCCACTTACGCGCATCAACCCAGCAGGGTAGACTACCGAAAACCTCGGTGGGACCGCCTGGTGATCTAGCAAACCTTCTACCCAATTCCCCGTGGGTGTCGGGAACACAGTGCCCCCTCAAGTCCTACCCAATGCGAACAACTCCCCGACGGGAGGGGCTCGGCAGTTCGGCCCGAGGTTCCTCTTGTAACGTCAGAGGTAACACGAGTGCTAAGGGTCCGCAGCGCTCGCACCACAGTAGCTGGAAGTATGAATAACAGTACGAATGTGTGCGTGATCTAATGATACAACCCAACGTTTACGAGTTAACACCTTCGCTGTATTACAAAGAACGGCCGCCAATATGACCATTGCAGTTAAAGGCGGGATATAAATGGAACAACAAGAAAAAATTCTTAGGAAACAAATGTCTCTTTTGTCCAGTGTAGAATCAGTCTCAAACTCACCCGCCTCGATAGCGTGGCGGTAGCGTGTCTGCCTCATGTTCAAGAGGGCCAGAGTTCGAATCTCGGTCAGGGTGAGTTACCTGGATAAGGTTTTTCCGGAGGTTTCCCTTATCCTGAAAGACGAATGTCGGGTAACTCTAAGCTCTATGGACCTTGGGTTCATTTGAGCATCATTTCACCCATTACATTCACCGTCCGATATGACTTAACTTTGAGGACGTAAATTTTAAAAAAAGGTCACAAACCCTCGATTTAAAGAGTAATAGGTGCATAGTTAGAACGAATTTATTTTATAAGTCTGTCTGCTACCTTAGCTTCAATTCATATTTCCTTTTGTTATTCAATATTAAAAGTAAAGCTGAGGTAATTCAGTTTTAGTGCAGCTTATTGTACATTTCGATCAATCACTTTGTTATATTAATTTCTCAACTTGTGAAATTAATATACTTTATCTTATTTTCACTGCATTTATTCACTACATGGAAATTTTGTATGCCATATTTTAAATTCCTATACGTATTTTCTATATACATTCACTGTTTAATACACAAACTTAAAAGTGATTTGTATCGTACAAATTTAAAGCAAATGTTTCAGTGGTGACTACTCGGATTAAAAAAAGAACATTTCTTTGAAAATAAATGGAAATCAGATCTATTACCGAAGTTCCTTCCGTAATACACCAATAGCATCTTGGTGACATCTTACCAGTTGAGTGTTAGTTTCTCACCCATTTGCACGGGGAAACGCGTTGATGCCATGCGATTTTACATAAATCAAACCAAAGATGAGTATAAAAAGAGTACTTAAACCTTTTCATGAACACCCATCTCTACTTTTTTTTAACTTTTCGACGTCAACAGACGTCACTAATTTTTGTTGTTTGTTTTATTTTATATATTTGTTTATTCATCAATGGGAACGATGTGACGTTCTTTTTTCAAAATATATTTATTATTTAGATTATGTTCAGTGATTTTGTCATTTATTTAGTATAAAGTGGGAGGAAAAGAAGGCGTCTAGGGGTAACAGAAGATTCTGTAGTGTCTTGGGTGTCTCAGAACAATAAATAATTTATTTTTCACTTCAATCACCAGTGTAAGAGAGTTCGAATCGGGTTATTTAAAGCTCCACGGAACCGCTTAGGTCAGAAGTGATTAGCTTCTAGCGTTCCTTTCTCAGGAAATCAAACCATTCTCTCTGTAATACCACATTTCCAGGATTCTTCTGAATTATCTAGTGTAACGTTCACATTACCAAGCAGATCGCACATGTTTTTAAAACTGAATTACATCCGCTTAAGTCTCCAAAAACATGGTGGAACCTCCGATGTTGGTATGGTCTAGTTAAATATTTTGTATGCTGTCTCTTGCCAATCGGTAGGAACAAGTTTATTGAAGAGATTCTTCCATAACTTTCCAGTCTCTATTCTCTTTCAACTTTAATCTATACCTATAACTGATGTGTAGTATAGAGCCGCGTAACAGAAAAACCGGCCAACTCCAAATAATTTTATTGTTTTCTATCAAATTAATGCACAGTTAATTCTTCTATTATTGCCACATAAATCACATCAAATTTACATTTGAAAGGAGAGAAGCACAGCAGATTATTATTTGCAGCAGATTTAGTGTGATGGAGCTGGCTGGTTTTGCTGTGATACCCATTCATCCAGTATAACCGCCTGGGAAATTACAACAGTTTATTAATGATCACATGTTTGTATACGGCACAGTACAATGGCGTTGATACAAGTCAAGGAGCAATGCAGAGTTTGGAGAGGAAGGAAGTGACAGCTGTCCCATTCTCTTCTCTGGTCAGTCACACAACAGATGCTCCAAGATATCCATGCGGAAGCCTACTCAAGTCGAAGACGAGTATTGTGAAATGAGATGGCCAACTTTAGCGAAACAATGGGCCATGCTTCCTCTGAAGTTCATGGTTAACTTAATAATATCCATAGCAGCTGCTCCAGAGCAGCGACACAAACAAGTGAAGCGCTATTTGTTTGGGAAACGACATCGTTAGAATCTAGTATGGAGAAACATTTCCCAAGATTTTCTTTTCCAACGCGCGCGCACACACACTAGTACATTTAAGCCTCAAAACTTTGCTTGGTGCAGAAATCTCTCAAGTCCAATCACCATGATTTTTCAGGAGATGAAGAAAACTAATTATTCTTCATACCACATAGATAAAGAAAATTCGCTTAAATATATTGAACTCAAATACCAGTTGCATATTCGATGCAAAGTACTAAGCATTCAGTAGCTTTAAGCTCAGAGATATTGCGTATTATATGTGTTGGACATGAAATGTCAATGCCTTAAATTTAAATATGTCATATCTAAGGTAGCATAATGTGACTTTGTGGGTTCGTGGAATAAAAAGTCCAATTACACCACTCAACAATGTTCTTTATTTCTACCGACTTACAGTTTAACACTTGCCAATTACCCAAAATTACTTGCTGCACACAATTACAATTTACCAGTTCGTCCGTTACAACTTCACTTGTACTCGCGATTACATAAACTCCGATGCACGCACAGTCTTCTCATTCACAATCCTTTCGTTCATTAACACGTCACTGACTAACTCTTCTTACACCAAGAACTGTCCTCATTCACTAACCAACTGATTGACCAACTCAAACCAACAACTGACTGACTACACCAAAACCAACTCAACAACTGACTCACACTGTCTGTCTGTAACCCTCTTTATAGGAATATCGCCGGTTTCTGGTGTTTACACGATTGTTCTGGTAACCGAAAGATCGAGAACCAGGTGGAAGGAAAACAGACGCACAATTATGTTTCTTTCCGACCGCTGGCTGTCACCACTATAAGACAAACGAGGGAAAGGCGTGGCTAACCGAGCCTCCCCTGTCTTCCGTTGCCAGCTGCTCACAGGGTGTTTCAGCGCTCCCCGTTACACTGCTCCCTTCTCAAAGCTGTTCGCCCTCGAACAGCCCCATCGTAGCGTGCGAGGCGGTCCAGGTGTACCACCAGCATCTGCTCGGAGTCTCAGCCAGAAGTAGCGCTGCCGTAGTTTGTGAATCATTCGGTTCGCTCCCAGGTGTCCTCCTGAAGTACCGGCGTGCACTTCCTCCAAGATTTCCGGGACCTTACTCCGGGGAAGTACCAACTGTCCTCTCTGCGCCTTCCCATCGGGTGACTCCCATACCCGGAACAGCACGCCCACTCTGGTCTTCAACGAGTCCCATTGGGCCCAGTGCGACTTGTAGGTGGCGCTCCTCGGTGCGATGTCCTCCCAGGTCGGTCTCGTCCCTGCGTCCACTTCCCTCAAGAGTGGCCCCAAGTCTGCGTCCGCCAGCTGCTCCCTCCTCAGGCCTGCGCTATCCCAGCCTTCAGCAGGCACTGCCACAACTACTCGGACTGCTGCGGCACGCTCCTCCTCTTCCACTCTTGTGCGCTCGTGGCCGTCCTGGATCTGCGATAGGACACCTCCAATGCAATGGTCGCTGGCGTCGGTGTCCACAATGAAGGCGCCACCCGGTTGTGGGAAACCCAAAATTGAAGCACTGCACAGGGTCCCCTTCGGGTGCTGGAAAGCGTCTTCGGCGTCCTCCGTCCACACATAAGGCCGGTTGTCCTCCGTCAGGCGGGTGAGGGGTTTTGCGATGTTGTCGGCCTTTTCCTCTAAATCATTAAGGCGGTCGTCTACTTGACCCTTCCGCGTGCCCAGGTTCGTGACGTCATCCCCCACGCCGGCCAACCGTTCCTCAAACTTGGCGGCGAGAGCCTCGTTCGCCACCTTCATTTCGGTAGCCAGACCGTCGTTCGCTGCTCTCTTTTCCGTGGTTAACTCGGCCTTCATTTGTTCCATCTTCTCGGCGATGTTGTCCCTAGCCGTCCTGATCAGTTTCAGTTCCGCGGCCAGGTTACTTCTAGTCTCCAGCTTCTCTGTTAATTCGGCCCGCATTTCTTCCATCTTCCCGATTAGTTCGGCCTTCATTTCCATCATCTTCTCCAAAAATTTTTCCAATGCCGCGTCCATGGTTGTAATGTTCGGTGATGTTGTTATCCCACTTCTGACACCAGTGTGACTTTGTGGGTTCGTGGAATAAAAAGTCCAATTACACCACTCAACAATGTTCTTTATTTCTACCGACTTACAGTTTAACACTTGCCAATTACCCAAAATTACTTGCTGCACACAATTACAATTTACCAGTTCGTCCGTTACAACTTCACTTGTACTCGCGATTACATAAACTCCGATGCACGCACAGTCTTCTCATTCACAATCCTTTCGTTCATTAACACGTCACTGACTAACTCTTCTTACACCAAGAACTGTCCTCATTCACTAACCAACTGATTGACCAACTCAAACCAACAACTGACTGACTACACCAAAACCAACTCAACAACTGACTCACACTGTCTGTCTGTAACCCTCTTTATAGGAATATCGCCGGTTTCTGGTGTTTACACGATTTTTCTGGTAACAGAAAGATCGAGAACCAGGTGGAAGGAAAACAGACGCACAATTATGTTTCTTTCCGACCGCTGGCTGTCACCACTATAAGACAAACGAGGGAAAGGCGTGGCTAACCGAGCCTCCCCTGTCTTCCGTTGCCAGCTGCTCACAGGGTGTTTCAGCGCTCCCCGTTACAATAATTTATTTATATTCAACTAGGTGAACCTTATACCGCCAATAAAATTTGTCTGAACGTATCTACATAAATAAAGCAAATTCGGATTAGTTATTTATTCTGCCATTGGGAGTGAAGTTTAAATACAACACAGTTACAATTAAGTTAACAAATTTAAATCTTTCTGTTAAACAATATTTTTGTGCCCGCCTCGGTAGCTCGTAGCATGTCTGCCTCACGTTCAAGAGGTCCCGGCTTGAAATTTTGGTCAGGTTGGATTACCTGGATAAGGTTTATTCCAGGGTTTTCCCTTATCCTGAAAAACTTATGTCGGGTAACTCTAAGCTGTATGGTCCCTGGGCTAATTTGAGCATCATTTCACCCTTTACATTCATCGTCCGATATGACTTAACGTTGGAGGACGTAAATTACAATACATATATATATATATATATATATATATATATATATATATATATATATATATATTGTGGCGTATAAATATATAAAGATTATAGTTTTACGACCACGAAGACTGACGTATAAGTGCGTTTCACTTACTTTTTTGTTAATTCGGACTATGCTCCAGCAAATTATCTTTTATTACATATTTCTACGTTTCATTACTTTCATAATGTAAAATAAATGTTGTATGGTGCTCATTTTTCTCCTCAGTAGTGTTGAAGAGGCATACTATATAAATCTGATACGGTATTGTGCCATGGCTTAGTGTCGTAAAGTGTGGTGTTGCGGTTGCTCGTTAGTTCGAGTCCACACATTGGCGTATGTTCGAGCTATGTTTACTATCATTAAATACTTAAACAGCTACGATAGGTGGCGGTCTATAAGTAAAGAAATATTAGCATTTCATCTGGCGGAAGTTTAGTACTGACAACATTTTTCTTTATCGCCTGCATCATTTCTAATATGACTTAGAAACGGTTAATGCCACAGTAAGAACATTTTAAATAAACCGTGTATTTTTAAAACAGATCTGTATTTTCTGATTAAGTTCATTTTTTATAATTTATCAATCATTTATATAAAATTAATTCCTAAACAGGAGGACTTCATTGAATATTGCAGAGCATTCAGGATATATATTTTGTTAATAACGTATCCTAAATCACGATTACGTTAATTTTTCTGTGAAGCTTATTCATTAATATTTTCTTAATGCAAGTTAACTTCAGTATGTATTTAATTTAATATGTGGCTCTCTAGGCAAATGCGTTGTTGTTCACAATATGTCTGAGGAAATTTGCAATGCCAGCATTCCCTTTACGTCAGTAGTTGCGTTGTTTCGTGTGATACTAAAATTGTGTCTAATTAGCAAAATAAAGTGTAAACAAAATGCACAATATAATAATGATATCGTTGGTCTATGACTGGGAATTTTGACATTTTATTTTCAATTTCTCGCTTTGATTATTATTAATAAGGTGGTTTAATCGTTTGCTTTTTCCCAAGTAGTAAATTACAGTGCTGAACTATTGCCCTTAAATGGATTTTATTAATTAAAAAGAGGCAAATGTGTAAAGTCTGTAATTTAAATTTGTCTTCTAGAAAATTAAATTTATGTAATACGTTTGCAACTTAATTTGAAACTTGGTATAGTGTTTTAGTTAATTGATGGAAATTAATCGTTTCTCCACAATAGCCGTATATAGGCTAAGATATTTGATGGATAGAGTCAACATGAAAAATTCAATGCCATGACCGGGATTTGAACCACGGATCTCCTGGTTTCCGTCCAGGAGATCCGTGGTTCAAATCCCGGTCATGGCATTGAATTTTTCATGTTGACTCTATCCATTGGTATAGTGTTTTGAAAACTGTGCCACGAGGAAAGTTTTCCACAAAACAATTACAAAGCAGAAAATAGTTTTCGAGGATGTACACGAGAAATCGATATATAACAATAATGTGGTGTGACAGAAAAAAATTTTAACAGATAATAACGTTTGCAAATTTCACATGTTAATCTCGGGCCATATTTATAGTTATCACTTTGGTCTATACTATCTTCCGGCTAACTTGGTCCGGACCAAAGGCGGTCTAACTTTTTAGTATTCATAGAGGATAAAAGAACCTCAGACAAAATAAAGCCGTGGACCAGCACGGAACAAACGTTAAACGACATAGAAAGGTTCTTCTGCGCATGCGCGTGTCCCAGAGAGTGCTAAACAAACCACAATGTACCTACAAGTTGATAAATCTCTGTGGTAGTTTTACAGCTGTTTTTAATGATTCTTACGGTTGCTGCTGCTGTTTGAGGATAGGTAACAAAGTTTGGTGTGCTGTGAATATGGATAATATGAAGGAGCGTGGTATCAATTGGTCAGAGGAAGACCAATGGTTTCTCTAATCCAAAAAAGAATTAACATTACAGAAAATAACTCCGTGTCGACGAATATAAATATGAGAAAGGAGGAGGCATGGAGGGAAATTTATAAAGAGTTTGCTGATAATTCGGCTTACTGATGCCTGACGAATATTGTGTAGGTCAGCAGTGTTGTCTTGATGCCTTCCTCTTGCATAATGCCGAAGCACTGTTAGGATATGCGTGTCAATTGGGATACTAAGGCCTCGGTTATCGTACCTGACGTACAGGTTAGGACAAATTATTTATATCAGCCTTCTGGAGTTCGCTTTACCAAACCTGTATCTGCTTTCGAACTTTAGGTCGTCGTACTTCACTATATCCTCTATTCTTGGTAGATACGTTTTCCTCTGTCGTCTTATTTCACGAATTCTATGCTCAACAGCTACATTCATCACTTCATTGTCGTCCATGTTACAAAGATAATCCGCCTTTAATCTACCCTTCTGAGGCGGACCAAAATTTGAGCCGGACCAACGTGTTTGTTTCCCGGACTATCGTTAATCCCGGCTTATGAATAAGAAAATCAATGGTCCGCCGTTGTCCACCGTAAGTAGCTAGTTGGTCCAGACCAAGTATGACTATGGATACGGCCCTTAATATTAGTATGAGTTAATGAATAAGTTCTTTTCGCAGGGTTTTCCCTTATCCTAAAGAAAACGAATACCGTGTAAAGCTAAAGTTCATCTGGGAATCAATACTCTCATAAAAAAGAAGAGGAAGCGGTTTGAGGCACAGAGCACCTGGAAGCAGTTGTGGTTACTGAGGAAAAGATCGGACAAATGAACGAACTAGGAACAAATAAATGACTGAGCTTTAACGAACTGCTTATTGAAGCATATCAATATTTTGCTAATCCCAATTTATGAATAAGATAATCGATGGTCCACCGTTGTCCACCGGAAGTAGCTAGCTGGTCCAGGCCAAGTCTGACTATGGATATATTCACAAAACAACTCATAGTATTCATCATACCATTCACTTCTTACTCGTTTTAACGTACTGGCTGCAAGTCCAGCACCCTAAGATTAGAGAGAGAGAGAGAGAGGGGTGGAGAAAACTAGGAGGTTGAGAAGGAATAGATAACACCAAAAACGGCTCACACTAACAGCCATTGTACCAAGTCTACATTTAGGATAAGAGTTAAATCAACTATTGGACATTGCAGTGAATTAATTCAAATTGAACATAAGTGATAAATGCAGTAAATAGCAATTATTGTAATAACAGGTACAGAACCGTTATTATTAGGAAACCAAATGGGATTTAGAAAAGGAAGATCTTGCATAGATAATATATCTTCTATTAACCAAATTACTGAAGAGAAGAGAATGTAATTTAGAAACGCATATAGCCTTCGTAGATTTGGAAAATTCCTTTGATAAGGTGAGCAAGACTAGACTGGCAAATATTAGACAAGAAAGAATATCCAAAACAATTGATAGATGTACTCAGGAACATATATCAAGAAACAAAAATAAAAACACTTTTAGGAAGTGGACGATTATCAAAAGATATTATAATTAATAATGGTTTAACACAAGGATGTAGTTTATCTTCGCTACTGTTTAATATTTATATGGACGATATTCTCAGAAAATTAAAAGATGAAATACCATCAGGAATAAAAATAAATAAAAATAATGCGTTAAGTATGCTACTCTTTGCGGATGACGTGATGTTAATACAAGAGAGGATAATCTGTAAATAAGTATGTAAAAGCTACAAAAATTGATCCAAATCATGGTTTAAGTATACCGTAGAAAACGCAAAGGTTATGGCATTTATAGGAAAATAAATAAGATCTAAGGTAGTGTTAAATAATAAAGTGTTAGAACAGGTGGCAACATTTAATTACTTGGGCTGTAATGTAACCTATAAAACGAACAATGAAGAAATAAGTAGTAAATTAAGCACGTTTGAATACATTTGTCGAGTAATAGATCGTACCTTGAAAAGAAAACACTCGAAAGGATATAAACCTAAAATTTTATAAGACAATGGCTGTTCGAGTTTTACTATATGGTTCGGAGACATGGACGCTTAAAAAAATATTGGAGCCAAATATAAGAGGCAGAAATACTTCCGAGCAGTAAAAGGATGCACCAGACAAGACCGTATTATAAACGAAGACATAAGGAAACAATTAGATATATTCTAATTGCAAGCAAAAATACAAACAAATAGAGAAAAATGGAAAATCCATTTACAAAGAATTGATAACTCTCGCATTCCATTGCAGTCTTACAAATACAAAGCTTTGGATTATAGAACAACAGGAAGTGCACTAGTACGATGAGAAGAATATCAAGCCGATAAACCATGAAGAGTTGTTGTTTATGATGATGATGATGATTATGATGATGATGTAATAACATGTATCACAAAATACATTTTTGTTTTGTTGGTGTTACATAACTAAACAAATCGTAGGTTTGCTATTATTGGTCATAAAATGGTATTTAGAGATTGTCGCCTTAAGTATTTTGCACAGTTTGGGGGATAAGCTAAGGTTACAACTATTAGTGACGGCGAGCAAATAAACATAGCTTGAAATATTTACTTTAATCTGGTTTTTTGTGCCTCCGTAAATCTTGCCGTACCGCAACTTATGCGAAGAAAGGTCAGGAGTTTGTTTGCCGATCCGATTTGCCTGGGACGACGCACAACCTGTGTTTGTTTATTTATTTACCAGAGATATATGATTCTATTTGTACCCCAGCTTAATGCCCCGTAAACGCAGGGCAGAACGCTATTATTCTTATTATTAATAAATTGTGCTCTGCACCATTGGAAAAAATCTGCATCACCGAGGGAAAATAAAAGAATTTTACTCGCTCTTATTTTGCAGGAGAAGGAATGCTAAGCTTGTCATATCAAATTAAATATTTAAATTTTGAAGAAAACGTTTATTTGTTCTTAAGTTTATCCACTGAAAAGGTGATTGAAAGAAAAAAACGTACACATTCATAAACAGAATTTTAATGCAGCTTTCAAAAATCGTAAATCTCAAGAGCTCTTGTACAGTTATACTACTTGTTCCTTTTGTTTGTGAACAGAAAAAGTAGAAAAATATGTTAACAACAAAATCCTTTCAGTTCCACCTAATTTATGTTTACAATTTAATGACACCCTTAACTCCGTAGCGTAGATAAAGTGTTGGTCCATATAAGGGGATGGATATACTGCGCTTTTGGGCATTTAACCACAATGGGTTAATACTTAATATACCTGAACCAATTTAACTAATATTTTATGTATAATGTACTAATAGTATATTAATCTTTTTAATTAAGATTAGTGTACAAAACACACAATAGTTACTATTTTTGAAAATTTCCCTTCATTTACCGCTTTCCTATATAAGGAAAAGAGGAAATAATAGCGCAATAAAAATTGTATTTTGAATCTCTCATTAGAAATGCTCAGATATCATAGTAGCGCCCGCTGATAATCATGAGGTCAAGTGACCTATAATATAAAACATTTTTAAACACATGTGCGTATATACATATGAGGAAAGAATGGGGGAGAGGGGTAACATTTCCCCCAACACAAAATGACCTTTAAACGACAAATTTTAAGCTTTATTTTACCAGAAAGTACTTATTTTAATTTTAAAAAGCTGCCTAAAATGCATATCCTAAATATTCATTTGATTGAATCTGTTACAGTTTCGTTAATTAAAACAATTAAGTATACGCAAATATAATAACTTGTAACATAAAATCTTCACTTATCTGATATGAAATGATGAAGGTTTAGTTATAAATTGATTAGGATCGCGATTTCGTGAAAATTGTATTCACATCCTCAGCCAGAGCCTTGAACAACCTCGTTGTCAACGCTACAGTCGCTAGATGTCACTATGTTTTGTCAGTACTAACAAAATCTGAAAATGAAGCAAATTTAACAACAGAATCGACTGCCGGTATTTTAAAATTCATTTAGCTATGTTTAATTTTTAAAATAAATATATTTTACCAAACAATTAAATCTATCGGACCATTTAATTGTTTTAATATTTAAGTTCTGGGTTTATTTCATGGTTAAATGAACAAAAATGATT
This sequence comes from Mantis religiosa, assembly GCA_030765055.1. Taxonomy (NCBI): domain Eukaryota; kingdom Metazoa; phylum Arthropoda; class Insecta; order Mantodea; family Mantidae; genus Mantis; species Mantis religiosa. Next base: position 108,848,188 of record CM060955.1, on the reverse strand, counting down.
CGCTACGGCTGACTCATAGGTCTGTTTGTACTTAATATTACGAAAATGTTATTGAGTACTGGTTTCCAAATTACGTTTTTTCTTTTCAATATAAAATTTATCACAATCGAAACAATTAAATTGATAAATACCAGATTTTTCATTGTTAGGAATGTTATTTTTTTACATAAATGCAGTAAATTTTAATACTATATTTTGAGGAACTAAAGTTATACTAAATTCTTTAAAATGTTTTGAAAATATTAAGAATAGTAAGCAAATTTTTTAAAATTATAATCGTTCTTTTAATTTTTAAGAGTAGAAATATCATTAACAGTTTTTTGATATTTAAATTTTTCAATTTTACATACTAAGTGTTTATTAAAACTATTAATTGAAGCAGAATTAATAATATGTTTGTATTATTTATTAAATTCCTCTTTATTCAGTGGTATATTTATTAATCTATATATCAAATATTGAAAACAGCAAATGTATGTGGAAAAGGGTTAAAACTTTTATGTTTATGTAATTATCGATATGAGTAGTCTTCATATAAATACCAAAGTTTAATTTAGCTTCATATTTTACATATTGTGAATTTGTGAGTTCGTGAAATTAAAAGTCCAATTGCATAAACTCAAAATGTTCTTTATTTCCACCCAATTACATTTGGAACACTTGCCGATTACATAGAATTACTTAGCGCACACGATTACAACTCGCCAGTTCGTCAGTCAGAGGTCCATTGCACGCTCACAATTGCGTACAACTCCTCTGATACACGTACATCGTCTTCCAGTCCGTTCGTTCACTTGGCGCTCCTCACGGCTGCTCGCCAAGAACTGAACTGACTCGTGTACTGCAGCCTTATATAGGAAGATCACTGTTTCTGGAAGCGTCGCAGTTCAGTGAATCATCATAACTGTTCCAGACGTCAGGGAGAGGGGAAAGAGATGGCTAGTGATGTTTTTTCAACCATCCCCTCGTTAGCACTACTAGATAAATGGGTAGGCGTGGTCTGAATGCCTCCTGTTCCCCACCCGGCTGCTAGCTGGTCGGGCCTTCCGATAATTAGGTGACAGCATTTAAAATAATTAAGGTTTAAACAAAATTCAATAAGGGACAAGTTCAGATTTAGACAAAAAACGATGCTAGTCCAGGAAGTAAGAATTATTTGCGCATTTCTATCATAAGTTGAATGATTTCGTAAGAGCTATTTGAGTTTCAAAGCAAACTAGTTGTCATTGTGCTTTCTGCGATTGTTCAAAATGAGCTTAACGTTTCGCTTACTCTGTGGTGAACGGTATTGGACGTTTAGTACACCTGCAGAAGTATATGGTGACACAGTAAAAAAGGGAAAGAACTGCGTGATAAACAATAATGATAACAATGGACGAATAAGTGTGAACACGAAGCTCCAACGAAGTCTGTTGCAAATGATTTGAAGAATCGAGTGAACAATACAGTGATATAACACGCGCGTGTAGCCCATAATGAGGTAAGATTTTTTTTCTCGTTCTTTGCTTGATTAAATTGTGATCTAAAGTTGTTGGCTCAGTGGAGCAGAATCAAACGTAATCTTAAAGCATCACTTTGTGCACTTTGTATGAACATAAGGATGATAAGGAATGTGACCAATATTTATGTTTACGTCTAAAGGATTATTAGAACCTGTATGTTGCAAAGTAACTAAGTCTAATTATTTTTAGGAGGTAATTTTGGTTTAGTTTCAATATTTTAATTCAGTGAAGAAATTTGAATAATGGCTTATGGGATATTAGGTTTGCAGTGTTGACAACCAATCACCTCACGGAATTCTAAGTATCGTATACAACAAACTTTTAGCACAGTGATCTCACTGACAACGACACAAAAGGGTATTTTTAATATACAGACATGGTACAACAATAGCAAAGTTTCCAGTTTGGACTCAGGAAAAATGGTCAGCTAAATGGCACACCAATATTGGATTTGAAATTCCACACTGTACATTGCATCAATAGTAAGAAATAATTGTCAAACAATTAAAACATAACTGTTTTAAAATTGCATGTAATAAAAACTAATATCTAACATTGATTAATATCACAAAATTAATGCAGAAAATGTATATTTCAAGATCTAAATGTGTTAGTTTTCCTACGTTTGAGGAGCCAGACTTTTTGCAGGAAGTTGATACACGCATATTTTTATTCCACATAAAATTATCTCAATAGTGGCATTTTCTTGCTTATGCTAATAAAATATAGTCGCAAAGCTTTTACCACATAGGGAGCTTTTTAGGTCGAGCATTTTCCTTAAGTTTAGCATTTATATGTAAAATTTCGTAATTGCTGTATACAGTTCTTAAACACAGCAAGCAAATACATATACGTCCATGTACCTATATGCACAAAGAGTGGCCTTTTGCCAAAACTACTTTAATTGGCGAATTTACTTAACTGAATTTTTGAGCGGGATAGAAAACTTTCTCTATAAATGAGTTCCTTTTTTGTAATTTACGTTTTCCAACGTTAAGTCATATCGGACTATGAATAAATTGGGTGAAATGATGCTCAAATGAGTCCGGGGTCCATGGAGCTTAGAGCTACGTGACATTCATCCTTCAGGATAAGGGAAACCCCCGGAAAACCTTATCAAGTTAACTCACCCTTACCGATATTCGAACTCGGGACCTCTTGAACGCGAGGCAGGCGGGCAATATAAGTAAGTGATATAGAATCTAAAACATTCCAAATAAAACCTAATTCATTTTCAGGTCCGATAAAACGAACAGAAAAGCAAATACCTGACCGTTAGTGCTGATATATCTTTATGACCTGATGGTAAGGAAATGGCAATTATTTGTAAACATTTCTATTCTCCCTAGTGGCAGAAATATGACGGTACTTTAAAAAGCAGTGAACGGGCTGTAACCATGGCAACACTGGAAAGTGACGTTAGTACGGCAATGAGCACCAAGGTACATGAAATATCGCTGCAGTACACTGCAAGGCAACAAATTATCTTCAATTTCCACACAGCTAGTTCATTTTGTGCTACCAGCTAGGCATATGAATTAGCACAGAGCAACACAGTGCATCGAGTAAGAGAGAGACGTTTAATATAACAACAGTTATTTTGGCTTATGGTTTGCTTAAATTGAAAACATTTTTAATTAAAATGGTTTACTTAACATTCAAATAACTTTATCTCACAGCCAGAAACACATATTCTGTAATGTACAGAGTAATTAAAATTAAATAATAAACATAAATAAAAATTTATACAGGAGAATCCAAAGGGAGATACAGAAATGTGAAGTGCTAATGATATTTTCAAAATATGATCACTGTATCAGATCATATACTCTTTGCATAACATCACGTAAAGTTTCTCCGAATACTAAGCTTTCTTTCTTAAAACCATTCACATGTCTTAAGAGGTAAAGCAGAATATAAAACGCATAGAACATTAACATAACAAACATAAGTTTTAGACAAGGCATAAGTACATTCCTCCTCATAATCTACACCACTGCTGAAGAATAAGATCTGTAAATATTTATTTAATACATTAATAAAACAGATTTGTGAGTATAACCCATGTATAGCTCAGATTCGTAACTACATTCCTACATATATTGTACGTACATAAGTACTGAAGTTGTAATTTGATCCAGATAGAATTGTTTTACTTAAAATATTAAATTACTTAACCTTTAAATTCATAAATTTAATCCAATGAATTAAATTGCTTTAAACGTAAGTTAAAATCTTTAAAAACAGATAGTAAATGTTGGGAAAATCATTTTTATATTGATACTAGTAGGTTTGATTTTCCAGATGTAATTTCATCAGTAAGAGTTTTCACATCAAAAGTAGATAAAGTATGACATAATATGCGAGATATTTATATTGAACATGTTTATTATTTAGCTGAATTATTAAAATCACCACTTAATGCAGTAGCATATTTCCTTCTCGTATTGAAGATTATCCTTAAAGGTTAGATAACGTATTTAGAAATATTTAAAATATCAGGATCATTAACTTTATAAATATATATTGTGACTTTGTGGGTTCGTGAAATTAAAAGTCCAACTGCACAAACTCAAAATGTTCTTTATTTCCACCGAATTACAGTTGGAACACTTGCCGATTACACAGAATTACGTAGCGCACACAATTACAATTCACCAGTTCGTCTGTCACAGGTCCGCTCTGCACTCGCAATTACGCACAACTCCTCCGATGCGCGTACTCACACGGCGCTCCTCACGGCTGCTCGCCAAGAACTGAGCTGACTCGCCAACTACAGGCCTTATATAGGGAAGATCGCCGTTTCTGTAACGTTCGTGGTGCGCCCAATTATCCCGAGGTTTCGAGACGTCTGGTGGGAGGGGAAAGAGACGGTACAGGGCTCGTGCCGCTCTCCTAATCATCCCTTCAGTTAGTGACACGAGACAAATGGGTAGGCGTGGGCTCAATGCTTCCCGTCTGGCCCTACTGCCGGCCGGTTCTATCGGGAGTTCCGACGTTCTGGTGACAATATATTATTAAAATAGCATTTTCAATTATAACTACAGATGCAAGCAGATTCTACTGATATTACGGTATACTCCATAAATTGAGAAACTGCTATTATTTATTCCCGAGGAATTTTCCTCACTATACCGTCAAACCATAGGCAATGCTAGGTAATTAATCACATCGTCTTTGTATGAATTTCTACAGGTTACAAAATGAAACAGACCTTAATATTTTAATGGCTCTTGGATCTCATTAGAAATCTAAGTAAACTCATGACACTGCTATACATTCTGGTTAATAAATGAAAGTTCCTTAATTTTGGGTTGGCTATACTATGTATTTCTGCTAATAAGGAGCACTGGGGTTGAAATTACGAATTTATTTACTATATAAGCTATTGAGCTAAAATTGTACATACAATATAAAGAAGCTACTAATAAACTGTATACCAAGATTCAGTCTTCTGTGACTGTTACTTTCAGTAATATTGTGACCTAGTGGGTTCGCGGAATTAAAAGGCCGAGTTGCAGAAATTAAAAATATTCTTTATTTTCGTACAAATACTCTTATAGATTATAGCAGCATTACGTTACATACACCATCAGTCTACCAAGGTCGATCACAATAACAGTGACAGCAGATTAAATCCTTAGCTCTCGTTACAACAACACAGCTGGCTGTCCCTCATTTCACAACACTGTTTCACAACTGACTCACTTTACGAGCCATCGCTTGCTTAAATACCTAATTCTAGACTTGAGATATTTCCGGAAGAATAAAGAAACCAAATAATCAAGATATTACCAGAAATTTCCATTTATCTCAGTCTGTTTGTTTCGGTAAGTCTTTTATCTCAAGCGCTATGTTTATCTGCTTATGCAAACTCGTTATCTGAAACTTTATCCGCCGCCTTTTTTCTTATTTGTGCCCAAACTTTTATGCCTGTTGCTGTGACAATATTTATTATTTTATAAAAATATTATGCCAATTAATGACCATTTTCAAAAGTTAGCTGGCGTCAACACTTTTGAAGTAGCTGACCATTGTCATGCTCTTCTTATTTATTATGGTAGTGGTAATAAATTAGGAGATTATTTTTGTAATCATAGCACTCTTTGCTCAGGCAGAATTTTTTTTTCCATATGAACATATTTTCCTATAAAAATTAGCCGAATTTCGGAATATTTTATTTTAAAAAAGTAATATACGTAAACCAAAAGTAATCACTAGTTTTGTTCAAGTATCTCCTCGATATATTCATGCAAAGTTACAAAACTGCAACACCATGCTCATTTCATGTGTTGAAAAATGTAAGCTTAAGAAAAATCAACATTTCTGTAAGCATGCATTTCATGTCTTTTTCACGGTACCTGTATCTTCAGAACTGTCCTGGAGCATAAAAATAATAAGTTCACACTTGCTTAAGATTGTGGTAAAATGATATAAATAACATCCTGCTTTTAGCTCAAAATTTTTTAGTTTGCACTTCACGTACATTTTACTCCTGTGGTATTTATAGTATTTTTGACGATGTTTTATCGATTTCTTTATTCACCTGTTTTACCTTTTGTTCCTTACAATGACCTAAGAGTCTTAATTAATTCGTTTTAAGTATCTTAAATAATAATTGTTAAATGTATCCAAGGAAGCCTAACGTTATACAGCAAAAGCAACTTTGTTAGGTCTGTGGCCCACATTCGGGATGTCCAGGTTCGATTCCCGTGGCCGCCTACCTAAACCATGGTTTTTCGGGGATTTCCCTGGATCAACAGGCGAATGCTGGGTATGTCAATTACGTCCTCGAATTTCCTCCATTTCATTCTCCATTATCATTTTACGTCATCTCTCATTTGGTGATCTCTTTTAGAGTAGCAGGCTACGGCGAGAGTCTAAGCGCTCCATAGCAGGAAGATCTACTCCTGTTAAACACCTCCTCCTCCTCCGATAGAAAGGTCTCCAGTTTCCAGGTCGGCCTATTAGGCCGTTTCAGGACGGTGGGTGGGATGCCGGCTGTGTACCGGCTTGCCGGACAATTTCCAATTGATAAATGGTAGGCCTCTCTGTACTGTCCTGGCTGTCGTGACATAATTTCGTAGGAATCTATCTTAACATATCCTAAGACTAAAATTTTTATAGATAATCGCGAAACTACGGGTAACGCCAAGTATTTCAGAGATTATTTTATGTATCTGCATGACAATATGTATGCAGCGCACTTTTGAGACCATTTAGTGCGATTTCCTTTAATTTCAATTACTTTTCAATCTGGTAAATCATATAAGTTAGAAATTAATGTGCCACAAGGCCTCTTTTAAGCAATAATTATTCAAATAATACTGGTAAAATAATACGTTTTCTTCCATTAACCACCTCTAAAATATTCATGTCTAAATTTCATTTTAATACTCTCCAACTTTTAAACGTTTTAAAGGTTAAGTTACCCTTCCTTGCTTCTGTTAATAACGTAAAAACTTTAATTTCAAAGGTCATAGAACCTAGTTTTTAAGTATTTTATTATTGCTTCAACCTACGATATCCACATTGTAATATGTAATGCAATTATATAGTGCGATTCATATAAACCTGAGCCATTTCAATAGGCCATGACTTCCCCTTGAAAGCTCGTAGAATTTAAAAATTTGTTGTAATGATTTCAGTAGCTCTGGGAGAATAAGCGAAGGTTGGAGTATGTTGCGCGGTGTCAGCTTCCAGGACCGTTGGTCTCATTTTCTTTGACACGAATGTAGACACTGAAGTTTATATGGGTATTTTTAAGACATTTGTGGAGCCACTTGATGATATCGAATTGAGAGAAAGTTATTTCCAGCAAGATGGAGCAACGTTCCATACATCTTATGACACCACGGGACTTGCAACCACTTTCTTTGATAGTCGAATAATCGGAAAAGGTCTGTGGCCCCCCAGATACCCTGATCTAATCTCGCCGGATTTTTTCTTGTGGAGGTATCTAAAAATAGAGTGTACAAGAATAGGCCACGGACAATTGATGTTCTGAAGGAGTCCATTCAAACCGAAATGAATAACATTGGCGAGGATACTCTCCGTAAAACGTCAGAAAATATGGTGAGACGAGTGCAAACATGTATAGATGCTGGTGGAGGACACTTCCAACATTTTCTCTGAGAAGTAAATAGTGTAATGTAATCTCCCAATTGTGTATTTTATTCTCCCAAAGTTGCACGTGTTCCTATTATTGGTTCAAAAGTTATCGCCTATTGAAATGGTTCAGGTTTATATGGATCACACAGTATATGTTATTGTTTATCTCTACTATAATGAATTAGATGAAATAAGAAGTGAAAGAAAAATTAACTATTATGTTAAGCAAAAATCATACGACAACAAATATTCTATTTTGTCTTTTGCTTCACGGCACAAAGAGTGAAACATAAGAAAAACCTTTTATTATACACGGTTTAATAGCTCTAAATAAAAGCACTAAAGGTCACTCTGATTGGCCAACTGATTACGTCACGATAAATCAGTAATTTGGGTCTATATAAGGAGCTATCGTTCAAATAAAGGAGAGTCAGATATACTTTTAGATAACAAATCTTAGCTTAAACCAAGTGACACATATTCCATCTTCGTAACAGCTGTGAAGAGCGTTAGGTGGCGGTTTAATAGAGCAGTCAAAGCACCCTATTGTTTTTACACAGGAAGGAAGGTGGCCTTAGAGAAGACGTTAACGAAATTTAGGTTCAGTTTAAACTGTTTGTAACGTCACTTGAAACGGGCTTTTAATTACAGTTAATGGGGGAGGTGCTCGAGACGGATGGGGACCCTGTTAATTGTACATAGCAGGGGTTAAATTAAGGTGAACGCTGTGTACATCCGGCAAGCTATTATCAAGCAGAAACGAGGTTAGGAATGCAAGCAGCGCGCTGAAATGAGCACTTTAATTAAAATACCACTATAAGCACGTCATAACTTACATAATTGTTTGCAATTTTGCCGAATACTTCATAACATTCTAGACGACTGAGAACTTCTCAAGCATTACAATAGGTGGCCATCGAATGTCAGAATATTGTTTTCCATTTTGTCATGTGTCTAACTTGAATATAATAAAAATAATGAAGTACATAGATCCAGATTTATGTAAAGTGAATACCTTACCTTCATTGAAGACAACCATATGATCAAAGGTACTCTGACACTCCCATCCATTACCACTTGTTTTCAGAACTATTGCAACTTGTTCTAACAAATATTAATCTCTTATTTGTTCTAATATCTATTCTTCGGAAATTATTTGTTGAAATATAGCTATCCCAATGTGGAATTTCTAGATTATGACAACACCCAGCTGTTCAAAACACAAATCGTTAATTTAATGTTAACCAATGGAATTCGGATTACCACGGAGGGGATTCGGCACTGCAATCAGTCTTGATCTGTTCTTCCTATACCCCAAGTGGGGATCCTCTCGAGGAACGATGAGGCTAAAGGAGACAAAGGGCGGCCGTCCCAAGGAGCTACGACAGTGTAGAGGGTAGGTTCCCTACATTTTAACGTAGACGGAAAACTCCCCCGTAGGCATAGACAATGCACATTCTCCCCTACAGTGGTTTGAAAACGATTACAGCAACCAATTCGGAGACCAGCAACCGGCCTACCGGAGGGGGAAGTAGTTTCCTCAGAGCATAACATCCTGCCATGCAACGCCGAGGCACTCGCCGACACTACCCTAAAAGAGGTCACCACATGAGAGTTGGTGTGAAATGGTAGTGGAGATGAAATGGTGGTAAAGTCTGTTTAGTTAACTCGTGTGCATGTCAGCCGACATCTTTGACGAACCCTTATAATCGTTTTACAACCCCGACTCTTCTTCTCCCAGACCGTCCTGCAAGGTTGCCACCTTTCTCGATACGTCATGGGTATCGTACGAGGTTTCGTCTAAATAAATTATCTTATATCCATTACTGCGAAACTTCCTTAGTTATATATAACCCTTATCTTATTCAAAGTGCGGTATTTGAAACCCAGCTCCTTTAGGAGACCGCGCAAAGTGCAGTGCCCATAAGGAAAATAACAATGGTTGCAAATGTACAACCAATTCGTCTAAGGTGGGCGCTCTCTCTTTTGCATGTAATCTATAAATTTCTCGACAAATTTCACACTTGATCGGCGTCTTTGGTATTCCTTTCGTCACAATATTTCTTACTGTATTTCTGTGAATACCCAGAATTTATCAACAGGTTCATTGCACGACCGCTTACCAAGATTATTTGTCAGCACATATTTACATGTGTTCAAAACAAGCGCTTGAATTTGCTTAGAAAGATTTCCCGTTATAACTTTGTTTTTTTGAGGCTTGTTCAGTAACATAACTCGGCCCAGCAATACTTTCTAATTCATTCACACTATTTTCATCACTTAATTTTCACTTGACTGAAAGTTATCTACTACTTCATTTGCATTTACCACTGCATTTCCCTCCCACGGTCTCCACATCGTGACACACAACGAATTTCTGCGCGTAATGAAACAGATCAACTGGAAGTTGGAACTTTGGCAACCGAGACTTTACGTGGAGTAAACATGCGACTGTCATTTCGAGAAAATCAGGGTTGCTATTGGTCCTCAACGACAGTGTTCCATTTCTGAAGTGTGGAGATAGATTTATGACGGTCATTAGTGGGCGGAAGTGTCAGGTTCCTTTGAGTTCGAACTGCACACCCATTGACTAGACAGACTTTACAGGAAATTCGGAGGAATGTAATTAACGTAGCCAGTATTCGCCTAGAAACCGGAAATACCCCGAAAAAACCCATGCTCAGATAGTTCGACCACGGGAGTCAAACCTGGGCATCCCGAATGTGGGCAACAGAAGAAACTACCTGAGTCATCCCTCTCGATAATGCTGACCTTATTACTTATACATTTCAGCAGTTGATGTGAAATAGGATAACAACAATAATTCAAAAATTAACTAAAATATTTATTCAAAGAACAGTGAATAATATTTAAATTTTTGTGTATTTTTCTGTTACCTTTTATGGCATCTTACTTTTTGTGCAATGAACTTTAATACTTCACAGGTTTTATAAAATGTACTGCTATTGCAACTGCTAGCATTATACCCACCACCGCTACCGCCACCGCCACCGCCACCGCCGCCGCCACCGCCACCGCCACCACCCCCACCACCACCACCACACTACCATTACAACCATATTAAGTAATACTGCTATCACCACTGACTGCTACAACTCCCACTAGCACTGCTGTGAGCCTCGTTACGGGCTCAACTTATGAGCAGGTTGGTGACAAGTGAAGCCTCTAGGACCAGAGTTGTGGCGTACCCATCGACCTTAGCTGCGTGGTGTGTCTGGCTGGTTAATTAAAGGTTAATTAGACCTGCTATCCTGAGCTGAGACATTTTGTGTATCGCCGTCTAGTTTTCGCCCCATTAATAAGGTTTTCTGACCTTTCTGGGCGTGTTCTATTTCTTAAAATCCATATTGATGTATCAAAAATTAAATGGAGACAAATGATTTTTAGGCGTTACTGGCGTAAGTATTGTAATTTCTTTCACGGGATGGGCTCCCCGCACGAATTTAAATCAATACAGTTTTTCTCATACATCGCAAAAAGTAAAACATATGGAGGCGGGCCATACTGCAGACTCCAGCGAATCCTAAGCTTGCGCCTCCTACCAACACTGCCTAATGTCGTACACGCATCTCGCACGCCTGAACTCAGAACACTATATTTATTAATTACGCACGGATAAATGTTTTAAAATGACAGATACTAATCTTATAACAAGAGAGACTTTTATGTTCTGAACATTACTGTACAAAAATCATGTATCCGCGATAGTTAGAACACGAGCGATGGACGTTTATCTTCACATGGTTATACTGACATGTTACAGATAAGTATTTGAAAATTATAGAATCCAATCCTATAGTGAATTTAATTTTCTGATCATGACCGTACAAACATCCTGGTTCTACGATACTTTGAATGCGAGCGATGCACGTCTTATCTTCACATGGTTATGGTTACCCAACATCCATCCATTCAACACAGATAAGCCTGAAAAATAACATCATTCTTTCCTTAGAATATCTCAATCATAAATAAATAATGCACCTACTATTGAAACAGAACTCACGAAACAGAGTTTCGTGAAACTGAGTTTGAAACAGAGTTAATTACACTGGGCAACAATGAAAATGTTTGGCCTTAAAAATAGTGAATTTACATGTATTCTCAACTGCTGAATTCAAAAATCACCATAGCTCTTAGCACTTAGCTCTTGTTTTGAAGATAAAGTGACAGTTCATATTTCAGAGCGAAGATTTTAAATTTGAGGGAATATTTTAGGAGTTGGTACACCTGTTAAATAACAAAACAAAATCAGAGAGAAATTTTGGAAATTATGTGACGCAAAAGTTAAGGAAGGCATTTTTGTCGGACCTCAAATAAGAGAACTTGTAAACGATCCTGTATTTGACCAAATTATGGAAGGGAAAGAAAAGAAAGCTTGGGAAGCCTTCAAGGGTGTTCATGGATTTTTAGACAACAAAAGAGATGACAACTACAACCATTTGGTGATAGTGCTCCTGCAAAAATACCGTAACTTTGGATGCAACATGTCCCTTAATATCCATTTTCTCCACTCCCACCTAGACTTTTTCCCTCCTAGTTGTGGAGTTGTTAGTGATGAACTTGGGGAGAGATTCCATCACGACATTTCTGTTATGGAACAAAGATATCAGGGCCATTGGAGTGAAGTAATGCTTGCGGATTACTGTTGGTCTTTGTATAGGGATTCTGCGGAACTCCATCACAAGAGGCAAGCTAAAAGATGACGAAATTAATAGGCCACCACATGATTCTCTTCAGACACGACTATCTGAGAAGAATTTTTCCAGCAATTTGGAACTCTTAGCATGTAATTACCAGTTAAAAAATCAAATGCACTTTCATTGTTGTTAGCATATATGTAATTAAAATGTATCCTTTTCTCTCAATCCGTTAATATGTAATACTTCCACCTTGTGTATATCATAGAAACTAGAGCTAATAAAAATTTTCATTGTCATTTTTGTTTTTATCAACCCAAAATTAGTAGGAATTTCCACATAATGTGCTCGAAACATTCAAAAACTATTTTTTGTTGCCCAGTGTTGTCAGTTCGTTTTCAGAGCAGATATATATTATTTTGCTAAAGTGAATGGCATCGTTAAGTATGTTGAACTCGAACTGAAATATTATTAATAGTACATTAAATTATTATTATATACATATCTATTTTTCCGTGTTTGTGATCCGAGTGCGTGAACATGTCCCTCGAAGCTGCGACAAGTGATGTTTCGATCAACAAACGTGAATTGATTCATTTTCAGGGCAGAAGAATTATGTTTAATATGAACAAGTTTTATGAAAGCGCTCCAAATCAGGATATGGGGAACTGTAGATTTTCAAAAACCCAGCAATTAACTATAGAAGCTTGTGGTGTAGGTAGTGTACATATAATACCCAAGGCGTGACAGCCCTTAGAGGGCCAAGGCCTACCAACCCGACTGCCGGCCTAAAGTCCATTTTTTTCCGAGTGGAGGAAAAATGCTTTTACGCACTCACCCTGGGATTGGAGTGTGGGGCTCCACTGGGGGAATCGACCCGCCAGCCCTACCCACTAAAAAGCCTCCACCGGTGAGAAGTAGGGAGTGAATCGTAGCAGTACCGCTATTGCACCTGCGGATTCAAGGTTAGGAGATGAGGCCAGGCGAGAGGTGGGCGCCAGGATGCAAATATAACCAGGGTCCTACTTGCGACCTTGGATGTTCTGGTGTGGGAATAGGGTAAGGAATTCTTATTGGTGTGCCTCCGAATGGGGCGACGTCTTAAGTTCTAATTATCTTCTAGAAACAGAAGGACGGTGTCATGAGTAACTATGTGTTCTAATTATTTGGTCTTAGGATAGAATATCACTGAGTCCTGTGTCATTATTAGATATACAAGTTATTTGATATACAGCTGTATTGTATTGTAAATGTGTCATATGGCTTCCAGGAGGTCCTCGTCGTCACGCGCACTTACGCATGGCAAAGGTGGATGATTATCCAACCGATACGGGGAGGAGATGTGGTCAGCATCTTGGCATCCCCCAGCCGGAATGCTAGTTTCCGTGACGAGGGCCGCTTACCTAGCGTAAGCTCCTCATTTTCCTCACGATGCTGAGTGGGCACCGGTCCTATACCCGGGACCTAAAATCCGCACCCTAAGGGTGGGATCGAACCCGCCTTCCGTGGGCAGGGAACAAGGCATGCTGCCTTAGCCCGCTACGCCACGACGCAGGACAGTGTACATATAGTGTCACGAAATTGTAGTGAAGCAGTTGATCCCTAGAAAAAGGGAGCATGCCTGTATTTCAATCTCTGGGAAAGACCCACGAATTGGAAAGCGAGTTACTGGATTGGAAGGCCTATTTGCTGTTCCAATGCTGTGACGTCTATCAGGCTAAGATTTTAATGTTTTAGGCATATTTAATGTGTTGTTTAATTACGGTAAAAATAGCAGAACATTTGCTGGCGGGTAAAAGTGCTTTTTATGTACAGAACCTCTGCGGTACACGTACTATGTTTGGCAACAGCGCTGCGCTTGAGCATTGGCCAGCGTTCACATGGCTTCAACTTTTGCGAGCGGTATAACCATTTCCAATGTACTTGTATTTCGTTTGAATTTTCATTACAACACACTGTTTTAAGTGTCAAGTCACTTTACTCTTTCTTCTGGTGTCGTACAAATAGAGAAATATAAAAACAAGTAAAAGTGGTCAGATTTTTCAGCTCTGACACCCTATAACCATTTCTGCAAGCAATTAACTAAATCATTCTAAAGAATTAGAAACTCATGTTTTATAAGAAAGGTTTGTACAAAAATAAAGCACACCGTATAAAAGGTTGAAGGTAAGTTTATTTTGAGCTAGTTAACATTAATTAAATAAAAAGATTTGATGCTTTTAAGCTAGAAGCTTTAACAAATAAAAGGCCATGTGTATTTTAATGTAATACTTGGTCTGCAATTTTTATACTCAACTAAATCATCATAAAGCAATTAACACATATGTTGTTAATATTAAAAATAGCTTATAATAACTGTTCATCATATCTCAGCTATTTTTATACGTGGTGCCATCTCGAACAGTGTAATTAAGAGGAACATGCGTCAGTTGAACACAAAAACACGGAGCAAGTGTTTATTTCGTATTCATGAAGCGTATTAATAGCAGCGCCATATAAAGTTGGTACAACTGTGCTCGGAGAGCTAATGTAATGACTTGCTCCCCCTTCCCTGTGTCATGTATGTTTCCAAACATGTAACAACAACGATATTCCAGAGATTACAGAACGCCTACCAAGGCTGTGGGAAACATTAGCTTACTGCATATGTCGTCGTGATCTGTAAATACGTGTTTCTCATCAGCTTTTCCCAGTTTTTCAATAGCTTAGCGAGAGGCAGGAAAAAAAGAGAACAATTCAGATGCTAAAGCTACGATTGCTTTAGATACTAAATTTTAAGCTGTTTTTACATCCGAAACATAAAATCATTCTGAAACTTTTTCGATTAAGCTCCTTTGTGTAGAAAACATGGTTATAAAATCAAATCGGATAACTAAAAATAACAAGAAGTTTTCTCCCATCAGCGGTTCACAGATATTCCGCACATGTCGTATATTACTTAGCTTTCACATGACCTTATCTCTCATTATTCTAATTAATATATAAGCTAGTTCTATTTACGTGTTCTTATTCCAAATACAGTTTAGTTCTTCTTCTTCACTCCATGGTTTGGGCATATCGCCCCTTCCGGTTTCATAGATCTCCCCAGCGTTTCCTGGGTCGTCCTTTGTCTCATCTTCCTTTTGGATTATAGTTTAATACTGCATTTGGTTATCTTCCATCCTCCATTCTTAATATATTTTCGTGCCATTGTTGCCTTCGTTCTGATATTTTGTCATGGATTGGTTCGATTTCTAATTCCTTTCTAATATCCTCATTTCTTATTTTGTCCAATATTGTACAACCTTTAACACTTCTTAAAAATTTCATTTCTGCAGTGTGTATTTTATTTAAATCCTTTTGTGTTGGCATCCAGGTTTCGCTTCCATATAGTAAAGTTGGAATAGCCATTACCTTATACTTTTCCATTTTTGTATCCTTTCTCACTCTGTTTTTAAAAGTTCTTTGGATTGTCCCACATATTGCTCCGAATTTATTTACTTTTTCTTCTATAACAGCATTGTTTCTTAAACTTACGTTACATCCTAAATATTTGAAACTCGATATTTGTTCTAAAGTCGTATTTCCTAAAACAATTTTTGATCTTACATTACAATTTCCTTTAAAGGCCATAATTTTTGTTTTTTCTTCTGATATTTTAAAATTATACCTTTGTACTATATTATTTAGAATATACATTGATTTTTGCAGTTGATTTTCATTCCGATGAATCAATATTTGGTCATCCGCAAACAGCAGGGTATTAATATAAATATTTTCATTTATTTTGATTCCTGGGTCTACTAAAATCTTCCATCCATTTAGAATACTGTCCATATATATACTAAAAATAGTAGGAGATAAGCTACACCCTTATCTTACTCCAGTATTGGTAGAAATTTGTTCTGTTAACCTATCCCCAGTATCAATAATTATAGTTGTATTTGTGTATATGCCTTTTATTGCATTAATAATATAAGGTGGGTAGCCCTTACTTTCTAATATTTGCCACAGTTATGATATACTTATTCTATCAAAAACCTTTTCCAGGTAAATAAATGCGATATGTGTTTCCAAATTCTTTTCCCTTCGTTGTTCAATTATTTGATTAAGGACAAATACGTTATCTGTACAGGATCGGCAGAATCCACCCTGCTCTTCTCCTATAAGGCATTCTGTAATAGATTTCAGTCTATTATTTATTATTTTAGTATATATTTTGTAACTTGTGTTCATTAAACTTAACCCTCTATACTTTCCACGGCTTTTGCGATCTCCTTCCTTGAATATATTTTTAATTAGAGCTATTGACCATGATTCAGGTATTTTACATTTTTTCCAACAATTATTAATTAAATGTAGTATTCTTAATTTGCACATTATCTCACTGTATTTTACAAGTTCTCCATTTATTCCATCTATTCCTGGTGCCTTTCGAGTTTTAATAGTGTTCAATACATCGTCTAATTCTGCAAGGGTTATTGGATCTACTTCTAGTTGCTCTGCTTCTTCTTTTGAGATGTTTTCTTGTAAATCATTTTCTGCAATGCTAAAATACAGGTTAGTGTAGTGCTCTATCCATTTATCTTCAGATATTATATTTAATTTTGCTACATATTTTTCGTTTTTATTTAAATTCTTAATTAGCTTTTATTCTATTGTTTGTCTCCCATGTATGTCATGCTTTGAAATAATTAAACAAGAATATCTTGAAAATTGTTTATCCAAAAATATATATTTGACATAACTTATAGTTAACAAAATTTTCATTTTTGTGTAGATATTGAGGTAGTTCGGTAGTTTCGTCCTAGCTTTCGTAAGGAGTAACCTAATTATGCAGTCAGCGATGAATTTAAGTGGGACGTATTAAGTTTTTTTTAAGGATAGCTCTTGGGAACTATCTTAAGAATTTAACATCATTCGGAGACCACGATAAAAGCTGTAGGTCCTGTTATTCCAGTACCTTCGGAGGTAAGGGGCATTCCCTTCTAGGGGCCTTTATCTTAGAAATGGGTCCAGTCTTATATAGTGGATTACCGCTTAGGTTAGTCCAGGTGGGGAGTCTTACATTTTTGTGTACCAAGATTTTGTCTAACTCTTATGATTTGCCAATCATGCAAGTTATTTAGAATAAAGAGGAATTCAAGTGCTATTTTCAGAAAATTCAAGATATACATGCTTTTGCTTTGTCGCCTGCCGTGATTCCAAAACAGCACACTACCCCGGCTAGGAGACCGGAGACCGCACTGTCGGAGGTCAAAATTGTACACCAAGATGTAATTAACCTACCCAGCTTATTTTTTCGAGTGGAGGAACAGTCCATTTACGGCTCCCCACTGTGTTGGAGGGTACAATGGGGACCGTGGGGCCCGCCTGTCCTTGGCAATACCCACTTGAAAAAAACCTCCACCGGATAATGAAAGGATAATGATCTGTGAATGGCGTGGCTTAGTGCGGTCCCGCATAGCACCCGCGTTAGTATGTGAGAGATGGGATGCTGGCACCCAATGGGTGTGAGCGCGTGGAAGATACTACTAGGCTACAGACATGGAACCTGACTGCAGCCTAAGGGTTAAAAGGTGGTAATGGGAAAGGACAGGTACCGGATTATTGGTGTCTTGCATTCCATCATACTGGCGAGAATTAATGTCCTCCGCGTACAACTGGCTGGCAGTCTTGCGCTGTTGTTCTGTGATGTTGAGCTGGTCCTCTACCGGTGGTGCCCGCGGAAGGAATGTCGAGCTCAGAGAGTTCCTGAGGAGAACCCTGGCGCTCCTAGTGAACTCGTCCAGCTTCCGGTGTATGGATTAGTGCTCTGTTGTGAGATGTGATGTCTGCGTAGTCTGGAGCTCTCTTAGGAGAACCTCCTGGGCGGTCAGCTTGGTCGCTATGACCAGGAACTCCGAATATAGATTCTAAACGGCCTCCCCTGGACCCCGGACTTGCTCCCTGAGCTGCTCCTGGGTGATGGTGTGATCTGGTGTTGCCGGCTGTTGATGTTGCTGCTGCTGCTGCTGCTGATGATGATGATGATGAGCGCTCAGCTGCTGCTGAGTGGTTGGCGTTGCTGGAGGGACAGGTTGTGCCTTCCTGCAGGGATGCAGGGGGCAGAGCACCTGCCCGGTGTAGCGGCTGTGCCCCTCCACAGGAGGCACAGTAGTGGCGGCGGCGTCGGCGGCGGAGTTCATGTTCTGTGCAGACCGAGGTGAGCCTGGAAGCACCACTGTAGTTGCACTTCGGCTGCACAGGACTCAGCTGCATGCCCGCAGGCGCAGCAGCGGCGGCATGGTGCTTGTCGGTCCTGTCAGCTGACCTCAGTGGACAGCACCCGCCCTAATAAGGGCAGGCCGTTAGCTAAGGCAGCTTCTAGTTCCGCGTGGCTGGCTAGCGCCACCCGGACGAGTGGTATCGGGCCTTGGGCTGAGGTGATGTGGGTGATCATCATTGCTGAAGGCCACTACTGCTGCGCTGCAGCAAGCACATATGGTGCTTGCAGGTCCCGAGGGAATCCCGTTACCAATGGTTGAGGCGGCGTTAGCTGGCTGGCTGGCTGGCTGGCTAGCGCTGGCGACCGGCTTGCTCCTGGCTGGGTAGCAGGGCCAGGTTCTGGTTGCGAAGTTGCAGGATGTTGCTCCTCGGCTGGCTGTACGGCGGCGATGACTGCTGGTTTCTTCGTTGCTCTCTTGGCACGACCCATGTTGCTGCTCTGAAGGTTCGAGCCCTACCCAGCATTTGCCTGGCGACTCTGAGAAACCCCCGATGAAACCCATGAGAAAACCCTCGCGCCCTTTGTATAATAAAATCCCGTTACACAACATTTCATTTATCTTCAATTTTATTTAGTAATTTATTTGAAAACGGGTTCATTTCTATAAGAATTTAATTATTGAATATATATTTAAACTAAAAATGGAGAGAGAAAATCCCGCATATTTTTGTTGAAAAATAAACTACGTATTGAACACGCGGAAACTGTATATTTAATATCCATACTAATTTGTCGAATAAAGGTCCCCATGAAAACTTATAGGAATTTATCTCTCTTCTTCTAAAGTTTAGGAATTATTAATTTTTTTGTGAAGTGGTGCAGAATTATAAAAAAATGAAGGAAAAAAAAAAAGTAAGTGTATTACCTCCACAGATATACGCATATCTGAAATTCCAATTTATGATAAAACTTATTCGCAGATTTTGCGGTCTAATTTCCCTTTAATTGTGATTTTATGTAGGAGCTCATCAGCAAGCATTCGGGGATGTTTGCGATTAACTGATTATCATCACAGAAAATGTCCTCACTAGTGGGTAGTTAAGGCAGCGATAATGATTATTGGATGCAGCATTACTTGCCAAGACTGTACAGTAATTAGCAACCTTAAGACGACATTCCGCCACGTACACGGAAAATGAGCCATTTAGCAGAGCGGAAACTTTGTTCCGAGTTGATAATAATAATAACCGTTTGGAAAAGAGTTGTTACCTCACTCAACTTTGTGGGGGACATTACCCCAGAAACTGTGGGACTGGAAACGGATGCTGATGCTAGTTTTTGGAGTTCAGAAATTATGTCACTCAGTTGCAAGAACTAATGTTTGCCCTATTTCCCATTCAAATACAGTCTTCAGTAGCACATTCGTGTACCTAATGAAGCGAAATCTAATGAGAAAATCAATAAAAGATCCCTGAACTTGAAAGAAGTAGTTTAAAAAGTTGATCACTATTGATTCCTAAGACACGAAAAAATTCAGAATTCATGAATAAGTCTGAATTTTGGTATTGTAAATAGTTTTTTTTTTTATTTATAGGCTCTCCACTTTATGAATTCACCCTTGGTTCCTGCTTTCTAGATATTCCTGTCGTGCGATGGTCCTTCTTCCAGTCCCCCTCTTCTTCATATGGCCATGTATGTCCTCGTGCCACGTTCTTCCGGCTCTTTTCCACTTTCTTCTGCCTGTTACTACCCACTTTAAGACTTGTTTGGGCCACCGACTTCCGGCATCCGTTGTACATGTCCATACCACTGTAGAGCCCTGCTGGACATTCTCTCTGTAACAGTTTCCAGGACGTCAATTTCATGTCTACTGTAGGCGTTTCTGACATGTTGTAACCTTGGTGTCCTCATACATCTTCGAAGTTCATCCACTTCTTTTATGCATTCTTCCATTTTATGCCCAACTTTAGGACCCATATGTAACTATACTTCCTATTATTGTTTTTAAAGTTTTCCATAAAAGACTGTTCGCCTTCCTTGCACAATTTACCCTATTGATAATATCTTTTTCACAAGTGCCATTCTTATCTGACATAGAACCTAGGTATTTAAAATGTTCGACACATTTAATTACCACAGAATTTACTTGCAGATCTTGCAAATTTCCTCCTATTACCATATATTTTGTTTTATTGGAATTTATTTTAATCCGCCTACTTCAAATGCATTTATTAATTTTCTAATCATATAATCTATATCATCTTTATCCTGTTGTATTATAATCTGGTCATATGTAAATAGTAAATTGTGCAATAAGCGGCTATTGATGCTTATTCCCATTCCCCTACATGACCTATTCCACTTTTCTCAACACCTCTTCTATAAATATTTTAAACAGTGTAGGTGACATGCCACAAACTTGACTTAGTCCTTTTTGTAGGGAATTCTGCTGATACTCGGTTTCCCTTAACATTTGCCTTACATTCAAACATTCTTTTAATAAAGTATATAAGTCACTTAGGTATTCTAACGTTTTCCATTGCCTCCCATAATCTCTTTATAGGTACACAGTCACATGCTTTTTCAAGATCAATGAATACCATATGCACTTTTTTGCCTTTAGCCAAAATTTTTTCGGTGATTTGTCTAACCACAAATATATTATCAAAGCATGATTCTCCTGCTGTAAATCCTGCTTGTTCTTCCGATATCTTATTTTGTATTAACTCTTCCAATCAAATTTTAATAATCGTGCTTAAAATTCTGCTTATTGCTGCCATAACACTAATCCCTCTATAGTCTACTGGTTCTCATTTGTTCTTTTTATTTTTATATATGGGACTAATGTATGATAATCTTCACTCATCCGGGATAGGATCTCCTTCAATCGCTTGATTAAAAAGTCTAGTTAAAATTCTTATAATAGCTGGAACACCATATTTAATTAATTCTGTTGTTATTCCTGCCGCGTCCGCAGCTTTCCCATTTTTTGTGGTTCTCAAAACATTTCGTACCACATCTTCTCTTATAGGTTCCATTAGATCATCCTTTCCATTATCCTGTAAGGTAAAATCCATAAATTCTTTTCTTGATTCTGTTAAAACATTTTAAAGTACTCCTGAAAAAATTTCATTGGTACTAAATTAAAACTCTTTGTCCTAGTATTCTTTCTCATATTTTTAATTGTCCTTCATGCTTGGACTGACTTCGTATATCTTACTGTGTGTACAATTTCTCCACATAGCCTATTCCACATTTCTTTCTTTTGTTTCCTGGCTTCTACTTTGACTTGCCGTTTAAGTACCTTATATATTGGTAAACCTGTAAAGAACATAACAACTGTATCATAAAACTGTAAAGAATACAGTGGCAAATAGTGTGTTAATCCATAAATGAATGTCAAATTGTAGTAAGTAGTCTTAATAAACTCAAACAAGTAACAAATTAAATTATGTGACATAGTTAAAAATAAGGTTAACATTCTATTAATAATTATAAAGTATCTGATATTCTTATAATGCTATCGTTTATATTTGTTTTATATTTACATTATGCTGCATTGGTGATTATGCAAAATAGCTTCAAATTAACTGCACTTAAGCTATTACCATGCAGGAGCTGCTAGCCACGATGGCAGGTAAACACGGACTAATGTATGCTCTCTGCTCTCTGATGAGTGCTCTCGGATTGTACGAGGTTTGGAGTGATTTGCAACCCTATAAGATTATTACTTAAAATATAAATAGTTCAGCTCATTTCCTTTTATCATAGTTAAAACCAAAGAAATCCTATTGCTGGTGATTAGTATTAGCTACTAAATTCCTAATGCAATATTCTACTGGTTGTTTTTCAAAAAGCTTTTATATTCGATAGTACTGTATGCGCAAGATTTCTTGAGCGCTGGATTTACGGTGAAATGCGGGCAGAGGGGAAGAAAAGGGAGCTAACACGCTTTTGTTTCTGCAGTGTGGTCAACCTAGAACAACAAAATTCAGCGAAATTGCGGTAAGATAAGCGAAGATATGAGATGTGGCAACAAACAATTGAACTCCATCCGATATGTTGTATGTTAACATATTTACTGTTATAAAACACATAAAAGTATTCAACAAATATTATGACAGCTATAAACACTCACTCGCTTTGTGATTCTTAGATTTTCAAGTCTACTGTGTCACTTTCATTGTTTGTATCCTCTAATGTGCTAATAATTTCATTAATTGCATTTTCTATTACACCTTCGTGTTTCCAATATTGCATTTCCAGCTCTTGGACCGTATTAACGTATCCTTCCCGATCCGTCGCTTCTATAGAAAGTTTCCGCAGATTTGTGCCTCTCGATAACATTGCGTACTTTGTAAACATTTTTTATTTTGCCCACGCCAGCTCAATTGCATTCAGATCACAGTTATACGGAGGTAGACGAAAAATAGTGTGTCCCCTTTCGAGAGCCATAACACTGGCAACATAGTCTTGCTTCTAGATTTGTTGTAAACTGGTTGGCTAATAACCTCCAAACTGCTCAAAATGAAATGGCGTATGTTTGAAAGCTTAGCATATTAGCCACTAGATGTCACGGTGTGTAGCGCATTTCCTGTTTCAAAGTTGCTATCTGTGTTTACGGAAATAGGCGAAACCTACCGAATGAGGACTTGGGACCCGAACGCTAAGAAATCTTGCACATATATTATTTACCTACTTACCTTGGCCAGTGTGCATCCATAATTCCATGTTTTACTTCATCAGATATTCTATGTGACCATAAATATGTTTATAGATCCAATGGATACAAAAAATTACTTTTACAAGCGTTATTCTTTCTCTCTTATTTGGCGGTTTCCAAGAGCATTCGTTTAATGCAACTTGAGAAGTCTGAACTGGCAGAGCATTGTTTTGATAACGACCATAGAGCCAAAATGCAATAGTTTCTGGGAGCGGAGAGTTAAGACGGCTTTGGCCATTTCCTCCGAGAGGAGAGAGCTTAATTTTGGTGCTGGTTTTCAGTTCAGCTCATCTTGGAAACCGGTCTTAAAAATGTAAATTCGTGGGCTTAAGAAGCTCAGATCTATACAGCTTGATAATCAAGTTAAGTAGTTACGTTTCTTTGACCCAATTAATTTTCTACACTCACGCCATCTCCTGACCTGGCATTTAATTTACTGAAAACAGTCTTTTGTTCAGTGATGTGAGTATTGATAGTGTTTTGTCTTTGTTTATATTTGTGTTATATGCATTGATACATTTGTGGTTATAACATTTATTACAATATCCTCAAGATGGGAGAGATGTACGCTCGCGAAACGTCGATCTCTGATCGTTTTTTCACCTGACTTGTTTCCCGTGAAGATCTTGAACATGCTTATCTAAATTCACATGATCCAAATATATGCCTTTTAAAAAGAATTTGTACAGAGTAGAGAAAGTCGTATATATTACCTCCCTAGCACATTTTCAGATATTAAAATCAGTATTTGTTACGTTAGAAAATTCAACCTTGAGAAATCAGGTGTTATAGTCTAATATTAAGAATTTTAAAACCAAACTTTCAATGTTACAAAATATGTTTATCCGAGTAGTAACGTGCTGTAAGCCATCACCTTTGCCAAGCTCTCCCAAGCTAGTAAAACCGGGTTTACAACGTCATTAAAGCAGTACCAGGTAATAAACGCTGGCGCCCTCTTACGAGTGTAACTCAACTTTTCTTTACTGTCGTAGCAGCCTTAATTATATGTGATACACTTGAATGATTTTAGGCGTCATAATGTGTTCCACATTGCTACTGCAAGCCGTTAGTACTTCCCTAGTGATAAAATCCTGCACTTCAGTTTACTAAAGTACAGCATTCCATTTCTTTGTCCATTCACCCTTCAGTAAGCTATACTTGTCACTTCCCATTAATCGATAACATTTTATTGTCTATTTACACAATTCCTTGTGCAATAAGAAATATTTGGTAAGCTAAATTTATTGGTGTAAACGAATTTGCTATACGAGGGGGGACCCAGAAGAAACCGGATTGTTGTCATAAAAACTTTATTGATGATCCTTTTTACAAAATTACTTTAGTAACCTTCAAAATACTTTCCATTACATGCGATGCACTTGTCAATTCTCTTCTCCCACTGTTGGAAGCATGTTTGGAACTCTTCAAGTTTGATATTGTCCAGTGTCGTTTACGAAGCTGTTTTTACCGCCTCCACATCATCATAACGCTCCCCTTATAGTGTTTTTTTTTTCATTTCTGGAAATAGGAAAAAATCTCCCGGGGCTAGGTCCAGCGAATACGGAGCGTGCGGAACGACAGACCACCTCTGAGACGCCAAATACTGGGTCACTCGTAAGGCCGTGTGTGCTGTAGCGTTGTCGTGAAGCAGAAACCAGTCACCTGATCGCCTAAGTTCCGGGCGTTTTCTCTTCACATCCTCTCGCAGACGCCTTAAAACATCCAAGTAAAAGTGTTGGTTAACAGTCTGGCCAGAGGGTACGAATTCCCGATACACAATTCCACGAACATCAAAAAAACAAGGATCATCGTCTTCACATTTGACCTCACTTGCCTTGCTTTTTTTTGGTCTGGGAGCAAGCTTGACGCTTGCTTGGTTTCTGGGTCATACCCATAACACCAACTCTCATCCCCTGTAATGACTTTGTTCAAGAAGTTTGGATCACGTGCAATTGTTTTCAAGTCCTGACACACATTCATGCTGATGGTTTTGTACTCCTGTGTGAGAAGGCGCGGAACAAATTTAGCAGCAACACGGCTCATGTGCAAATCCTCTCTCAAAATCTGCTGGCATGAGCCCCAACTAATTCCTGTCGCTGCTGAAATTTGGTCGATCGTTTGGCGACGATCCTCATTGATCTTCTGGCGGACCTTTTCAATGTTCTCATTTCGCGATGTTGAAAGGTGTCCAGAACGAGCTTGGTCTTCAACACACATCTCAACACTTTTAAAGCGCCCAAAGCACTCGAAAACCTGTGTGCGGCTCATAGCGTCCTCCTGGAAAGCTTCCTGAAGCATTTGGTGTGTCTCCGTTGCAGTTGTTTTAAGCAGGAAACAAAATTTCACACACACTCTTTGTTCTTTTAAAGTTGCCTGCCATAAGGACTTCGCAGAGGTAACCCGCCAACAGTCAGAGAAACACAATACCACACCTGCCCGTTCAGCTCTACACTGACGCCGTCTGCACAGCTGTTGCATGAAGGTCTCTACGAACACCATCTGGCGTGAGAACCCTGCACTACGTCTACGAGTGGCAGCCTACTTGGAGTCCGATTTTCTTTTGGGCCGGCCCCCTTCGTACATGTCTTTGTCTGTACTATAGGGTAAATGGAATATAGTAGTCTTAAGTGATCGTCAACTGTTCTAAAACATGGTGGCAATGTGAATTGCTTTGGAATTCTGTTCTCTTTGCATGACTAGGAGAGAATATAAAACACTAATGTTTTCCCAATAGAAAAATCATGGTAAAAGTTCCAGACAATAAAGGAAATTTCTTGGAAACAGTGAATACAAAAAAAATGTATTTTCCATAAATTGATGGTTTAAACAAGATCTGCATTTTTTAAACAGTAAGTCTTACGTTTTAACACTTATTCAAAAGTCATCCAGAAGAGGACTTCACAGTCTATACTCAAAAACTTCAAGGTATATGCATCATTTGTGATAAAAATCTCTTAAAACACATAACATTTTAATCAAAATCGTTAGCCATTTTAGAAAATATGAAAATCTTCTAGTAAATAATAGTTCGGGATGGGAATTTTCTTTTAACTTTTCGAGTCGCATCCTGTTAAATATATTCATTTAGTCCTTCAACATTAATATCGGACGATGAATGAAATGGGTGAAATGAAACTCAAATGAGTCCAGGGCCCATAGAGCTTACAGTTACCGACATTCGTCTTTCAGGGTAAGGGAAAGTCCCGTAACAAACCTTATCCGGGTAACTCACACTGACCGATATTTGCTCGGGACCTCTTGAATATGAGGCACACACGCTACCACCTGCACTACAGAGGCGGGCAAGAGTCGCAAAGGATACTGAAATTAAATACCAACTTTGGTAAAATTAATCGACATTACGTTTTTGAGTCATGCACAGTAAGAATACTTTGTTGAGTGCAGGGGCCTTAAGGTATGTATTTTTAATAAAATTTATACATTGAATCATTAAAATTCATGAATTTGTCCCCCGGTCCATTTTATGTGATAAGGCATTATCTAAAATATACAAAATGTATGTGCTTTGACTTTTTGTGATGAATAGCATTTTATCTGTAGTATATTCACTGAAGTATTCCATTCCACCCTAAACTTCAAAATGGAAATATCCCCGAAGGTATGCACGTTTATGAAAGAGAAAGAGAGGTGCTGATAGTTTTGTTCTAACAACTGTTATTATTACATAGAGCTCCAAAGCGATGGATGCTGGTGATTCATAAAATTAAATGATCATTGGAAAAATAATTTTTCATGAAGGAAGCATATCATGCTTGAGTTGAGGGACCTACTGTTTGTGTTTAAGCACTGAGAAAAAACTGGAAGATTGGAAGTACCTGGTGGGATTTGAACCCCGGACCTCCTTTTCACGCGTTTTCTGTGACCTAACGACCTCAAATACCTTAGTTGACACCTTATGAGTTGACAGAAAGAAGGAGAAAGAGATAGAAGTAGAGAGATGTACAAAGAAGGGGAGAGAGATTGGATAGATCCAAAATTAAAATGCGGTATCGAAAACATATTTTATAATCCTCACAAATTTAATTAAATGTATATAGTTCAAATTTACTACCTAAAGAAGTTAAAACCTATATTAGACTAAATCAAATTAATACCAGATCACCAGTTTGGATTTAGAAACACTCTACAATCGATCAAGTACATCGTATTGTTGATATTATAGAGAGAACTTTTGAAGAAAAGAAAATCTGCTCTGGAGTGTTCTTAGATGTGGCTAAAGCATTTGATAAAATATGGCACAAAGGTTTAATCTTTAAGCTCCAACGTGATCTTCCTGACCATTTTTATCAAATATTGAAATCCTACATAGAAGGGAGGTATTTCAGAGTTAAATATGGAAATGAATACTCAGGACTAAGGAATATAGCTGCTGGAGTACCTCAAGGAAGTGTCTTGAGTCCAATATTATACCTATTATTCCCTAGGGATATCCCATATCAAGATGATATAACTACGGCCACCTTTGCGGACGATACAGTAATATTAGCAGTAGGACATACAGTAGAGGAATTTTCACAGAAGCTGCAGAAATCTGTCAATAATGTCAGTGAGTGAACAAACAAATGGCGTGTAAAATTAAATGAATCTAAATCTGTACATATTAATTTTACGAATAAGAGAATAAAGTCACTACCAATAAAATAAACAACGAAATTATTCCTCAAGTGCAAAAGTGAAGTACTTAGGAATGACCCTAGACTGTAAGTTAAATTGGAGGACGCACATAAAAGCTAAAACAAAAGAGTTAAATATTAAATACAAGAAACTTTACTGGCTCATTGGCAGGAATTCTGAACTTGACATGCATAATAAGCTATTAATATATAAGCAGTTGTTAAAGCCAGTCTGGACATTTGGGATACAGCTATGGGGCTGTTCCAAATTCAGTAACATAAATTATATACAGACATTCCAAAATAAAGGTTTAAGATCAATAGTCAATGCACCATGGTACGTGCGAAATGATCACATACATAGAGATCTCAAGATTGAGACTGTCAGAGAAGAAATAAGAAAGTTCGCAGTGAAACATCGTTTACGAGTGCAAAACCATGAAAATAAAGAAATGCAGGATGTATTTAGCCAGAGTGTAACTCGAAAACTGAAGAGGATTAAGCCAGTGGATATAACGTGTGAACGCAAGGCATAGGTGTAAGCTCTGGGGGTCTTCAGTGGAAGACTCGCCTACACAAAGTTAAACATTTAAGAAAGAAATATTACTAGATAGGCTGTAAAAAATCTTAGTTGTAATTTGAGTTGAATAAACAAAATGTACCACTACTAAAATGAAATCCTGCTATAAATTGAAGTTTTTGGAACATCCTATAAATAACTACTCATTTTGAATGAATTTTGTAAACTATTTTGTAACGTGCAACAAACTGGACCAAATCAAAACTGACGATTTATAAATGACAGCTTTTTCTTGAGCTGTTCTTTATCGAAACATATATTGCTACATCTTTGTTTATCTTTATCTTTAATAAGGAATATGGCCTGGTGCCGGTACAAATGGCCCGGCTTACGGCTAAAATTTACATGTGTTTATAGTAGTGCTGCCCTCTGTTGCTGCAACAGAGAGCTATCTTTTCTTGTGTTGGTCTATCCTCCAGCAATCATATAACCCTAAATAGAGAGGTGAAGTTCTTGCGTTTCGTGATATCCTTTTCATATAATGTCAAAAACGGGTTAACCTGTTCATGCTCTGTGTCTGTCATCTAGTGGCACTCATGGTAACCAACATATAAACAGGATAACCATTACATTAACCAGGACATTCGAAGGAAAATAACATCTGGTAAACCATCCCTTACTTATGTGACACTTCCTCCAAAATATAATGGTCCAAGATCTATAAATCCTGACAAATTAAAGGACTTACAGGATCTGATGAATTGTATACCACCAATTAATCATGAATACTGTAAAACTCTTAAATCTGAGACCACATCTTCTGAGAATATTACTGATGAAGCATTTTTATCAGCCTGACTACATCTAAAAAGCTTGTATCTAGTTTCCAAAATGATATACTTATTGAAATGTGGAATAATCCAAAGTGTACCATGTGTAAATATGCCAAAAGACACACCTATTAGTTTAACCTAAAATTGTAAAATATATATAGAATAAAACTTAAGTAAAAGCTGACAAAGGTTTTCACATTATTTTCATTATTTTATTTTTATAGTTATTAGATCAGTCATGTTTTGTGTTCTATTAAAGATAACCCTGATAATATATACTGTGTTCTTGAGACTCATATTCTCAGAAATGAAATAAAATAGTGTTAATTTATTTCAGCGTCATTCACAAAACACTTGTTTCCTCCATTTTTAAAAAATGTGGGTTACCCCGTTTTTCCGGGCATGTCTTCAATTCAGGTTTAATTTTTTGATGTATGAATACATAAGGGCATAGGTATTTTAGTTCTAATTTCAAAAACACATTGTGTGTTGAAATCAGTGAGCATTTTTAATATATTGAAAACTAAAAGCCTTCCAGAAATGAAATCTCTTGGAATCCTGCTTGTTTAATACTTTGTATTAACAAATCAGCTTAAATATATAGCCTTAAACAGAAAGAGCTGCTTGTTCTTATTGTTTTCGTTTCACCCTCTTTGGGGTATGTTGAATCAATCATTTCCCTTGATGTTGCTCTTTCTTAGTTCCCAATATTCCTTCATTCTATCTGATCTGTTTTTCCTTTCTTCTGCCGAGATAATGGGTTTGGATTTTAATGTATACTTATCTTTTAAACTTATATTTTCGTTTTTAGTTATTACTTTCGCTGTTATGACTTTTAATTCTGCTAAGTCTCTTTCATTTTCTTTAAACCAGTTAGGTTTTGTTTAACGGTTACGGAAGAAATCAAAGATTTTTTTAGTTAACCTGCTAGAGTTCATTCTTGAGACGATGGCCATAAAACTGTATCCTCCTTTTTCGCATAGTATCTGACAGTTTTTCAATTTTCTTGTAGAGAGTTTCATTATTGATGTATATTAAATTATTATCTTGAAATTTTGGTCCTATGACCTTCCTTAATATTTTCCGTTCTTTTAATTCGAGCTTTTCTGTCTTACCCTTGAAATTCTCGTTAAGTGTTTCTGATGCATACAGTGCTTCTGGTCTAATTACTGTTTTATAATGTTTAATTTTGGATCCCCATGATAGTGATTTCTTGTTATAAGTATGTTTTGTTACTTAGAAAGCTAGTTCAAGTTTGTTTTCTGGATTCCATTTCTTTATTTTCCTTAGCATTCCAGCCAATCCATTCTCTTTTACTATTTCAAACGATTTTTCGCAGACTTTGATGTATTTACGTGGGTGCTTGCAGTCTGTCATGATTTTGATTTTTTCGAAAGCGATGTGAAGACCTGTCTTACCTGCTTATTTCTCTAGTTAACGGATTAACTCCCTTGCTTCCTCCATTATTTCAGCAAACAAAGCTATATCATCTGCAACAGCAATACAGTTGATTTTAAAATTTCTCTTTTTGTATCCCAGTCTTATTCCACTTTTTGTATATTTGTTCCAATCTCTGACTACTTTCTCAAGCGCACAGTTAAACAACAACGGTGAGAGTCCGTAGAAATAACTGCATTCAACATTCCACTCAAGAAATTAAAGAAGATGCTGTTTAATGAGAGTTCAGATACGTAAACATTATTATACATAAAATAATGACATATAAATTAAATTTAAAGTTGGTGTATCCTGGGACACGGATCTTAAGACAGCTCGCTCAATAAGTAGGTGTCTCTGGAAGTAGTGAAATTTGGTGGGTAAATTGATCAACATCACTATGGCAAAGTTGATGTGCAGATACAAAGGGATATAGTTTGACGTGGAATCTCTTGGTACAGAATTTGCTTGTCAACTTGGCAAATGCTCGTAAAAAGCCAAGCCGTAAAAACGTCATAAACATTTTATGTACCGCCGTATAGATGAAGATTTCTTAAGAAACACTGTGCACTTTAAGCAAACTTCTGTCATAAATGGAAACAAATGTTATGTTTCAATATTTTCAACGCCTTCTGTTCACGCAAGTGAGGAAGCGGCTATTACAGTAGCTTCTGTTTTCTACACAACTTTGATAGGAAGCTAACTTAATCAGCAATTTAACTATAGTAAATGTTTACTTTACCTACCACTCACTTGTGATAAATAGCGATATGGAAACTGTGTAGAGAATAAGCGTTTGTAAGAAAAGAATAGAAATAAATCATGTGAGGCAATATATTAGAAGTTTAGAAAACGTGATACCGAAATTATGGTTTGCCAGAAGCAAAGAATCATGATAGATGTCAAAGGAATGTTGGTTCTTTGTCACGAGCAGGGCAAGGCCAGTTGAGTTGGGGAAAGTGTATAACAAAGCCATGTAAGAAGCAGTGTCCTTAGAAGGTTTCTAAAGGAATTGTCACTTGACGTGTATGAATAGGGAATTCTTTGGATCATTTACAATGGCGACCAAAACAGCCACAAAGGAATTTTGTTCGAAAAGGAATTTTGAGAATGAAAGTTATATATACACACGCGCAGCTGTGGTTAGAGGGCACTCTTCGGCGTGAGGCCGATGTGGCTAGTTCGCGGCTAGGAAGCCATTATAAACAGTCTTCGGCCGAGCAGTGGAGTCTTCGGTGTCAGGCCGATGAGAAGAGTCTGAGACGTGAAGCCTATTAGAGCGGTGAACTTGTTCTGTCTTGAATATTTGTCGGGTCATCAAAATTTATCGAGTAATAAACAATTGGCATTCAGTTACTCTAAACCGAGATTGGTAACCCTCGGTCGGCAACTTCCATTTCGATGTTTGAAAAGAAGAAGCAGTGAATAAATAATTTGGAGACGGGCATTCCAGTGTTGTGAAAATCTCCTTCTCACACCCATCCGCGCATACCCTGAGAGAAACCTCAATTCTCGCCGACTTATTTGCTCAACTATAAACATTTTAGTTATAAATTGGCGTCGCAACGTAGAACTCATTGTTCGCCGCATATAATATTTGCTTAAAACGGTTGGGATATATGTATATGTGTGTTTTTTATTTATTTGAAGAATAAAATTAGAAACTAAATTTCGAATAAACACTAACTTGGTGCAGAAGTCTTTGAAGGGAACAACTGTAACCAAACTGCATTTGCATTGTACTTAATCTTTCTAGAATACAAAGAGGTATAAAATCAATTCGGTGTAAAAACTAATCCAAGAAAATTCAGGATATAAGTATTATTAATAATGTAAGCATTTCAAACATATGATATTTTAACTCAGGTGCCAATTTTTATTAGAATAAAATTTATGAAAAGTAATAATGTGATATGAAGTGATATAAAACGTAATAATATAAAAGTGATATAAAAAGAATTAATATGAAATTTCTTTAAATAGTGTTTATAAAATTTTAAATAGATGAAGCACTGATAAAATATTGTAGGTAATGTGTTACAAAATTCATCTTATTAAATACATGTTTAAATAATTACTTTTGTGATTACCATTCGCATATGTGTAAACAACCTACTAATTTATACCACTGAGTAGCATTTAAAGATTTTAATGGTATTTTGGTTCCTTCTATACAGTTTTTTCTGAATAAACATACAAAAATATAAAATATGTGTATATTTAAAATAAAGCCTGAAGCTTCCGTGGCGACGAATATGCTCAAGTTGTTCTCGGGAAGCAAGCTGGCAATCTATCCGACAGAATCAGCAGAATTCTCGCCAAATACATCACGATCATCCACAAGCCACCTCCGAAGATTAAACATCTGTTGAGACCAGTGAAAGACAAACTGGACTTCCAAGTTCCGGGAGTGTACTGCATTCCCCGTGAATGTGTGACACCATATATAAGACAAATTGGAAGGACCATCGCTACCAGAATAAACGAACATGAACGAAGCATTCGTTTAATGCAACTTGAGAAGTCTGGGCTGGCATAGCTTTGTTTTAATAACGACCATGAGTCAAAATTCGGAGACGAGCATCTTGGCAAAATGCAACAGCTACTGGGTGTGGGGAATTAAGGAGGCTTTGGCCATTTCCTCCGAGAGGAACGCGCTTAATCGTGATGCTGGATGGAAATCCGTCGGCTTAAGAAGCACAGATCAATACTGCTTGATAATCAAGTTAAGTAGTTACATTTCTTTGACAATTTTCTATACTCACGCCATCTCCTGACCTGGCATTTAATTTACTGAAAACAGTCTTTTGTTCAGTAATACTAATTTTGATCGTGTTTTGTCTGTGTATATTTTTGTCATATGCAGTGATTCATTTGTGGTTATAATATTTAATAAATATCCTGATGCTGGGAGAGATGCACACTTCCGAAACGTCAATTTCCTATCGTCTTTTCACCTGGCTTGCTTCCGGAGAAAACCTTGAGAATGTGTATATTTATTTAACTGCTTACCTTGAGGAATTTCACCCAAAATTTGATAGTAACGTATATTGCAGACATCTAATTTCAGGCCCTCTTAAGTTATTTTACAAATATACCCAAATTTGGAATCTCCACCCTATATGCTTCTACCGTAGGGCCAAGGAGGGAGTTTCGTGTCCATCTGAAGGGTGACCAGATCCAAAAGGACGGGTTTCCACTTCAAACGCATCCGACTCCACCCAGCGTCTTTCAGAAGCTCCTAACCCTCGGCAAGATATTCGGAGAGTCCTACTTCGAGGTGGGATCTGACCGAGCAGACGCCAAGAAGGAACCTCGCAAGTGGATCTCCAT
Source organism: Mantis religiosa (assembly GCA_030765055.1). Classification (NCBI taxonomy): domain Eukaryota; kingdom Metazoa; phylum Arthropoda; class Insecta; order Mantodea; family Mantidae; genus Mantis; species Mantis religiosa. The sequence continues at coordinate 108,814,247 of CM060955.1, read as the reverse complement.
CACCAAGCCGGAACCCACCAAACAATGTCACCTATCCCTCAACCATGAAACAGAGGACACTGAAGGAAATGGTGGTACAAGAAAGGAAGAACCGTTACCGCAGAATTCTGCTATCCACGGAGAAACAACGAAATACCCTTGGATCAGAAACAATTCGCCGGTAACGGAATCCAGGACGCATTACCTTAGTTGGTGTTCATAGTCTGAAGCGATAGACAGTTTCTATAATGCGGATTGCTGTGCCATTTTAAAATCCATGTTCGTTGCATAATCAAGAAAGGGAGAGGAAAAATGAATGATTTTGAAAATTCAAAAGTATAACAAGGAGTATCCTAATACCACAATAATTGAGAGAACATTTTATTAAAATATAGAATACCCTCTCCAATAGTTTACATTCTGAAATCCTTTAAATTGGAGATGAAACCTTGCCCGAAGCGCTGTATTTCCGTTGAATTTTCAAGCTGCAAATTTTGGATCAATAGAGTTAAAATGCATGACGTCTAGGATGACATTTCTTTTGGCAGCGAATGGTGTAAAATTTCGTGTCTTGTGTTTTCTATTTTGGCAATGCTGATAGAGGAACAGCCCTGCCGCATATACAACTCCCCAAGGTTCTATTACCTCCCCTAGACACGCACGGTGCAGGGGTGATAATGTATGGTATGGGCGGACACAGGGAGCAACTCCAGATAAAAGAATTTACTGTGCTCTCCGTATCTTCAAGTATCGCGCTAGTCGGTGCTCCAAAATACATTTCATAATTTCCGATAATGACCTAGGATGGGGATGAATAGAAACATTACCGTTCCAACAGAAACTGACGGGGTAACGTATAATATATCGGAATAACAGAAGTTAACATTTGAAAATGCAATAAAACAAGTGGTTCATAGTCCCAATTAAATATCAATAGAGTAATCTTACACAATTAGACTATCATTTGCTTAATGTCTAAAATGTCAAGAGAGCCTAAGAAAGAGAAAAGGGGTGTAGGTCTCCGAAAGGTAGCTTCATTTTGTGCATGGAGAGCAAGTTATCATTTATTGTCTGCCCACCAAAAGAAGGCAAGTGACACATGTAGAGAGAGAGAGGTATAAACTATTTATCTGCTCTGGTATATGACCTGTTTACTAATAAATGAGTGTATGAGAGTGGATATGAGTCGCACATGCTGCCAGATCTAATGCTCGTTTCGGTAAATGCAGTGATGGGTGAGTTATGTGACAACACTGTGTATTTTACATGAATCTAACATCCTTATCATATCCGGAAGGCGAGCGGATGACAGAAAAAATGATCATGTTACACATTCCTCTGCCTTGCCTTCTTGTGGTGGGCAGATAATAAAATGTTGTTTGAAGTGGACGGAATTTCTTCAGAATCTTTGTGTGTAATTTTGAAAGGTCCTGAAATAAAATAACAGTTTGTATTCAATCTACCTTAAATTTTGAGTTATGGTGTTCATTCGTTGGCTAATTGAATAACGCTTTTATTGGTTTAAAGATGTCGCAATATCGACAATGGTAAAATACCGACATTGAAGTTTTGGGTGGAACGTAATATTTCATTTATATGCTCTAAGTACATAAGTAGATAGAGAAAATCAAGAGAAATTGTGTGATACATTTTAAGGATGATATTCCAAGAGGAATATCTTTTCTATCGACTATCTCTTCTGGTTTACCAGTCACACAAAATGTCACAAAATTTAATCGGTACCCTCTGATATTTAAAGGTAAATTTTGCAAACATATGAAGTACATGGCAACTTTATATAAGTCAAGTGAGCCATTTTATGAGGTCAGGAATAACAAAAACACATACCAGTATATAAAGGCTATTTTAAGATGAAGTTTTATTTTCTTTGTGCATGCCTGTATTAAATATCAAATATAATACTTATCCAACATTTTGCTTTTGAGTTAGCTGTTGATACACATGCACAGAGAGACAGAAAAAGGGAGGGAGAGAAAGAGAGAGAGAAAGAGAATTTGAGTACACTCAAGTAACTTCCTCTACTCACTTTTGTACAAATAAATTATTCTTAAAAACATTTATTCTTCTGCTAAATCTTATCGAGATAAACATTTTTGGAGATGACTCCATTACATCCAGTATTTCTATATTGATACAGTTGAAATAGAAAAATGCAGTAGCCCTTAAGACTGAGTTAAGACATGGTCGCTATATGATTGTTTTAAATTCCAATCTCTTTGGGTGGACGGGATGTAAAAAGTAACCAATTCCTATTTTAGGAAAGCATAGGTATTTAAAAAATTTCCAATTTCAGGAAATAACTGTATAATGGTTATCTCTATGAAACATTTGACAGATCTACAGTTCTAATAAAATCTACATCTTTTGTGCAGTAATATTTGAAGCCCTCTCTTTATAGTTTACGCAAATGTCATCCTTAATGAAGAGAATTTCTGAGTGCATTCCTAAAAAATTTAGGATATACAATTCATTTGTAAAGAAAATATTTTAAAGCTAATTTATTTCAATTAAAATAGAGAATCAATATTTTCGAAATAGTTCCGTGTAAATGGTAGTCTGGGGTGGGAAGCACTTCTTAGAATTTTTCCAGTCGCATCAGCAGAAACTGCTTAACTAACTTCTTACTTTGACATTAAAACCAATTTTTGTTGTTAGTTACAGTGTTCACAGACAGAAGGATAAAGGCATAGGAAAAGGTAGCCTAAATCGCAAAAAGTTTTAGAATTTTAACTTGATAAGCATGCATAGTCGTAACTGGAAATGTTGTTCTTTGATGTTGTAAGTACTTAAGCATTCTGTAACTTTGTTGGTCAAATTTTTAAATCCGTAGAAAGTATTTCTTAACACCTGAAACAAGTTTATTTGCAGCTGGTGCCATTTAGGAAACAATTGCCAAAATCGTACTTCTGTTATTGACATTGAATTCTGGAGAATTAAAGTGCAATTTAACCCTTAAGTTTTCTAAAATTCAATAATAAGGTTTCCAGAATTCAATTCAAATGAAAAACAAAGAGCTAAGTAATACAAAAAGGCTAAAGTCAAAGTGCCATATATCACAATAGGCAAGTGTTAGCTATTTTGATAGCCTCTAGATTTTTTGAATGTGTCCACTGACCATCGACCACAAGCAAGACTTTCTCTTCAACAGAAGGTCTGACAAATTTTATAAAATTATGTAGGCATTTTATAAAGAGATCTGAGTTAATGTAGCCTGTCTCAGGTACTTCAAACAAACTGCCCTCAGGAGCTCCGGTTTTGAGATCTATGCAGCTCATCCTTGTGAAAATTAACATTCGGGGTACAAATTACTGCCTGCAGTACAATAGCAAACTGATGTATTTCTCTTTCTCCTGTAGCTAGTTACAAATTCTAGCTTTTCCTTTTTCTCCAACTATATTGGAAGATTTCTTTTGGAATATTGAAGTTCCTATTTCGTCACTGTTATAAATCATCATAGCATTTAGTTGACAGTCGTCGATAATATTTTGGAGAATATCAAATAAATACATAACGTTGTTTTTTCAGAATCCTTTAGCTCTAACAACAGAAACGATTTCTACGAGGGCTGTTCAATAAAGAATGATCATAACTTTTTACGGTCATAATTTTTCGCACTAAAATTCAATCTAATTATATTCTGTTAGCTTAATGTGAAACAAACACGCCACAATACTTTCATGGTTGGTACTCCTGGTTCCCGCCTGGGAGAACCAGGCAACTTCAGAAATTTCAGTATCGCCTACCGCTGCAATGGAGGAAAAATGCGAAGAAAAATATGCGGCTTTGAAAATCTGCTTTCGTCTCAATAAATCTTTAGTTGAGGCATATACAATGTTACAGGAGGACTATGGAGAGTTTTTTCTTCTCCACAGCTCAGCTCGAAGGTGGTTTAAAATGTTTAAAGAGGGGAGATAATTAATTTCAAAGAAAGGTGAACCCGGTGCTCCAGTTACTGCTCTTAGGAAGAAAACATCAACACTGCTGCTGCCTTTGCGAGAGAGGATCGACGAGTTACCTTAAGATTACTTTCTTAACTACTGAACATTTCATTGGGTGCCACCCACACGTTGGCGACAGAAACATTACGCATTGTGCGATGGGTTCCAAGACTGTTGATTCCCGAACAAAAGGACTTTCGCATGCAGGTCTGCATGCAGTTAAAGTTGATGTTATAGGAAGATCCGCAGTTTCTTTCAAACGTAATCACTGCTGATGAAACTTAGCTACATCATTTTGATCCTGAGAGCAAACAGCAAAGCTTAGTGTGGAAATCTCCTTCATTACCAACCCCCAAAAAAGCAAAAGTGGTTGCTTCTGTTGGAAAAGTTATAGTCATCTCATTCTTTGATATTCATGGAACGGTTTATCAGTATGTTGTACCTGCACACATATCAGTAACTGGACAATACTACAGGGATGTCCTGAAAACATTACAAGTCCATGTGAGGCGCAAAAGAACACATTTCCTGAAGCAGGCTGAATGCTGCACCACGATAATGCGCGGAGGCATATTGTCAATGTTGTTGCTGAATATTTTGCAAAAATAAACGTGAAGTGCATTCCTCACCCTCCCTATAGTCCGGATAGCGCCCTATGCGACGTTTCTCTATTCCCTAACTTTAAGAAATGTCTTCGTGAGAGGCATTATCCATCATCAGAAGCAGTGGTGAAGGCTGCGGAGGCTATTTTGAAGGGGCTATCAAAAAATAGTTTCCATTCTGTCTTTGAAGACTGGTGGAAATACTGGGACAAGTGCATCACATCTAGGGGAGACTATTTTGAGAAGGACCATCAAAATTATGGGGATGAGTAAAGGTACGTTGTTGAAATAAAATTGTGATCATTCTTTATTGAACAGTCCTGTATTTATCTTAAGCTCAGATGAGGATGCGGCTTCATAAAGTAGTAGTACCACTTCGTACCTACCATCTTTATTTTATGACTGCATGGATGTCTTTTGCGGATTCGCATCTAAAATGTTGTAAACCAGTTTTTGCATCTCTGTACTAGTTAGGCGCATCAGTGCAGATTCAACTAAGAATAATATGTTCTGTTTTTTTCCGGCTTCTAAGGACAAACCATTTTTCTCCCATTCACTGAAGAATAAGGCTGACATTTAGAACCTCTTACTACTTCGCCACTATAATGCCTAAGAAATGTTCCCTTAGGAATTTTATATTTGATTTATTCTGAATTTACCCGCACTAAATCATTTATTGCCAGATCCATATTGTGTACCGTCCACTTGTCATATTCTCTCTTGCCTGTCATCCCAAATGTAATCATATGAATTATAACAGTATTACTGTCATAACATGGCGCAATGGTAGTGCGATTTGAGCGAACCGACATAGGCAATGCAGTCATTTAATGATTCTGCCTCCGCTACTTCAAACAGCTTATCTTAAAACTGTAACTAAAGAAAGTATCTGTTACTAGAAATATAGTATGGATATAATAAATATCTTACCAATAGTCATGAAGCTTAGACAATTATTGCAAAAACTGAAGAAGTGTAATCAAAAAACTTCAGATGTATAGAGAAACCAGACGAACAGCGCCAATCTCGCTAAACTATTGCCCAAACGGATGCAGATACAATACTTAACAAAAGATAACGCTGACACCGGCAGACAGACGCGCAGTTGCAAATGAAAATAGTGTGATGTAGGCATGATACGATTTACGCAACGTTACCCTACAAACATGCACTCATGGAGGCTGACAGATTATTTTAAAAAGATGAAATCAGTGGGTCTCTAAGCCTTCATTATCTCAGTACTGAATTTTTACATGGAAACCAATACTTTCCTGTATACGTATAGAGATACTACGTTCTCTGCGCTCGTTAGCATATAAATATCAAAATTACACATATATGACAAAATTTAATATGCAGTGGTTCAGTAGCAAAAATATTTAAATTTATAATAACATTCATAGAAGGAGACATCCGAAAAGGAACCGTAGGCTAATTACAGTTCCTCGTGGCCACAGATTTGGTGTGCAAATCGAATTTGATAAACTCACACACGACCTTTTCTACCAAATTCATGTATGCATATTATAGGTATTCCTTTCCATGTTACAGTAGTTTCGAGTTATATTTAGAAAAGGTATGAAAAGTATATAAATTTATAAAAATATATGTAATTTTCTGATTGGCCGTAGTAGTAGTTGTATGACGTAATTTTGTGACGTGGAATCAAATCGGCCAATCACAAAATTAAGATAGGAGTAACGATAGTTACGAAAAATCAATAATCTTGATAGAGATGTTTGGTAATGGTGAGGGTGATGAATAGTGGTGCAGGATCAAGAACTTTTATGTAATATTTGGAACTGTTTAAATATAACAAAGTAAGAATTTATCAAAATGTTTGAAGTAACCGGCAAGTGACTGGGAAAGGAAGTTCAAGTAAAATATAACCCAAATAATACAATTAAATAGTTACAAAATTTGACTTCTCCGAAACTTTATTCCTAACCACTCCTGAAGCCAAGATGTCTCATAACTCTTATTTAATCAAACACAATCATCAAGAAACAACTCAAAATACAACGAATTAACCCTGTTATATCTGGCTTCTCGACGTGGGTCTTCAAAAAGTCAACGTGCATCCCATCTCAAACATAGAAATCCCGCACCAAATTGCACCCTAACGTGTGGCTGATTAAGATTAAGATGGAGAGAAATTAACTACAAATAGTCCCAAATTCCTGTCCCAGCCATTAAGGATATATTATACTTAGAAGTGATTTTACGAGACCTAATCCTGTTAACACAATTTGGATAACCGATAAGGCTGGGAAATTATACAGTTTAATGACCATGCATCTTTCCTCTATTAAGTTTGCCTATTTCTTGTTTTCCTAATTATATAAACTTGTGTTACTATAACTAGCTCGTGGAGAAAGTTAACGGTTAACCTTCATAAATGTTGCAATGCAATCTTCGTATAATATGAACTAATATAAAATGTATCTTTTTACCTAGAGAATTAAATATACTTTAGCTATTTGGTGGTTGTACCTGTTAGAATTATGCGTCACAGTGTAACGCAGAAGTAGGGCGGGGGAGGGGGGAAATAGAACCTTTGGAGACACTGGTATGGATTAGATTAAAGTTAAATGAAGTACATCTGCAATAGAGTGTAGAGCTGAAAGTAGTGACTTAACCAATTACTGCCCACCTGCTCTAGTGCATGCCATCAATTTACACCTGGTAACATACACTGAAGCAGAAAATATGAGTCATACATATAGTACTGAGGTACTGCAAGTTGCTGCTGGAATGTTTTAACTCCGCCAAACGTCACCTTTCCGCCACCCATCTTGCATAATTATAGCAACTTGATTGATAAGTTCGTTAGGTTGTTCCAAAATATGGGCGAGGTGAAGTTCTTGGTAAATTAAATATTTAAAGGATTAAATATTTTTCAGACTGAAACATTTAATTCCATAGTCGGGATTTGAACCACGGATCTTCTGGTCTCCGTCCAGCCGCTCTTAACCAATGAGCTACTGTAGCCATAGATGAGAAGATCCGCGGTTCAAATCCCACTTATGGCAACTGAATCCTTCGGTCTGACTCTACCCTTTAATATTAATAATAACCATCTTCATCATGATAATAGTCATAATCATTATCATGAGCTGGTATCCTGAGCTGGCATTTCGTGCATCTCCGTTTGTTTTTTCGTCCTGTTAATAAGATTTTCTTACCTCCTCTCTGGGCGTGTTCTATTTCTTAAAATCCATATCGATGTATCTTAAATTGAGACAAAGATCCTTTTTAAGCGTTACTGGCTTAAGTATTGTGATCTTTACGAGATGGGTTGTTGATTACTTTTAAAGTATTTAACTTCTTGCATGACACTATTATTGTTATATTCTCTTTGACATTTCACATCTATTACATTTCTTGTTCAACTTGAAGTAGCAAATTTGTTAATTGTTAATCCTTTGCTGTAATTTACATTCAGACGCTTTGTTACCTTTTACATTCCCTGTCCAATTGGGTTTCACAACACACACCAGTTTATAATTTTGGTGGCATTGTAGAAAACTTAATTTATTTAACCCATGTGTGAGAAACCAACTTGGGCTATCCTTAGTGACACCTTTATTTAAGCTATATATTGCATTTATTATTATTATTATTATTATTATTATTATTATTATTATTATTATTATTATTATTATTATTATTATTATTATTATTATTATTATTATTATTATTATCAAATGTGTCCAGGGTCCATTGAGCTTAGAGTTACCGGACATTGATCTTTCAGGATAAGGGGAAACCCCGGAAAAAACCTTATCCAGGTAGCTTACTCTGACCGAGATTTGAACTCGGGACCTCGTGAACGTGAGGCAGACACGCTACCATCTACGCTACCGAGGCGGGAAACATTTGACCTGATATTTACAAGTAACTCATTTCTCTCTCTCTCTCTCTCTCTCTCTCTCTCTCTCTCTCTCTCTCTCTCTCTCTCTCTCTCTCTCTCTCTCTCTCACACACACACACACACACACCTCTACAAAGCCTGGCAGTCTCGCAATTCCAGAGAAACGACATGTTGAATAGAGGGGCTACAATAAAGTGAAGAATGCTTCTCATTGCATTGAAGTTTAGGACTTCATACGTGAAACATAGAAGAAAGCGGATTTCTATGTTCTTTTTTTGTCTCAGCACACGCCTAAGTTTCATTTACCTTCTTAGTTTACTTACCCTCCTGGTATGTGGGACCTACTCCACTGGGACTTAAGGACGTGCCGAGAAGCAAATGGACTTGCAATTAGAAAACCAGGAACGTGGGACCGGTCCTTAGTCCGGAATGAAAGGGAGGAAGAAAATCACATTAGGGTGAAGTGAATGGATGGAATGGTGATGATGAGGTAATTGGTGAAATGAATGGAGAGGGAAACCAGAAAACCCATATAGATACCGCTTTGTTCACTAAAAATACTACATACTGTTCCTTGGAATCGAAACAGGGCCGACTTATTAAGAGGCGAGCAGTTTAACACTGTAACAGACACATACAAACACAAACATACACACACACACACACACACACACACACACACACACACATACACACACACAAATACACAGGCATGACTGGTGTATTGGAATTTCTTTCAAATCAGACTTAGGGCGACATCATACGCGCTGGGTGAAAATAGTGTTATAGATAAATGTGGAAAGCTTAAGCAAAAAATGAAATGGGCCATATTTTCTTTAGCAAGTGAACATACAACGAGTTGCGTACATCTAGTGGTGAAATTCCTAAACATGTGGTGGACGCTGAATCTGTCATAGCGCAGCGATGGTGCCGAAGGCACATGCCGATAAACAGAAAGCTGTTGTGTTTGTATGGACCACGTTCCCCATCCGGCAAGAATTGGAAGGGGTGATAATTTGAGAAGCGTTTCGTATTCCGTACGCAACTTCCGACACCAATTCTTCGCACGCATGCGCACCAACTTGCAGCCCGTAAATCTTCAAATCCAATTTCTACCCCTTCCAAAATACATTCTCTCGCCTTGTTCGGGGCCACTACCTCCGTCGAAACGGAAATAAAAATGATGGGGCTGAAAAGGGAGAAAATAGGTCATTGATGATGTAAGAGCTAGAAGAGCAAGGGTTCATTGTTGGGAATAGAAACGTTTAAAGAAGAATTACATCTAGAAAATTTAAGATTAGAGGCGCGGGTTTCCAAAGGCGTACAGGAACCGACCAACTGACTGAACTTGGAAGTATTTGGTAAATGATCAGATAATGTGTGAGTTCTGCTGCATCTTAGGCCAATGAAAAAGCCCTATCTCCGCTCAACTCCATGATGAGGGGGAGGGGGAGGGGGTAGCATTTCCATCTTAAATTTAAGAGGTCCCGAAATTTAAACTCAGATTGGACTACCTGAAAGGGATATCTCAAGGGTTCTCCCTTGTCGTGCAAGACGAACGTCAGATAACTAAGCTCCAAGGACTCCATAATTCCATCTACTTCAGGAATTCATGGAGTATGAGAATCTACCGGGTTCGAGGAAACCAAAATACACAAAATATAAAACAAAAAATAATATAATAGAATACTGCGTCTTATAATGCATCATAATTATCGTTCAAGATTAAGCATTATAAATGTATTTTATTTTTTCTCTTAATTTCCATTTTTCCATGTCTTATGGCCATATTTTTAAATAACAAATAAAAATTTCTTAGATATTGTATAACTATTTAGATACAATAAGATAGTTTACATGTAATAACCGATAAAATACCATGCAAAGACAATGTTAACCATCCCAAAATTACAATTTAATTATTATGCGTTGATATGTCTGCCTCACTTTCAAGAGGTTCCGAGTTCAAATCTCGGTCAGGGTGAGCTACATGGATAAGGTATTTCCCGGGGTTTTCCCTTGTCCTTCAAGACGAATTTCAGGTAACTCTAAGCTCCCAGGACCCTGGACTCATTTGAGCATCATTTCACCTAATTCATTCACCGTCTATGACTTAAGGTTGGAGTGTATCTTCAACCTAGATAGTTTTGAAAGTTTTTATAGACATTTGTGCTAAATGGAATAGAATTTGAAATTCTAAGCTAGACATTTTCAGTTATTCGCAAAGTTGGGTTGCACTTGTCTTTGATAGCTATTAATATTATTTTAAAATGTTCGTATTATTAATATATTATTATATATTATATTATTATTATTATTATTATTATTATTATTATTATTATTATTATTATTATTATTATTATTATTATTATTATTATTATTATTATTATTATTATTATTATTATTATTATTATTATTATTATTATTATTATTATTATTATTATTATTATTATTATTATTATTATTATTATTATTATTATTATTATTATTATTATTATTATTATTATTATTATTATTATTATTATTATTATTATTATTATTATTATTATTATTATTATTATTATTATTATTATTATTATTATTATTATTATTATTATTATTATTATTATTATTATTATTATTATTATTATTATTATTATTATTATTATTATTATTATTATTATTATTATTATTATTATTATTATTATTATTATTATTATTATTATTATTATTATTATTATTATTATAATTATTATTATTATTATAATTATTATTATTATTATTATTATTATTATTATTATTATTATTATTATTATTATTATTATTATTATTATTATTATTATTATTATTATTATTATTATTATTATTATTATTATTATTATTATTATTATTATTATTATTATTATTATTATTATTATTATTATTATTATTATTATTATTATTATTATTATTATTATTATTATTATTATTATTATTATTATTATTATTATTATTATTATTATTATTATTATTATTATTATTATTATTATTATTATTATTATTATTATTATTATTATAATTATTATTATTATTATTATTATTATTATTATTATTATTATTATTATTATTATTATTATTATTATTATTATTATTATTATAATTATTATTATTATTATAATTATTATTATTATAATTATTATTATTATTATTATAATTATTATTATTATTATAATTATTATTATTATTATAATTATTATCATTATTATTATAATTATTATTATTATTATAATTATTATTATTATTATTATTATTATTATTATTATTATTATTATTATTATAATTATTATTATTATTATAATTATTATTATTATTATTATAATTATTATTATTATTATTATTATTATTATAATTATTATTATTATTATTATTATTATAATTATTATTGTTATTATTATAATTATTATTATTATTGTTATTATTATAATTATTATAATTATTGTTATTATTATAATTATTATAATTATTATTATTATTATTATAATTATTATTATTATTATTATTATAATTAGTATTATTATTATTATTATTAGTATTATTATTATTATTATTATTATATTAATGTGTTCTATTGTGTAAAATAGAAACGTGAACCAGTAGTCTTTCTTTATGCACGTAGTAATGCATGCTACTTAAGATCTGATATGTGCAGGATTTGACTGCTCGCGTTTTTAAAAATTATTCAAACACATATATGTAAGCTTCTACATGCTTCCAGTTATTAGAGTTAAATTTCATTGTATTATAGTTATAGATATAAGTAAAACTCAGAAAGCCTTAATTTAATGTTTTAAAAGTGTTAACTGTTCTCCTTCACGGCAGTTGGCGGCTGACGGTCTGCACCATGCGTGTAGCTGTCCTAGACGGACTTAACCACGTAGTGACGGATTTGTTGGGTTTTGTAGGATGACGGGTTTTATTTAGGTAGTGGGAAAGAAAGGAGTTAGCTGTAACTCCTCAACGTTTGCCGACTCGGGTGCAACGCATGTGTGCACCACTGGTGTGAAAATTTTCAGGAAGAGCTTAATTTAGAACGATTTCCAGTCTATTTCTCGGGTAGGTATAATTTTGAAGTTGGAATGGCAACTTTAGTGTCACCGGTTATGCCCGCAAGCTATGCGGGGAAGCCTGTGGCGCTTTAAGCGGCGTTCGTTAGGTTGGCAGTTCCCAAGAGACCTAACCAGGACGCTCTGATGGTGAGACAAATTCGCGTGGAATTTTGTGGCATGGCGTCTAATGACATCTTCCACATATTGGAAAGATGAGGTTTCGTGAGGGCACCTCACGGAAAAGCACCAGCATACAGAATAGATAGCCCTAAGACACCTACTCTGTACACGTTGAAGCTGCAGCAGTTTGGATCCTGCGGCCATGTCCCAGATATCGCACTTATAAAGCATGAGTACCAGAGCTGAAAAAGACGTAACTTTAGGGGAATCGGCATCCCTGATCGGATCATGGGGTACAATGAAGCCGAAGCCCCGCATGCCCGATGTGGTAACTCCTGGATGTGACCCCCGAAAGTTAGGCCCTTGTCCAGCTTTACCCCCAAGTAGGTTAGAGAATTTGTCCACTCTATCCTTCGACCAGTATAAGTAAAAGAGTGTAGTTTGGCGGGAAAGCGGCCCTTACTGAGAAGTATGGCTTGGTCTTTCTCCGGATTGATGGACATTGCCAGAGCCTGCACTTATCCTGGATAAGGCTCAGGTGTCTCTATACTGGTTTGAAGGCTCTCCGTGGCTCCATGGGAAGGTCGGCAACATATACGCCAAAAAACCTAAGGGATAATACAGAACCTTCGGGGACACCGCCTCTGATGGGTCTTCTTGTTGATACCTTTCCTGCCACAGTGTCAACAAAGAAGCTGTGCTTAAGGAAAGTGTAAAAAAGGTGTACTGTGTAAGATTTGTCTACCTCATGGTTTACTAATTGTGCTAAATTTATTCACAATGAAGAAAACTTTACATGCAGTTCCTAGAACATTAAAGGTATTTTGTAATGCAGCTGTTTTCTTGAAAATATTTGTGTTCCATCCTGAATTTAAATATCCAGTTTTTATTATTTAAATACGTTTTAACACCAAAACATGTATTTCTTGAGAAATTCCGATATGAAATTTCTGGATGCAATACTGATATTAGGTCAGTGGCAGATAGAGTAAAGTAATTACTTGCAGAATTTTCCAACTGGACTCTTCTCTAGGTAGGTTTAGTTCATTTTATAAGCAATGCAGATCTATTCTTAAAGTTGAAAATAATATTGCTGTTTTTCCTTTTGTTGCAGGTTAATATACTTGTCCAGTTTGCAATAAACTAAAGGTAAGAAAATTAAGTTTTCGTAAGATAATTAACTGTGTAACCTGATATTTAGCTGGTAATTATTTATACCGAATGCAATAATTTAAAAATCGTTTTCCCATATTCATGTGGGTTAGGGATTTCCTTACGGAGGGGATTAGGTACGTAGGCCACTATACTGGGCCCATTTTTCATATGACCCCAAGTGGGGGAACCCACGGGAGGAAGGATGAGGCGAAGAAAACAAAGGGCGGCCAACCCAAGTACAGAGTCCAGTGTCCCTACAGTTTAATTGGATAGAGTCCTCCCCCGATAGGTCAGGACGCTCCCTCATATCGGGACGGCAACGCACCCATCAGCCGAGCCCTAATAGTACCAAGGCAGGCAATCCGAGCCCCAAAGGTCCCTGGCTGTCAGTCCCGAAATGGTCCCAGCAGAGGAGCTGATACCGGCAGCCGACCTACCTCAGGAGAAAGTAGTTTTCCTCAGAGTATATCGTCCCACCATGCACCGCCGAGACACCCGCCGACACTTCTAGGCTGAAATAGAACACTAGATGAGAGATGATATGAAATTATAATGGAAATGAAATGGAGGGATAGGAAATTCGGGGGATTTAATTAACCTACCCAGCATTCGCCTAGCGACCCGGGAAAACGCCTGAAAAACTCATGGGTCAGGTCGGTCGACCACGGGAATCGAACACGGGCCTCCCGAATGCAGGCCACAGACGAAACGGCCTGAGCCATCCCGCTTGGTCATATTCATGTGACTTTCTCTGTACACAGTTTTCTTACAACATTTACTCTTTTGACTCCTTCTTGTTAAATCAAACAAAAATGTTTTCATCACATACTTTTTGAAATAGAAAGAGTGACATGGAAAAATTGACACTTTTTTTAATCATGGGTTCTATATTTTGAAATTTATACTCTTACTGCAACGAGGCTAAAAATTGACCTAGATTGTTACGGCATAGACTAGTGATCGGAAGATTTGCAGTTCAAAACCCGCCAGGACTTCTACACAGACTTTTTTTGTCATAATTTATTTTCTGCTGGTCATTTAAGCAAAAATATATTTATTTTATAGGATATAAATATGTATGAATTGATATATGTGTTATGTTACCTTCTATATGTAAAGGTTCACTCAGTAACACTTTGACGTCTTTTAGGGTATATCGTATTATTCAACTTATACGTGCAAGACAGATTAGTGATAAGCACGTTGATAAAATTTGTTAAAGTATTTTCAAGCTAGGGTATAAAACAGATAAATTATCACCCTCACCATTATTATTATTATTATTATTATTATTATTATTATTATTATTATTATTATTATTATTATTATTATTATTATTATTATTATTATTATTATTATTATTATTATTATTATTATTATTATTATTATTATTATTATTATTATTATTATTATTATTATTATTATTATTATTATTATTATTATTATTATTATTATTATTATTATTATTATTATTATTATTATTATTATTATTATTATTATTATTATTATTATTATTATTATTATTATTATTATTATTATTATTATTATTATTATTATTATTATTATTATTATTATTATTATTATTATTATTATTATTATTATTATTATTATTATTATTATTATTATTATTATTATTATTATTATTATTATTATTATTATTATTATTATTATTATTATTATTATTATTATTATTATTATTATTATTATTATTATTATTATTATTATTATTATTATTATTATTATTATTATTATTATTATTATTATTATTATTATTATTATTATTATTATTATTATTATTATTATTATTATTATTATTATTATTATTATTATTATTATTATTATTATTATTATTATTATTATTATTATTATTATTATTATTATTATTATTATTATTATTATTATTATTATTATTATTATTATTATTATTATTATTATTATTATTATTATTATTATTATAATTATTATTATTATTAATATTATTATTATTATTATTATTAATATTATTATTATTATTATTAATATTATTATTAATATTATTATTAATATTATTATTATTATTATTATTATTATTATTATTATTATTATTATTATTATTATTAATATTATTATTATTATTAATGATAGGTCTAAATATTAACAAAGCTCTAGGTACGTATTTTGTTGCGTTATTTTGTCGTGTAGTGAACCTGATGTTAAATGGCGTCGCAGGTGTGAAATTACGTAAATCACTTTTTAGCCAGGGGTCCCCACGTGTTCCAGAAAGTAACAAATGCCCTTTTCCACGAGACAGCGCGCGCATGTGATGGAAGCAAAACCGCCCCTGTAAGATAGCCTGCCCACTGTGCTTTATCAACTGAGACAGAAACGAGTAACAGAACCTAATTACGTTCTTGTGGTGCAACAGCATTAACTACCAACTGCGTTCTCTGCGCTAGGTGCATGTATTCCGTACTCCAGATCATTTAATATACTTGATGGTTTCGCCCATAAGTTTTTGTTTTGTTGCTTTCTTTAAAATAGGAATTTAGGAGCAAAGTAAAATGCTTTGCATTGGGTTTAAGTAGTTCCATAGATGTGCTTTACAAATTAGGACTTTTGTTTCTGTATTCTGTTGTTTTTTCTTATTTTTGAATTAGTAAAATGGAATGTCAAGTGAACAACAGAGAGCATTTACGGCACTATCGGCTTTGGCTGAAACTGGAGATCCTTTTAAAGCACTGAAATATGTCAAATAATATTTTCGTTACCTTAGACACAAAAGATAATTCTTTATTATTGCTTTATTTTTCAATTCTCAGCTTAAAATTATTATTTGTTTGTCTGTCTTGAGCTCATGCAAACAGTATCGAATTTAAAAGTATCATATAGGTACCGACTTTAAAATACGAGGGCTATTCAATAAAGAATGATCATAATTTTTTACGGTCGTAATTTTTCACACTAAAATTCAGTCATTATATTCTGTTAGCTTAATGTGAAACAAACACGCTATAATAGTTTCATTGTTGGTACTCCTGTTTCCCGCCTGTGAGAACCAGGCAACTTCAGACATGTTACCGCTGCAATGGAGGTAGCATGCAGTTAAAGTTGATGTTAGTGGAAGATCCGGAGTTTCTTTCAAACGTAATCACTGCTGATGAAACTTGACTACATCATTTTGATCCTGAGAGCAAACAGCAAAGCTCAGTGTGGAAATCTCCATCACCAACCCCCCCCCCCCCCTCCCAAAAGCAAACGTGGTTGCTTCTGCTGGGAAAGTTATGGTCTTTGATATTCATGGAATTGTTTATCAGCATATTGTACCTGCACACAAATCAGTAAAACTGAACAATACTACACGGATGTCCTGAAAACATTGGAAGTACATATCATGTGCAAAAGATCACATTTCCATTAAGCAGGATGGTTGCTGCACTTCGATAATGCGTAGCCGCATATTGCCAATGTTGTTGCTGAATATCTTGCAAACATCAACGTGGAGTGCATCTCTCACCATCCCTATAGTCCGGATTTAGCGCCATGTGGCTTTTTTTCTATTCCCTGACTTGAAGAAACGCCTTCGTGGGACGCAATATCCATCATCAGAAGCAGTGGTGAAGGCTGCAGAGGCGATTTTGAAGGATCTCTCATGAAATGGTTTCCAGCATGTCTTTGAAGACTGGTAGAAACGCTGGGACAAGTGCATCGCATTCAGTGGAGACTATTTTGTGAAGGACCATGAAAATTATGAGGATGAGTATAAGGTGCGTTGTCAAAAAAAAAAAAAAAAAAAAAAAAAAAATGTGATCATTCTTTTTATTGAACAGCCCTCGTATTTGACTTTGCTTTAGGTAACCATTTTTCTTATAGCCCTAACCACGTGCGTCTAAGTCTCTAAATACATTTTATTTTTGGTAATAAATGGTATATGGAAGAATAAGTTCATAATAATATTTTGCGGGAGGGCGAATAGAGAGACATGTGAATGTAGCTTACCAGGCAGAAATCATCGGAAGATTTCAATAGGAGTTTGCCAGTGTTCAAATACAGCAGAGTGCACGGTTATGATAGAGAAATGTTTGAAGATGGAAGGATAAATGTGATGTGTAGCTCTCTCACTCCCATACCTAACATCAGCAATTTGTATTAACTCAGTGGCGGCTCATGGACTGGCAATTCTTATGCAAAATGAATCGCTAATTTCAAAAATTTAAAATGACGTATCACGTCATGTTTTTATAAAAACTTAGAGAAATGAGATATGACACCAACTCATATTAAAGTAATACGCATGACAGGTGTTGCATGGCAGGATGAAACGATCCTGGTAAGCACTTCCTCCTCCAGTAGGATGGTCTCTCATCACCGGGCCGACCTGTTGGGCCATTTCAGACCACGGTGGGAGGGATACTGGTTGTACTATATGCCGGGGAGCTTCCAGCTGGTCAATTGTAAGGATCCTGCCCTCTGTACTGTCGTGACTCATTGGGTCGGCCAGCCCAGGTCTCCTTTCACTTCATCCTTCCTCCAAGGAAAGCCCCACTTGGAGGAATAGGTACAATAAACAAATGTAGTTGCCATGCCGAATCCCCTCTGTTAAAATCTATTCCAGTAGAAGACAAAAATGTTTTTTTTCTTCAAACTAATAACATGAGAACTGAACAAACTGACGCCGCAAGGAGGTTTCGTGGTTGAATAATACTGGGCAATAATGAAAATGTTTCGGGCTCAAAAATAGTTCAAATGTATTTCATCTGTTGAATTCAAAAATTGCCATAAATATGACAGATTACCTCTTGCTTTGGAGGAAAGGCGACATTTAATTTTTAGTGTCAATATTTTCAACATAGGAAATTGCATTTTATTTAAAGAGACTGGCCTACAAGAAATATTATAATTACCGAAAAAATTTCGTTATCAAGCCTCTTATGAACCCTAAAGACGTTTTACTTCCACCCCTGCATATCAAGCTGGGTTTGGTGAAGAAATTTGTTAAAGGTATGAACCAAGAAGGACGGGCGTTTAAGTACATAAGAGATAAATTAAGTGATGCAAAAGTTAAGGCAGGCATTTTTTTGGGGCCACCAATTCGGGAACTTGTAAAGGATTCTTCATTTTAACAAGTTTTAGAGGGGAAAGAAAAGGAAGTTTGAGAAGCCTTCAAGGGAGTTGTTCCTGGAATTTTAGGAAACACAAGAGATGATTACACGTATTTGGTGGCAGCGCTCCTGCAAAAGTACCATAGCATTAGATGTAACATGTTCACATGTTCCTTATAATCCATTTCTCCACTCCCCCCTAGACTCTTTACCTCCTAGTTGTGGAGCTGTAAGTGATGAACGTGGGGAAAGATTCCATCAGGACATTTCGGTTAGGAAATTGAAATATCATGGCCTTATGAATGAACCAATGCTTACAGATTACTGTTGGTCTTTATGTAGGGATGCTCCCGAACTCCCTTACAAGAGGCAAGTTAAAAGTCGACGATCTCATGAACTCACCATATGATTCTCTTCAGACACGATCATCTGTGAGTTATTCTTGCAGCAAGTTATAACTTCTATAATGTATTAACTACTATTAAAAAAATCAAATGCACTTTCAATGTTGTTAGCATATGTAATTAAAATGTATGCTTAACTCTTAATCCGTTAATATGAAATAATTCTATCTAGTGTATATCACAGAAACTAGAACTAAGTAAACATTTTTATTGTCATATTCGTTTTTCTCAGCCCAAAATTAGTAAGGATTGATTCATGAAGTGTTGGAAGTATTCAAAAATTTGTTTTTTGTTGCCCAGTGTGATCAGTATTTTATAAAGGTACTAAAATACATACCTGTAAAAGTGATTGTTCTTTCAAAATTTAAAAGCTCTTTTAATAATTTATATGGCAGAATTTAAAAATGTAAGGAGAATACGTGACGGAAATTATTTCATGTAATAAAATTATCTTTTGATTTTTAGCAACACACCAGATACCATTATACTGCTGAATATTCTTGGTATATTATAAGTTGATGACAACAGAAATACTCGAGCGTTCTACCTGTCTTTCTAAATTTGAATTAAATTAACACAAAAGTATTACATTTAAATTTACCAGGGTATATTACTTTTAGACATATATTTTCTCAGGAGTCACACAATTAAAGTAGTAAACCTCATTCTTTTGTAAAAGGGAAATCTGTTCTATTTCCAGTGATGCCAGCACTGTTTCTAAAGATAAATTTCCCTCCCATTTAGCACTTTTGTGCAAGACAAAGAAGATAAAAAAACGTTCGAGAGGTTTGTTTTAATGAAAAGAAAACGATATCCCCGTCGTTAATGGCGTGCTGGAGATTCTTGAGACGTGAATCGAAGTAAAATTAGACCCTCCCCCAATAAAACTTGGCGTCTGTAAGTTAAATTCCTTCACGCACAGCATCATTCCCTGATCTGCCTACTGTAATGAGTGCAGTCATACAAAATTTATATTTTCAGGAGGTCGAGTTGAATAATCCTCTAACGAATGTGCAGCAATAAATGGAAGTTACAACATTAAATCCTAAGAAATTTATAGCGGGAAGACGATAAAACCTTACTTAGAGCGAAGATTTGTTTTTGTGGAAGGGGAAGTGGTGTAAGAATTACTCCAATGGCTCCTCCAAGAAAGTGCTTCACAAATATTTGTCATCTTAAGCTTATTAAAAAGTTAAATGCTGCAGTTCTTAACCAAATGAGAACTCACAAATTAATGTAATAATTTCCAGATTCTCCAAGCATTTGCCAAGAAATGCTCAGCACTTCATCAAAAAATACCCCCTACAGTATTTATAGAAACGCTTTCGTGTTTTTAATTTGTTTGGTTTTATTGAAAAATGGGTACTCTTTAGAGAAACGTTTCGTCTCATATGGATCTGTATCTCCATTAGTATACATGCAGAAATCTAAATCCTGATATCTTAATTACGTCCTTCATTAGATAGAATATAGCTTTGCCGATATGTGAATGGTTTACATCATCAAATCCAGACGGCATACCTCACATGATTCTTCTTAACGTCTACGTCATTTCCCCCTTTTCGTTTCATATGTCAGTGTTTGAGACTCAGAATTTTTACTTCAAAACAATGCAAAAGGGAATCATTCAGGGGCTGGTGTGGAAATTGAGCATGTCTTTCAGCTGTTCTTCTCCCCTTACGCCGCTAACCAAAGTTTGAACTTCGTTCACGGCTAATGGGTGTTACTTTGGATTTTAATTTAAACCAGTAACAGATGACAAAGGGCTCCTACCGTGTTTGAATAAATAAAAAGCAAAATATGAGGTCAAAAGCATCGTTGCGTTTCCGGGAATTCGCCTAAACTATGTGTCCCGTTGAATCGTTGCCACCAAGAAGTATCTCCTCACACAGTCAAGTTATGAATATGCTTTTCAGTTTGTTTTATGTAGTAGCTTTCCAATTTTCGTGGCAAGGAAAATTATGACGCTATTGCGCATGCGTATGGCATGACAACAAAGAGTTAAAATAGCGGAATTTACAGTACAGCACAGAGCGAAATGTTGGTGGTACTTTCTTTTTGTTTGGTAGTACTTTCTATGAACAAGTAGACGGAGTGGCAATGGGCTCCCCTTTGTCATCAGCTATAGCTAATTTCTATATGGAACACCTAGAACATGTAATACTTGCCACAGCACCACTTAAACCATCTCATTTCTATAGATACATGGACGACACTTTTGTAATTTGGCCACATGGATCAGACACTTAGCCTAGCTTTCTAGCACATCTCAACAGCCTTCGACCTCAAATACGGTTTACCATGGAAGTGGAGAAGGATGGAACTTTTCCATTCCTGGACATTCTTGTTTCAAAAAACACAACGGTACACTTGGGCATGCTGTATACCGCAAGCCTACACACACAGATCTCTATCTGAACGCTAATGCTTTCCATACAACGACTGGGAGTTCTCAATACACTGGCCCACAGAGCTTTGTCTATCTCTGATCCCAGCCACTTAAAACAAGAATTACAACACCTAAGACTCACTTTCCGTCATAACAGCTACTCCGAATATGTCGTTGAAGCCTCGAACACCAGAGCTAAGAAAGGGAAACCTGTAATACAGCAAGCGTCAGATAAGCCTACCGCTACAGCCTGCATCCCGTTTACCGGCACTCTATCCGGCTGAATCAGCAGAATTCTCGCCAAATACAACACCAGGACCATCTGCACGCGACCTCCGAAGTATTAAATATCTGTTGAGACCAGTGAAAGACAAACTGGACTTCCAAGTTACGGGAGTGTACCGCATTTCCTGTGAATGTGGGGTACCGTATATAGGACAAACCGGAAGGACCATCGCTACCAGAATAATCGAGCATGAACGGAGCATTCGTTTAATGCAACCTGAGAAGTCTGGGCTGGCAGAGAATTGTTTTGATAAGGACCATAGAGCCAACTTTCGGGAGACGACCATCTTGGCAATATGCAACAGTTACTGGGACCGGAGAATTAAGGAGGCTTTGGCGATTTCCTCTGAAAGGAGCACGCTTATTCGTGATGCTGTATTTCAGTTCAGATCCTCTTGGAAACCGAACTTAAAAATGAAATCCGTCGATTTAAGAAACAAAGATCAATACAGCTTGATAATCAAGTTAAGTAGTTACGTTTCTTTGACAATTTTCTATACTCACGCCATCTCCTGACCTGGCATTTAATTTACTGAAAACAGTCTTTTGTTCAGTAATGCTAATTTTGATAGTGTTTTTTTTTTCTTTGTTTATATTTGAGTTATATCCAATATTTCATTTGTGGTTATAACATTTAATATACATCCTGATGATGGGAGCGATGCACACTCCCGTAAGGTTGACATCTAATCGTCTTTTTACCTGGCTTGTTGCCGGAAAAGAAAGTGAGCATGTTGTTATTGGTTAAACAATTGAAATTCCAATTGAAGTACAAAGGTGATTTTGGGCTAGAATATGGGGCAAAAGCTGCAGATCGTCATATCATTGTGAAATTGCATAAATTATGCCGTATAATCAATCAGCTGTTGGAAACCGGATCTGTGTTGAAGAAGAGGAAGTGGCAAAAAGCATTGTCCGCAGCTACAGTTGGAAATGCAAGGCAAGCATTTCAGAGTAGCTAAAGTGAATTTTATGGGCCAGTTTAGAGCTAGAGCTAGGTACTCCTGTACAACTGTTCACATGATTCTCCAAAAAATCTACGACTTAGACACACAAAATCCAATTAGCCAAAATTCGCAGCAATATCATAAACCCAAACGAGCCGAGTTCGCTACTGCAATTTTATCTCGCACTGATAATGAAAATAAATTCCAAAATCACATTGCAATTTCAGATGAAGGTACCTTTCATTAATCTGGTAATGCACCGCCATAACTGTAGAATATGGGGAGAAGGAAACTACGTATCACGATGGAATATGCACGTGATAGCCGCAAAGTTGACGTGTGGTGTGTGTAGCTTGTGATACAGTGATTGGACTTTATTTCTTTGGTGAAAGCACAGTAACACGGACAACATGCCTAGATACGCTGGAAAAATATGCAGTCCCACAAATACCGCATGTGTTCTTCCAGAAAGCTGGAACCCCTCCACATTACAGCTCGACACTACATATCTCAACACACAATTTCTCAAGTGTTTTGTAAGAGAGAGGTCCACTGAATGGCCTCCAGGATCACCAGCCTTAACACCCTTAGATTTCTTTTCATGTGAGTATGAAAAAAAGTCTTCATTATCCAACTCTAGTACAAAATTTGACTTACCTCCTAAAGTTTGTGTTTCAATCACATAATTGATGCTACGGAACACTTGGAGGGAGGTAGAATTCTGTACTGATATTCTTCGGACCATCAAAGGTGCACGTGGATAATATTATCACCTAATTATCGGAAGGAACGACCAGGTAGCAGCAGGGTAGGGCCAGACGGGAAGCATTTAGCCCACGCCTACCCATTTGTCTCATGTCATTAACTGAAGGGGATGATTAGAAGAGCGGCACGGGTCCTGTACCGTCTCTTTACCCTCCCCTGACGCTTGGAACCTTCGGGATGATTCATTGAACCGCCAGACTTCCAGAGACGGCGATCTTCCCTATATAAGGCCTGCAGTTAGCGAGTCAGTTCAGTTCTTGGCGTGCAGCCACGAGGAGCGCCGAGTGAGTGAACAGACCAGAAGACTGTGTACGTGTATCAGAGGAGTTGTACGTAATTGTGAGTGCAGAGTGGACCTGTGACAGACGAACTGGCGAATTGTAATTGTGTGCGCTATGCAATTCTGTGTAATCGGCAAGTGTTTCAACTGTAATTCGGTGGAAATAAAGAAAATTTTGAGTTTGTGCAATTGGACTTTTAATTTTACGAACCCACAAAGTCACAATATTGAAACTTGGTGAGTTTGTCTATAATACAATTCCGGCTATTCTGCGTTTATTAGTTTAGAATATATTAAGGTTTTGTTCTAGTAGGGATTCGAGAGAGTTTCCTTGGTTGTAACTATAAAGTTGTGTGACTGTTTCACTTATGTATGAAGCAGCTAATCGGAGATGGGGATACTTTGAATTTGAATCAAGTGTATCTTGTGTAAGTTGACAGTTTTGTCATAGGAAATCACATGAAAAGGTAGAGTTTAATGAAACTAGTAACCTGGAAAGAAATATAATGTGACAGTTCCGTCACAATAGTGGAAAAAGTTATATAAATGATAATTGGTGTCTCCTGTTGTTTAAAACCAAATCACTGTTGTGTCAGCTGTCACATCACGGAATATCCACTAAGTCATTGCGTTATGGAATCCTAATCTACGCTAAAACAGTACGAATGGGATCATATTTACCATCAAAATAGGTCAAAATAAGAAATAACAAAACATATTTACGCTATTTTGATGTGTATTGATTAAAAAGACCACTGGATGAAATAGGATATTAACCACTGTATATGTATTAATATTACTACAGTTAATTTTATTCCGTGAAACTTGAGCATATTATAAGATAAACTAACCCTGTTTGGTTAGTATTTCGGGCATTGCTAGACGTTATTGGTCAGTTGGATGATCTGTCAAATGGTAGTTCACTCATTAAATTTGGATAAATGCGCTTTGAAGGTATTGTTTCTTTAATTAGTATGAATACATACCAGAGATTATAATACACTGTTGTTATTTATGGAAAGATATGACCACATTTTAGCTAAATTAAATATTATAGGTACGTTAGAGAGAGTTTTGAGCACTAGGTTCACTAAAAAAATGTCCGTATAGGACGGACATTTTAGTATGAAAAAGTATCTGGACGGATTTTTCGTCTACAATATTGTTGAAGAATCAGAACATTTTGCACATTTCACTACTGCATAATCATAATTTTTGTAATGTAGGTACTACATGAAGAAGTATTAGGTATGGATCGATCGAAAATAGTGTGTTTGGCATACAGGGTGATAGCTCGTTTGGAGCTGTTGTGAAACTGCTAAGTTAGAACCACTTTCCGATAGTGTTTTGTTAGGTCGTTGGATGTGACGAGATTGACAATCCTTGTCACGGACAGGAGAGTAAATTGGTAACATGCTACAGTGGATAAAGGTGCTTTGGAGAACTGGCTTGCGTAAAGATTACATTTAAACTACAAAACAGGCAACGCATGCACTGAATGGGAAATGTTTAAACTAACAAAGTAAACTTGGCGAGCTTAATTTGTGGACACCTGAAACTTTTTGCACAAAATATAAAGTTGTGATTGCACCAACATATAGTATTTAAAAGTAATAACTATCAGAAAATTATAACTTAAGGAATAATTTTATAGTTATAAGGGACATTCTCAAAGAAAAGCAGAGAAGGTATGTTTTTGTGACTAGAATATTTGTTACGCTGAAGCATTCAAATTACAATAAAATGAGTTTTATAGTGATGCAGTACATAAATATATAAAGTCAATAAGCTATTCCTTGTAAATATCGGTAAAGGTTTTCCAGAAAATTCCGAAAAGTGCGTTATATAATTTTACAGACAAAAAAATAATGCCCTTTGAAAGTGAAAGGTTTTGTTTGTTAATTCAGCAATGTGATAGTTGCTGTTAATTGTTTCAAAGCTTTTAACCTATTGTTCTACGGTACAATAAGCACTCGTGTTTCAAAATAGGTTCTGTTTGGCAAACATCGTCGTCACCATAATACAGAGTGTCCCAAATTGATATATACACTCTTTGAACTGTTATTTCTCCGCAACAAAATAAGACAGAAACACAGTTTTTGTTAAACTAAGACCTGAAGTTTTCCTGGCGACGAATACGCTCATTTTCTTCTCGGGCAGCCAGCCAGGTGAAAAGATGATTAGATATCAACGTTTCGGGAGTGTGCATCTCTCCCATCATCAGGATATTTATAAATTGTTATAACCTCAAATGAAGCACTGGATATAACACAACTATAAACAAAGACAAAACACTATCAAAATTCGCATTATTGAACAAAAGACTGTTTTCAGTAAATTAAATGCCAGGTCAGGAGATGGCGTGAGTATAGAAAATGGTGTAAAAGAAACGTAACTACTTAACTTGATTATCAAGCTGTATTGATCTTTGTTTCTTAATTCGACGGATTTCCATTTTAAGGCCAGTTTCGAAGAGGAGCTGAACTGAAATCCAGCATCACGATTAAGCGTGCTCCTTTCAGAGGAAATCGCCAAAGCCTCTTTAATTCTCCGCTCCCAGTAACTTGTTGCATTTTGCCAAGATGATCGTCTCCCGAAATTTGGCTCTATGGTCGTTATCAAAAAAATGCTCTGCCAGCGCAGACTTCTCAGATTGCATTAAACGAATGCTCCGTTCATGTTCGATTATTCTAGTAGCGATGGTCCTTCCGGTTTGTCCTATATACGGTGTCCCACATTCACATATTCTAATATACAATATATACAATTCTACGTTTACTATAGTTTTAATTCAACATTATAACTTGACTTAAGGGAACCCTCGCGGACCCCCGAGGTCCGCGGACCACTCTTTGAGAACCACGGGACTAAACGATGTTATGCATGGACCCAACAAGATGGCTAGTCAGTAATGAGTGTGAACTGCATTTGGTAAGTCCCGCATTCGACTATTTTTTCTATTGATTTTTTCTGGTCCATAAACAAGTTCTGGGGCAGTTTTTCATCCACCAAGATTTCCTTACCATCTAAAGGGACAGAGTTTTCTCCTTGGACACTGGAAGGGTGCTTGAGTTAACGGTTCGTTCATCGACCTCTTTAAGCAGCTCAGGAACAGGTCTTCGAGCTTCGGACGACCGATGGACGCTGTGGCCGTTTGCCTGCGGCCTCTGACCTATGCTCCCTTCGCTTCAAATCTTATTGTTGGGGATGGTAGCCGCTATAGATGTCTCCAGGTCATGCCAGAGGCAAGTCCACCACCTGTACTAGGCATACTCCGTACTTCGCCATACTAGGCATGAAATTACAGCATAAACTAATGTTTACTTTTTATTTTTACAACCTCTAATTACATAATCGCGATTTTGCCCCTATTGTTGATTGTCCCTTTGAAGACATTGCGCTATCACTATTGCGCCATTAATGCCATAGTGCATATTTCATTTGATCTCCGTCATCGCAATTGTATTCTTTTAAATATAATGAAACGACCAAAGACGTATAGTAAGAAAAAAGATAAAAAGAATCGAGAATGGTATATCAAAGCAAAGTTAAAACATATAGCAATGTCGAAAATATGCAATAATGTCGAAATTTGCACAATAGCTTGGGAACCAGAAACAATATACGGTGGGGGATTAATGATTAAACGTTATAAAATTATTTTAACGTATAGAACATTATATTAAAAGGTGTACCGAAGGAAATAATTCTTATCCCTAACGATTCACACAAACGTGCATGTTAAGCTAACTCGCAATGTGTGTCCAAAGCAAGGACTGTTTTAATCGACATCCCAGTGTAGTATGTGTGTTTGTTTTTCTTTTTCTTTTTAATTTTACTTCTTCCAACGTTAAGTCATATAGGACGGTGAATGAAATGGGTGAGATTATGCTCAAATGTGTCCAGGGTCCATGGAGCTTAGAGCTACCGGACATTCGCCTTTAAGGTTAAGGAAAAAAACCCCGGGAAAATGCCTTATCCAGGTAACTCACCCTGACCGAGATTCGAACTCTCGGCACCTCTTGAACGTGAGGCAGTCACGCTACCATCTACGCTACCGATGTGGGCCCAGTGTAGTGTGAATTGTGTCTGCCTGTTACGGTTTTAAAATGTAAAAAATCGTTCAGCATGCACAAGCTATTTTCAGAAAATCAAAGAAGGTAAAATAGATACCTGTTGGAAATTTAAAAACATAAAAACTATATACATACTGCTATTCAGGAACGAGTGCAGCCTCTTGTTGATGCTTAAATAAGGTCTTATTCATTTTTAAATTCGATTAGTAAGTAAAACGAAGCATTAAGTTTGAATTTTTGCATTTCTTCTGCTGTACCATGGGTTTAGGTTGAAGGTTAGATTAGCTTTTTGAACTATTGCTGACATTTATGTATTGCAAAAGTATTATCTTAGAGATCTTGAAGGCAATATATAATCATTGAATGCCTTAATAAAAATTCAGTATTTCTAGAACACGTAATCTAGAATATTTTGTGCCCGCCTCGGTAGCAAGGTGGTAGCGTGTGTGCCTCACGTTCAAGGGGCTCCGAGTCCGAATCTCGCTCAAGGTGATTTACCTGGATAAGGTTTTTCCGGGGTTTTCCCTTATCCTGGAAGACGAACGTCGGGTAACTCTAAGCTCTATGTACCCTGGGTTCATTTGAGCATCATTTCACCCATTCCATTCATCGCCCGATGTGACTTAAGTTTGGAGGACGTAAATTACAGAAACGTATGTTGCGGCGAGGGTTTTCTATAAAATCGTCATGCTTTATCCTTGGTCAATGCTGAATTCAATACCAGATTTGTATTTAACTTAGCTTTGAGCCAATAATATTGTTTGCAGAGGATCAAGAATTACGGAGCGTAGCTCGTGAAAAATTATAGCGATAGAGAAAGCGGTGCAATTGTAGCATTTCAAATTGTTTTCCTATACTTCCAAACCCCTTTCTCGATTCAAGCACTTTCTTTTCGGACTGTTTCAAACGGTAATATCTAATTCTTGAGCAGTTAGTACAGTGCATGAGCCATTTAAAACAACGATATTGCACTACCTAAAGGCAATGCTGCTAAAAGCATTGTATCAACCGTTAAAATGCTGCTCCAGTAGCACTTCCAGCTCAAAACGGGCAAAAACAAAATGCTGCAATGAACAGCAATCGTGCGAAGCTTGTAAAACATTTCCTCCAGAAAATTCCCTAGATGAAACAAGCACCGCCTGGGAATACAGGAAACGCAAGGAATCGCAAATAAAGACAAGGATGAATTGTTGTGAGTGGGGAGAAGGGGACATCTTTGTTTTTTGTGAAATTGTTCGTAGCCTTACTTCTCTTCAAATACATATCACGGCCATCTGTAACACTGCTAACTCTGGTAATTACATTGATGACTATACGGTTTTCTACAGCAAAAAACTAAAATGTGCACTCACATGACTTTCTCTACTTACTCTTGTGCAAATTATTCTTAAAACTGCTTATTCTTCTATCTACTGCATGTTATACGTGATAGACGTTTATGGTTGAACTGAAAATAGGAGAATACAGTAGACTTAAAACGATAGTAAAACATTTAAAAACTTCAACGCCAATACGATGACTTTAATATAGTTTTATGTTTGCGTGGTCAGGGCATAAAAATAAGAATACAGTTCCCTTATTTAAGAAATGTTTAACTTTGATCAATCAAACTAATAGCAAAAAAATATTTTAAATATGGTTATCTTCTCCACATTTTATGCAGTTAAGATATTTTATCTTAGTTTTTCCAGTGATCCAAGTCATTTATAATGGAGAGGACTTCGGGAGGTATCACCCAAAACTTCAAGACATACGTTTCATTTGTCATTAAATTAATCTGAATCTGTGGAATTTGAATCAAGATCGTTTTAATCTCGAATCAAAATTATACAACTCTGTCGTAGTCGAATCTTCTAAGTTTCCTGATATCCAACGGTGTAGAATACATCAGCGCGGTACAACAATTGAGGGTACTTCATGACGTCAGCGACTGTCCTTGAATGTTCCAGCGTCCAGAAAACCCCTCTCGTAATGAACCCTACGCTATAAAATCATACGAATTTATCTAATTACAGTTTCACATCTGCATGCGATGCTGCTAATTATGTTAAATGTTCAACAGGAATTTCTTTAAAGTACTATGTCGTCTGTTTCAAGTGATAGAGACTGAGCCGCTATTCGCAAGATTAAAGAGTATAAAAACTGTACTTGCATCAATAACTATAAACGAATAGTTGGTATAACTCTTTAAATATCCCGTCCCCTTAATATGTTATACTCGACAGAAAACTTGGAGTTTTTATATCTTACCTGAAGGTTACGAGTCTACCGCGCAGCCAAGGAGTTAAGTGTGCATCCAAAACAAAATGTTGAGAATTCGCACAAAATATGAGTTTTGTAGCCCTCGAATTAGAAAAGGAAATTTAAGGATTTTGTATATGTGGTGTAAGAGAGAGAGAGAGAGAGAGAGAGAGAGAGAGAGAGAGAGAGAGAGAGAGAGAGAGAGAGAGAGAGAGAGAAAGAGAGAGAGAGAAATCACTATTACACAAAAACCAAATAATTTTATAAATATTAAACCTGGTATTTGTCATGCGCCGAGGCGTAGTGGGCTAAGGCAGCATGCCATGGTCCTTGGCTACGGAAAGCGACCCGGTTTCGATCCCATCCATGGGGGTGCGGCTTTTAAGCCCCAGGTAGGGAAACATGGGGCAGGACAGTGTACTTAATATTTGTGCATGTATATTTCACATTTGGATATTTAGAATTGCGTTTTGGTAATGTAAATGTGTTTACTATTGCATAATTACCTGAAAACAGAAATTAAATAGACACTCGCAACAAATGGGAGTAGCTGTCACGTCAAAAACAAAATTGGTACATTTGCCCCGTTTTTCCCCATAGGTGGGGCAGTAAGGGGGTATTATTTCTTTGACCAAATTTTGATAAGTTTTTATATCTTTTACATTTAGTTCACTTCTCACAATATGCACAAATACGTACAACATCTCCATCATCACTTTCGACACTTGCACAAGAATTATGAGTTAACTGCAGGCAGCAGGGATGTCTAATCCACCCTCCTTCTGCATAATCGTGGCAGTAAAGACAATCATCTTCGTCGTATTTTGCCACTTCTTCCCTGTTACCAGCAGACAAATGACTTCTGGAACGTTTAGTCACAGGAGGGTGAGGACATCTAGGCCTACCTTTCGATGATTCCCATTTTGTTTTGCTTTCTGGCAGAGCAAGACACTTTTTACTGTTCTTTATTCATTTTCTTTTTGCTCCGCATACAATAGCACTTCTTTATCAGGGTATATTGTCAGTATTGTACTTCTCCCTCTGTTTTTCCAAACTCTCTTGTTTTTCTGATCTACCTTTAGAATAGGTGTGATATTTTCTGGGCTGGAACTCCGGAAACTACTGCAGCTTGGCATCTCAATGTCTTCTCTCCCATAGGTAAACCAGAGACAACGGACATCTCAGAACTTGAAGGATTAACATCATCAGGAACTCCGAAGAAAGCTCAATATCTGTCGTTTTGGACGGTAGTGACTTCTTTACGTAATTACGCACTATTCCGAAAACACATGAAACATAAGTAGTCAATAGTAGAACACACAAAGAGTTTTACACCAGGGGCATAATGGAGTACCCTATTATGCCCCACCCATATTGCCCCCGTAAACACAAACTTAGGTTAATGCTTGTCGATGGTTCGATATTCAAAGACAACTTAGCGAAAACATGGATTTAGAAGTAAATTAAGTGTTATATTACATAGCAATTATTGTTTTTTTATTTAAATGTAGATATGATGTACTTACATGCCTTGAAAGATATCACGAATCTTGTAAAACTGCTTCAAACTGTATCCATCACACAACTCGCACACAACAGAGTCTGATATGGCAGCCAACTGACGTGTACCAAAGCTGTAATTGAGATGGCGAATTGTTGACAGATTCCGGTAGATTGTGCCACCTACTAGAGAGAAAACACGTATATCCCGTTCTGCCTCACTACCCCAATATGCCCCATGTTCCCCTATAGGTCAGGTGCCCACTCAGCATCGTAAGGAAAGTGAGGAGCTTAGGCTAGGTAAGCGGCTCTGGTCACCGAAACCAACGTTCCGGCTGGGGATGCCGAGATGCTGACCACATCTCCTCCCCGTATCGGTTGGATGATTGTCTACCTCTGCCGTGCGTAAGTGGGCGTGAGGCCGGCAGTCGGGTCGAGTTGGTAGGGCCTTGGACCTCTTAGGGATCTCGCGCCAGTGCTTGACTTTTAACTTAAACCTGGTATTTAAGTTTAGCAAAGATGCTCTTGGAAAGTTTTCAAAAAAAACGCAACCCAAACTAGAATATATTAACAATTTTTAATTGATTTTGATAATCTCAAAAATGACTCTTTGATGAAAGTATATGTATTATACACACATACATACTCGTAACATGTTTATGCGAGAAATTTAATATGTGTATTACATTTTCTGGAATAGCTTTAAAGTCCTTTTCAATTAGAAGAAATTCGTTTAGTTTTTATAATTGTAAATCGTAAGAAAGAGACGAAAAACTTTCTGCAGAAAAGCTGTAAATATGTTTAAAAATGTATCTACTAAATGTGACAGGAGAAGGAGTGAATTTATCATGAAAATCTCACAGATAAATTTATGGGACAAAGATGTTCAACCTTATCCGATAGAGGGAAGGCGAATTTACTTCCACCTACTTCTCGCCGAGCTATGAGTATTCGACGTCTTCTTTACTTAGCCCTGGTGGTGGCACTTACAATGCGTTAGCTGGTTCTTGTTCTTCTATCTCTTAAGGTCGGCTTCTCTGATGGAGAACCAGGATGGATTATCAGCCCGATGCCTGGTGTGAGAGTGAAGGAAGTAAATGACTGTATGAGGAAAGATTTGGTGGAATGCTGCTGGGGCAAAACCGTGGATCCGGAGAAACCCCGCCCCCACCCGTATTGTCTACCGCAAATCTCACTTTGCGGTCGCCTGGGATCGACCTCAGGCCGTCTTGGTGAGAGTCAAGTGGTCCAACCACTCAGCCACGGCGCGGCCTGCTATTTACGAACTAGAAAACAAGTCTCCTCTAAAGCTTGGTATCTGAATGAGGGAAGCGAAATGCTTCATGCTCTAAACCAGTGGTGTCATTAAGGGGAAACAGGGTGGTTACCCTTTTCCTCTCCTAGTTAACCTTCGCAGGTGACGTAATAGATACCGGGGTGAGGAAGAGCGTGCGGAAGATTCAATAGCGGGCTGTTAAACTATTTATTCATATTTTTATTTCATAAAGTGTATTGAATACATTGTGAATTATACGTTTATAGCTACGTGTTACTAATTATTAGTGTATAATTTAAGTGGAGTTCTTATTCTTCTTAGCTATTAATTTGTTGATGTCGGGCTCTGTTACGGGACATGTTGACTGTCAGCCGCTTACTTGCATTTGTTTTAAAATACAAAAAGGTGTAGACTTACCTCAATAACCAATGCCAGTCAGCTGTTCCCCTGCGACAAGTTAACGTCATAAACACAAAAGAGGCAATGAGCAGGTCAGATTTAAATATTAAACCGCTATAAGTATTACAATAACTTGATGCATCTGTGTATGGATTAATAATTATTGTGAGTAGTGTAATGTAGAACGGTGTGGCCAAATAGTGTAAATACAGAGTAGTAGTGGCTATATAGTGAAGAGTATACATATAAAATAGTGAATAGTGCAAATACTGGGATAGTATTTGCCCTTCACGGATAGTATTTGCCCTTCACGGGACATTTTAGGCTATTTTCATTCTTATTTAAAGCTCACGTATATTGAACCAGTTCTTACTCTATTATTGTCTTCTTCGAGGGAAATATGAGCAATTATAAACTCTAAGTGAAGCCCATAATATACAATAATTTTTAAATCTTGTTGAGCTAAGGTCTGATTATTGGCACAGAATCCAAATACGGCCCGTGCCATACCAATATGTATTGATATATTTATTAATGACAGTCAATAGACACTTCCCAACAATGTGACATGCGCGATCTCTAAATCTCAACCCACCCAACTTTTACGCAAGTTAGCTTTCTTGACACATCCAAGAACTCCTCTGCATCTCACCAAAATTGTTCAACATTCCAAGAGAAAATCTGCAAAACGCTGTGCAGGGTCTAGAAAATAGTTTTTTTACAATAATATGCAATAAACAAGGCGGACATTTGTTTCAAAGTTCTGTTAATTCCATTGTTTGTCAAACAATGATGTTTTTTTGACAATTACCCAATCTTTTTAAATTGCATTCTCTGCCCAACGCTGTGATTTATCTCCTATCTCAAATGTTATTGTATTTATAACAGTTTGAAGGACCTGTACAAAGTTTCATAAAGAAGGGTCAAGATAAATGAAAGTAAACAATTCAACTTACTTGAATTTAAAGAGCTACACTTGCAACAACTGGCAGCCATCAAGTTTAATGTAATGTAGATAAACAAGGTTTTACAAAAATAGCCTTGTGGAAGAGAAATAAACGATATTGAGTAGAGCACGTCATAGGAATGTTAGATATATTTTTATGTGTAAGTGGGGAAGAACTGTCTCAGCCACACAGCATACGAGGAATTCCAGAACCTGGGAGTTTTCCGTAACATCAGCGTCACATTGTGAACGACCTGAAAAGCCTCGTCAGATAAGTCAGGGAAAGAGGTGACAGGAGGAATCGGCTCCATTTGGATCTCTTGAAAAATACCTCACTAAAGTACTGAAGCATTTGTCTTGCTGGAAACGAAGTTGTGTAGGTCTTTGTGCCAGTTTCCACTGTCAGGAAAGTTCACTTTAGGATGTCTTTGTGTCAGTTTCCACTGTCAGGAAAGTTCACTTTAGGATGTCTTTGTACCCGTTACAATGCCTTCTTGGTAACGACGTTACTAAAGTCGTAGGCAGAGCGTTAATGAATTAACTGCATTCATTTCAAAACTATGCAAAAGTTATACCAAAACATGCCTTCTGCTCATTAACATTCACTTTTATGTAGCTTCTGCAAAGCTCTCTTATGCAACATTATTTTTGCATCTCTTACACACTACTCAAATAGACTTCTGCAGATAACACTTTGATTATTATTCATTTCTTTGTACCACTAAAGAGATAGAATAAAACAAATTCATAGTTAGATATTTAAAAGGAGATCGTTATGGCTTTAAAATGCCGTATTCCTTTTATGATAGCGCGAGGAACAAGTTAATAGTGACAGAACTTTACAGTCTTGAACTAATGCAACCAATATTAGAGCAGTTCTTGAAAATTGATGTTACCATAAGCTATTTTAAATAAATTATGCATTTTAAAGGGCTCTATACTTTCAAAATAGGTAAATTTTGCTTTCTTTCTTAGAATTTACTACTTACAAAATTCTTTCTGAACGAGCTGAATCTACGTGGCATTCCCAGAAAATAAAATTTAAAATATGCATTTAATTAACATACGGATATCGTAAATGTGATATTTTCATTAAATTCTACGAATGTCGGTAACTCCAAGCTCCATGTACCCCGGACTCATTTTAGCATCATTTCACCAATTGCATTCACCGTCCGATATGACTTAACGTTGGAGGACGTAAAATTAAAAAAATTGAAATCCACTTTAAGAAAATCTAAAAAACTGAGGAAAGGAAATTTTTTTCTTAAAAAAAAAGGTTACTTGTCTCAGCGCTGAAAGCACAAAGAAAAATGCTCGCCTCGGTAGCGTAGATTGTAGGCGTGTCTGCCTCACGTTCAAGAGGTCCGAGCTCGAAATCTTGGTCCCTGAAAGACGAATGTCGGGTAACTCTAAGCTCTATGGACCCCGGGCTCATTTGAGCATCACTTCATCCATTCCACTCATCGTCGGATATGACTGAAAGTTGGAGAACGCAAATAACAAAGAAAAATAAAATAAAGAAAGAAAAGTAAACATAGTTATGAATGCTTTGTAGAAAAGTGGGTAAGAAGTGCAACATAAGATATTTTCATACCTTTTGTAACCTGAATTGTATTTTATGGACAATAATTACCAGCTTAATAATTTTGTAACTGTCAGCACCTTATTGACCAAAACAGTTACTGATGTAACTAAAATTTCAGAAAGTAGCGAGTGAATTTAACGCCTCAGAAAGACTGCAATACGAGATCCCCAACAAAACTTCAGTGCCTACCGAAGACCACCAAGTGGGCACCAAATCCCCTTTTCGCCGGTACTTAAGAAACCTTCCTTCTCGTTTTATTTGATTTGTGTCCCTTGGAGAGGTGACGTCAACGTTATGAAGAGAAATAGGCCCCATATTCCCCTAATGTCAGTAAATTTGTCGCCTGTCCACTCGACCTCCTCCTGTTCTGTTCCATTTCGTAATTTCCCCCACGTGGTCTCATTTGCAAGAATGAATTATCGATGCATCTTGTTAGGTGCGTGGCTCTTATGCTAGAAGTAACACGGAGTGCCAAAACGGTCGATTATTGTCTTACAAGGGGTAAAACACGACCTCAGTTTGTTGTTTAATATTCTGTGTGACACAATACAGGGGGGCGTAACGAAAACGCACCTGCGTTTCACATGTTGATATTACGGAACGTTAGTAAATTTGTACTAATGTAAACTCGCAATAGGTTCGTTTTAGAGATTAATGATATTGTAAATAATGTTAAAAGTGACAAAATTGTGAATAAATCAAAATAATATATGATATTTACAAGCCATAGTAGGATAAACTCGAATAAATTATTTCAATAACAGTATTCTTCTGAAATGTATTAAAACAAATATATTCAATTAATCAATTATATTGGCTGCTACGTTCTGCAACTTAAAATCAAACGATCAAAATATGGTAAAGAGCTGATAACAACAGGAAGTCATGACAACATGTCCAAATAACAGCTAAACTCTTGTATTAAGAACAACGTCCCTGCTAAGTTAGATTCGTTCTTCCTGAGCAGTTTATAGTTTAATACAATAAGTCTCCAAACTAGGCAAAAAAGTGGTTTAAGGCACACAGTTACTTTGGATTCAAGTCCACTTAAAACCTCGTGCACTTCATCTTTAATTGATGTTCATTTGTTTCAGTTTTATAGCGCATTCATAAAGTTGTATTTCTTCTTATCCAGAGTAAGAAAAGGAAGTTTTGTTTTCCAACCAAAAATTCATATAAATATTTCGTGTAAAATACACATATTAAAATTCTCTGATCCAAATGAAAATGTATGTAAAAATCTCTCTCTCTCTCTCTCTCTCTCTCTCTCTCTCTCTCTCTCTCTCTCTCTCTCTCTCTCTCTCTCTCTCTCTCTCTCTCTCTCTCTCTCTCTCTCTCTCTCTCTCTCTCTCTCTCTCTCTCTCTCTCTCTCTCTCTCTCTCTCTCTCTCTCTCTCTTCTCTCTCTCTCTCTCTCTCTCTCTCTCTCTCTCTCTCTCTCTCTCTCTCTCTCTCTCTCTCTCTCTCTCTCTCTCTCTCTCTCACACACACACACACACCACACATTGTGTTTTAATGGTCTTTCACCCGTTCATAGCACCTATGGTACTATAAGTAATGGGCACTGATGATAAATGAAAGAAGTAATAAGTGAGAAAGTAAATTTGGGGAAACCAAATGGAGAAAAAACACTTAGGACGCCTCCCCAGCATAAGGACTGAGAAATTATGTAAAACAACATAATCTGGATGGACGGACCCAAGAAAATGAACTCAGACTTCCC
This sequence comes from Mantis religiosa, assembly GCA_030765055.1. Classification (NCBI taxonomy): domain Eukaryota; kingdom Metazoa; phylum Arthropoda; class Insecta; order Mantodea; family Mantidae; genus Mantis; species Mantis religiosa. The sequence continues at coordinate 108,776,599 of CM060955.1, read as the reverse complement.
GATAAGGATATTATGCCTTAACGACCTCGGCTACCCCTTTTAGCTCTGTGTGTGAAAAAGAGATGTAAAGAAAGGGAAAAAGACACTGAAGTACCTGATACACACCAAACTTGGTATTTAAATTAATTACCTTCCTTGAATATGACACAATATTTCCAAGAATTTGGTTCCAATGTAAATTGGGCTTTGCTTGGAAATTTCTTCTCATTTCTTCTTATTTCAAAAATGATTAATGGTTTTAATTAAGGTTACCTATATGTAAGGTATTTTCATATTAAATAAATGTGTACTTGAATTTTCTATCAATTTCTTAGAGCTCTTTACATTCCTAAAGTATTTTGTTTATATACTTTTGTGCAACTTGTAAATCCTTAGCAATTTTGAAGAATCTTAATATACCCATGGGTATTGGGTGTCGGGAACCACTAACGCGCCGAGTCCAACCCAATACGAACAACTCTCATTCGGGAGTGGCTCGAATGTTCGGCTTGCCGTACTCCAAGTAAAATTATAAGTACCATGAGTGTCAGGGGACCACAGCACCCACACCACAGCAGCTGAAGGGATTAGAACCCCTCCCTTAGGAAAACAGGATGAATCGTGGAATGAACTGAGAAGTGAGATAAACAGGAGGAACAGGAACAGGGGGTGTACTTATCCTTGCCAGTATTCACCTAGCGATTAAGGGAGAACCCCTGGAAAACCCGGATTAGGAAGGTCGCACGTGGGATAACTGTCTTTTACTGGGTATCCCATGTATATATTGCCAATCATTAAACATATCCCTTTATTTGATCAATAACTATGATATTTCAGTTTTTCTTAAAATTTTGGTATTTTATAGGTACTTGTAGTGTATTAAAATGGTATATTGTATGCTTTTTTTTAAGAACGTCAATCTCTAAAAGTTTATCTATTCTTTAGTAAATGTCAGTTCATGTTTCAATTTAACAACACACTATTTCTTCTTTTTGAATTTATGCAACACTATAATAGATGAACTGAGACACTAGTTTGTTTCTTTAATATAACAACTTAGGATTTCACGACCCAACGTCAATCCAATAAGATGAAGATGAAAAACTGAAGTTCCTTCCAGACCACGGCCAATAAGCCGGGAAACCTCTGCATTTTATTTAAAGCTTGTTTTATAATCAAATAAAAAATTTAATTCTGCCTTTAAACATTTTTTGCTGTTGCATAAGATATGCTTACGACGAAAACATGATAAATGATTTGCATCATTAATTCTTGTACTAATATCAAAGCTTGTCAATTTATTATTGCATCGCACATCTGGATGTTATAGAATTTATATAAGCAAATTTTGTTAAGTTGTCTGAAGGTAGAAACCTTTTCAAGGTATTAAGATCCCATGTTTTCCGCAAGTTCGTTGGAAGGAAAGTTGTAATTATTTTTTTCTCATTTACTACACCTCCTTCCCTTGCATTTTAATTTTTTCCCGCATATATTCCAGCTGATGAGGCTGCAGCAGAAGGGTAGACCATTAGCAGAGCGATTATACGGAAACGCAGGAGGCTTAGACCAACCTTGTAAAATAAGAGGCCATGATAACTATAGCGCGTTTATACCACAGCAGGTGCGTAGCGAGGTAGAAGCTCAAACTCTCTCAAAGAAGAGACTATATCTACAGTCGATGAGAGCTAAATAGTCCGTGTAGATCAGTTGATTTTACAACTTGCGCACAAAGTTTGGCTTCTACCAGCACACGATATACAAAGATTGTGCATGAAATTAAACGGAAAGCAAGCGTACGAACGCGTTTGGCAGGAAATAGGATTGTAAGTAATAAACTGGCAATGAGAACGGCACGCGAAGAGAGACAATATGGATTTACCATAAACCACGAACGGAAATGGGAATATTTATCGATGGTAAGGTCCTTTAAGTAGAGTTAAACGCCAATTTCATACCACGGGCAGTAGGACTAATATAACGTATAATGAAGTGGTATTTGGGGGGAATATACTTGGTTAGGAAACTTCTAGGTGCCTCCCCGGCATTTGTCAGTGAACCGCAAACCTAGTTTTCATTAATTTTATTTTTAACTTTCTTAGTTTTCCTTACGTTCCTGTTATTTTTCTGGTTATTTCACCAATTTCACTCCTAGATAGAGACATATATACACAAATTTCCAATTTATACGTGTCGATTTGTATGGCTCTGTTGGTTAGGTGCCAAACTACTGATCCCAAAGCCAGTTGTTCAGATCCGTCACAGACGTATAGTTTTTAAGGCTAAGCTACACTGAAAATTCCAATTTCTATAATAATAAACCTATCATTATGAACATTTAGCCACATAATTAGAGTATTATTTTAAACTTTCATGCAAATTTTCATGTTGCCACACCAAATTGATAATTAATTATGAATTATTTTTGTAAAATTATTGTAAAAATTACTGGCAAAATAAAATGCTCTACGCGTCAAAAAAAATTGAGCTTTTAAGTTGAATTTTTGTTTTCGGATAGTACAGAGAAATTTTAAAAGACTCAGGTTCTTATGTTTTGGAATATTATTTTAGCATTTGTTCTAAAATATTTTCCATGTGTTAGCTCTCAACATTTTGAAAATATTAACTTTTTTATTCCTTAACGTCATATAATTTTCAAAATATGAGCGTTAACAAAAAAGGGGAATTTTAAGTTCCTTATTTACATATTGTGGACCTTTCCTGTAATTTTCACCGAGTTAAATGAAAAAATTTGACGCGTGTGGCATTTTGTATACTGAAAAGTGTTAGAAAAAGGTTTCTCAGAAAATTAATTTTAAAGTAATCATTGTTAATTTTAACGATTGTTAAAGGTCTCTTTAAATTGCCACATGATGGCCTAAAATGGTGCAAATGATAAAAATAGGACGCCATCTATTATTACACACCCTAAGCTACCAAAAACGCCAAAGAAGAAAATTCCATGATTTTCAACAATTTCGGCGAATTTTCAGTGTAGCCTTGCTTTAAATGTGCAAAAAGCGACAGGCACATGTCAGTATATTCACTCTCAGGTAAAATAACTCCTGAGGGACGAAGTTCCGGAACACGAGCGTCAAATTAACAGCGTTAGATATAAAATATTTCTTTTTTTATTGATTTACAAACATACAATACCTGTTCTCGAGACAACACTCGAGCCCGCGATTTATAAATTCCCAAGTTATAATAGGTATTTTTAAGCCTTGGACGGTTACAATAACATTACAAACTTGATTATTTCTGCGCCACAAAGCACCTAAGCTTTAGTGACCCCGGCCTAGGCAATCTGTACAATTAATATTAGTCAAGGCTAGAATATTACGTTCAACTTGATTATCAGTGAATTATGTGATTGACAGTGAATAATAGAAACTTTTTCTTGAAAATATCTACTGCTAATGCTACACTCTGTAAAATAATGTTCGATTAGTCATACTTACGAGTTATAACTAATGAACAACTCAAAGTGAAATGGCTACCTGCACCTAAAGTGTTGTTTTGCTGCATGAATTAAATAATAAATGTCAACAAATGAAAGGAAATAAAGACGGTAAGATATGAATACTAAAACTCATCTATGAAATATATTTATGTTGATGCGTACAACATTAAATATTTGGAGAATTGGGAAGCAAGCCAGGTGAAAAGAGGATTACCGCAAGCCTACACACACCGAACTCTATCTGAGCGCTCATAGTTTTCATCATATGTCTCAACGACTGGAAGTTCTCAATACTCTGGCCTACAGAGCTTTGTCTATCTCCGATCCCAGCCATTTAAAACGAGAATTGCAGCACCTGAGACTCACTTTCCGTCAAAACGGCAACTCCGACTATGACGTTGAATCCTAGATCACCAACGCTATGAAAGGGAAGCCTGTAATACAGCAAGCGTCAGACAAGCCTAACGCTACAGCCTGCATCCCGTTTACCGGCAATCTATCCGGCAGAATCAGCAGAATTCTCGCCAAATACATCAGCACCATCCACAAGCCACCTCCGAAGATTAAACATCTGTTGAGACCAGTGAAAGACAAACTGGACTTCCAAGTTCCGGGAGAGTACCGCATTCCCTGTGAGTATGGAACACCGTATATGTTCGCCTCAGTAGCGTAGATGGTAGCAAGTCTTCCTCACGTTAAAGAGGTCCTGAGTTTGAATCTCCGTTAGGGTGAGTTATCTGGATACGGTTTTTCCAGGGTTTTCCTTTATCCTGAAAGATGAATGTCGGGTAATTCTAAGCTTCATGGACCCTGGGCTCATTTGAGCATCAGTTCACCCATTCCATTCATCATCCGATATGACAACGTTGGAGGACGTAAATTACAAAAGAAAAGAAAAGCACCGTATACAGGACAAACCGGAAGGACCATCGCTAATAGAATAAACGAATATGAACACAGCATTCGTTTAATGCAACATGAGAAGTCTGGGCTGGCAGATCATTGTTTTGATATGGGCCATAGATGACCATCTTGGCAACATGCAACAGTTACTGGGAGCGAAGCATTAAGGAGGCTTTGAACATTCCTGCGAGAGGAGCACACTTGATCGTGATGCTGGATTTCAGCTCAGCTGCTCTTGGAAACCGGCCTTAAAGATGGAAATTCGTCAACTTAAGAAGCAAAGATCTACACAGCTTGATCATCAAGTTAAGTAGTTTCTTTGACCTAATTAAGTTTCTATACTCACGCCATCTCCTGACCTGGCATTTAATTTATTGAAAACTGTCTTTTGTTCAGTAATGCGAATTTTGATAGTATTTTGTTTTTGTTTATATTCTGTTTTATCCAGTTAATCATTTGTGGTTATAACATATAATAAATATCCTAATGATGGGAGGATGTATGCTCCCGAAACGTCTATTTCTAATCGTCTTTTCATCTGGCTTGCTGCCCGAGAAAATCTTGAACATATTTGTTGCCAGGAAAGCTTCGGGACTTATTTGACTATATTTAATTTCTAAGAAAAAATGTATAACGTAAGGAATGCAGAAATTTAAGCTTTCCATAGGAATTAGCATAAGCAGAATGCGGGTAAAAACACTGTCACTGTTTCGGTTCTGTTGTTCCAGACATGCGATTAAAGAGAGCTCTCGCGGAAGGTTTGGTTCACGTACTCCAAATAGTAACTGTATGAAGGTAGTTTGTTATTAATATTATATGACTTTTGTGGATTGGGAAATGGACCAAATTAACTGTCTCCATTCCCGCGCTTCAGAAAGCCTCCCGCTAACTGTAAACAATCACATTGTAATACACGTACCTCGGTACCTCTCCCCTTGTACTTACGTGGGGGGACCCCAACGAAACTGGAATGTTGTCATAAAAGCTTTATTGATGAACCATTTTACAAAATTACTTCAGTGACCTCCAAAATACTCTCCATTACATGCGACGCAAGTCAAGCCTTTTTTCCCACCGTTGGAAGCACGTTTGGAACTCTTCAAGTATGATATTGTCCACTGCCCTTTGTGAAGCTGTTTACCGCCTCTACATCATCATAACGCGTTTTTTTCATTCGTGGAAATAGGAAAAAGTCGCACGGGGCTAGGTCCGGCGAATACGGAGCGTGGGGAACGACATACCACCTCTCAGATGCCAAATAGTGGGTCACTCGTAAGGCCGTGTGTGCTGGAGCGTTGTCGTGATGCAGAAACCAGTCACCTGATCGGCAAAGTTCCGGGCGTTTCCTCCTCACATCCTCTCGCAGATGCCTTAAAATATCCAAGTAAAAGTGCTGGTTAACAGTCTGGCCAGGGGGTACGAATTCCCGATGCACAATTCCACGAACAACAAAAAAGACAATGATCATCGTCTTCACATTTGACCTCACTTGCCTTGCTTTCTTTTTTTTTTTTTTTTTTTTTTTTTTTTTGGTCTGGGAGAGTTGGGAGTCCTCCACTGGCTTGACGCTTGCATGGTTTCTGGGTCATACCCGTAACACCAACTCTCATTCCCTGTAATAACTTTGTTCAAGAAGTTTGGATCACGTGCAATCTCTGTTTTCAAGTCCTGACACATTCATGCGGATGGTTTTGTGCTCCTGTTTGAGAAAGCGTGGAACAAATTTGGCAGCAACACGTCTCCTGTGCAAATCCTCTCTCAAAATCCGCTGGCACGAGCTGTAACTGATTCCTGTCGCTGCTGAAATTTGGTCTACCATTTGGCGACGATTCTAGTTGATCTTTTGGCGGATCTTTTCAATGTTGTCCTCATTTCGCGATGCTGAAGGGCGTCCAGAACGACGTTGGTCTTCAACACTCATCTCACCACGTTTAAAGCGCCCAAACCACTCGAAAACCTGTGTGCGGTTCATAGCGTCCTCCTGGAAAACTTCCTGAAGCATTTGGTGTGTCTCCGTTGCAGTTTTCTTAAGCAGGAAACAAAATTTCACACAGACTCTTTGTTCTTTTGAAGTTGTCATAACGACTTCGCAGAGGTAACCTGCCAACAGTCAGAGAAACACAATGCCACACTTGCATGTTCAGCTTTACACTTACACCGTCTGCACAGCTGTTTCATGAAGGTCTCTACTAACAGCATTTGGCGTGAGAACCCTGCACTACGTCTACGAGTGGCAGCCTACTTTGAGTCCGGTTTCTTTTGGGTCCCGCCTCGTATATGTGTGAAAGAGTAAAAGATTGAGAAAGAACTTAATAACCCAAGAAGGAAGTGTTGAATAAACACCAAGCAGATATTTGCATTTCAGAAACTTACTGTGATGCGACAAGACTAACTTCAATAAAATTCCGACATCTCAACGCAAGGCAGAGGCGACTATGCGGCCTACACGGAGAGATAAAGTGCTGCCCACCATACTTCACCAGCGTGGAAATGTTGGTTTTCTTGGTCTATTCATCGTTGCATGTCAAATGTCCACAAACGGTGAGTGGGCGCAAGATCTTTAATTGGGATGAAAAATGTGCAACCCTTTGATTGGGTTCCTTGGCTAGTACACGATGACACTCGCAAGATACACAGTACCTTACGATGAAAAATACACTGTCATAAAATTATACAGTTTATGTCAAATAATGCTGTGGCCGTTAACAATTTATGAGCTATTTTTTGTTCTTGGTTTTAAATTTCTTAGTAATTTACACTTTCTGAGGTGCTAGCTCATTGTGACTTTGAATTTCTGATGGCATGCAATTAATTTCAAAGCCAGTATATAGCAACCAGTTTTCTTATAAATATGACAATGATTCCAAGCTTATTTATGTTAACATGAAGCAAAGAGTAAAATAGAATTTGGTAAGAATGGATTGTTTAAGATAAAGGTTTAAGCGATGATGGTACAAAAGTAATGTGAATATAAGTGCTAAGGTTCTTACTTTATCTACTGCTCCTTACTACATATAAGTGGAGGAAGTATTGTCGCGGCAACGGGCATAAAAAAGATCGTACGGCTTGTTTACACAAAGGAACTAACAGACGGATAGTGTTTCACGGAGATAAAGAGCTTGCATAAGCAGATAAACATAGCACCGGGGATAAAGGACTTGCTGGCATAAATTAAGTTACGCTTCTGGAAGGTGATAGAACAATCCATTTCTTGTCTGTTCCAGAAATCTCTCGAATTTATCAATGAGGTATTTAAGAAGGCGACAACTCGCCAAGAGTCAGTCGTGAACAGATGTTGTATAACAAGAGTGTTGTAAACAGAGGAAATCAGAGCGTTTGTTGTGATCATCGACCTTAGTAGAGTGTGTATGTGACGTAATTCTATTACGTAAGTATTGAACAGAGTGTATCTCTACTCATTTAGAAGATTTCGAATTTCTGCTAATTGGACTTTTAATTCTACGAACCCTCAAAGTCACAGTATTGTATTCCACACAAAAATTCGATACCGAGATATCGAATAGAGGTTTTGCGAGTCCCCTGATTTTCCCTCCCCCAAAAAGGTTAAGAATCTGGATTGTGAACTCAAAAAAGAAAAGTATATTAAATTTCAGTAGTTCAGTAGGTTGCAAGGATGTGACTAAAGGTTTTTAGAAAACTCTCACCTCAAACTACTCTTTCACAGAATATTTTTTAAAATGTTTGATTTTAAAGCAATAACTGCCACCATCTTTTTATTAAGATAGTATATGTTCAAGATACTTATATGTTGCATTTTTAATAAACAGCCTTTGAAAACCTTCTTTTTTAAGATACAATGTGTTCAAGATACTTATATGTGGAATTTTTTAATAAATAGCCTTTGAAAACTTTTTTTTATTAAGATTATGTTGTCCACCATGATTGTAATGGGGGTGAAAGACTTAGAAACCTAATCTGCAACTGGGAGTGTAGCTACTGAAAGGGTAGAGCGAAAGAAACATCTAAGTCAAATTGAACTGAATAACTATATTCCAAAGATGTCTAGTATTTCTACAGGGTACTCCCTGGATCTGGATGAGATCAGGGGCGCTTTGGTAACATTTAAATACATAATAACATAATCCAACTTTACCTTTGGCGATGTGTTTGTATGGGTGAACCTTGTGTGACTGTCAAAAGGTGTACGATCAGGTACGCCCTGCTGGCTATTTTACTCGTGGTAGCACTTTGAAATAAACTCTTGTTGATTCTTACAGAGTCCAGCAGCAAGTCCCCTCTGAAATCTCTGTGAAGTCTCTCCCGCGAGGGCTAACTCAACCAAGCTTAAAAAGGGGTTCCACCAAAAAGTCAACTCAGCGATTCCCACGCTAACTGTTAATTTGTACCATATTGTGCAATCATTGCTTTACATCATTGAGAACATGTTTAAACCCGTTACTGACCCACTAAGCATTATCTCCCTTGATCAGCAGGATGTGTGATTCACTGTTTAAAACATGGAGAACAAGTTGAGACCTGTTACAGGCCACCTGTGAATTATTTCCCTAAGTCAGCAGGGTGTATGATTCACCAGTCCAAAGTACATGTTTTGCCAGTCAGCAGAATTTACGCTTAATCATACAACTCTTACACACAGCTGTGCCCAGACTCAAGGCATCGAAAATACATGTTACAGAATAATGATTACAGAAATTTCCAAATCTTGCTCAGCCTATACAGGCAACAATACTATACGTTCAAGATACTTATATGTTGAATTTTTAATAAATAGCCTTTGAAATCCTCTTCATTCTGGATGGCATTTTTATATTTTTCTTATGAAACATAAGATATAGAAAAAAATATTATACGAAAGAAATAAACTTCATTAAAGAACACAATGAATTTTAAATGAACGTTCTTGTAGATTTAACCATTTTCTATATACTGTGGCTTTGTGGGTTCGTAGAATTAAAAGGCCGAGTTGCAGAAATTAAAAATCTCCTTTATTTCCGTAGAAATACTCTTAGATTACAGCAGCATTACGTTACATACACCATCAGTCTACCAAGGTCGATCACAATAACAGTGACAGCAGATTACATCATTCGCTCTCGTTTCCATAACACTTCAGGCTGTCTCTCGTTTCACAACACTGTTTCACAATTAACTGCTTTACAACTGACTCACTTTGCGAGCCGTCACTTGCTTAAATGCCTAATTCTAGATTCGAGATACTTCCGGAAGGATAAAGAAACCAAATAATCAAGATATTACCAGAAATTTCCATTTATCTCAGTTTGTTTCTTTCGGTAAGTCTTTTATCTCAAACGCTATATTTATCTGACTATGCAAGCTCGTTATCTGAAACTTTATCCGCCGACTGTTTTCTTATTTGTGCTGAAACTTTTGTGCCTGTTGCCGTAATAATATATATATATATATATATATATATATATATATATTCATTTTCAAATATGTTTCTTGGCCACGCATTGGCTGAGTGGTTAGATCGCTTGGCTCGCACCTAGGCGGCCCGGGTTTGATCAAAGGCGACCGCAAAGTGCGATTTGTGGTGGACAACCTGGCACTGGGGTGGGTTTCCTCCGGATCCTCCGGTTTCCCCCACCATCATTCCATCCATTGCTCCATCAATTATTCATCTCAGGCATTGGGCGACCCCTCAACCTTGATTTCATTTCAGGTCAGAAGCTTTGGCTCCCTCGCTCTGAGGGAACCCAACATCAGCATTGACAAGAAAGGATGAAAAAACATATTTTTCTTAAATGAGTAGTCGTTTATGTTTTCTTATTCTCTCTTAGTCTATTCTAAGAGGAGCAATGTCTTACTATGGCTTGAAACCTAATTTATTTCCATAATTCCATTGTACGTATAACGATATTTGCGATTACACAGCTTTAACAGTTTTTTTTTAATGAGCAACATTTTGAAATGAGTAACACTCAATAGTAATACATAAAGACACCACTTTGTACATTTATTTAATGGATGTTTAATTTATTTTATATAGTAAGTGTTGTTTCAGACGTTACTATTGTCTCATTACAGAGAAAATGTGTTAAATAACATCACTGTAAACGTTTTCCACATTTAAATGCAGATTTAAATATTTTTGTGTTAACGAATTTCTCAATTAACATAAAGTATATAAAAGTGTAAGTATTTGTAACAGTAGTTTCAACAAGGCGAACAGATATGTAAATGTAAACCAAATCAGTTTTTAACTATAACCAGGTTTAATTGATATAAATAGTGGAGTCTGAATTTGTTATTAACGTACGCGCCCCATCTACATCTTAAACTTATGGAAGAGTGTAAAACTATTTCAACACACATAACGTCACTAACAAAATAAAATCAATTCCATTGAAGGATGGGCAAAGAGGTAAAAATGGGAGTGTAAATAAGAAATGAAATAAATAAAATAAGGTGAGGGACACACCCAGGATCTCATAAATAATGTAGTAGAATCGAGCATCTCCCCCTTCGTGACGATGAATGGTGAATAGAAATGAGAGCGTGTGTCAAAACGTTGGCGCATTTTACAGCACGCTTACAGGGACCTCGAAAACTTTGTACCTCTCTGAAGCATCATGTACTCTGTTGCTGAAAAACACGTAAATTCTTTAAATTATAGGTTGTTATACTTATATTTTATAGAATATTATTGCAGAAGTGTAAAATGAAATTTTAATTGAGAAATTAAAGACATGAATTTGAGGAGTTTGTATTTGGTTTAGAGTTGAGCATAACATTTATCATTAGTAATTTTTACATCCATATTCATTTTTTCGAATTTTCATACGAACTCATATTCATATGAGTTCTTTCTTTTCTTTCTTTCCTTTTTTTTTTTTTTATTTCACGTCCTGAAACGGTGCCATATGGGACGATGAATGAAATGGGTGAAATTATGCTCAAATGAGTCCAGAGTCAATAGAGTTTAGCGTTATCCGACATTCGTCTTTCATCATAAAGTAAACCCACGGAAAAGAACAACCTTATCCAGGTAACTCGCCCTGACCTAGATTCGAACTCAGGACCTCTTGAACGTGAGACAGATACGCCACCTTCTACGCTACCGAGGCGGGCTCATATGAGTTCATATGAACTACTTTCCTTGCTGACCGATTCACAATTATCGATTCACAGCTAGCTGTTGCACCTTCTTTTATACAACCTGCAGGTCAAGTAAGAAATGCCCGCCTTGGAAGCGTAGTCGTAGCATGTCTGCCTCAGGTTCAAGAGGTCTCGAGTTCGAATCTTCGTTAGGGTAGGTTATCTGGATAAGTTTTTACGGGGTTTCCCCTTATCCTGGGCCACGCCGTGGCTCAGTGGTTAGACTGCTTGGCTCTCACCAAGGCGGCCCGGGTTCGATCCCAGGCGACCGCAAAGTGAGATTTGTGGTGGACAACATGGCGCTGGGGCGGGTTTTCTCCGGGACCTCCGGTTTCCCCCACCATCTCATTCCACCGGTGCTCCATCCTCATCTCATGTATCATCAGTGTCATCGCCTGCGGTGCCGTATGTAGTAAAAGTGGGTGTTAAACACTACACATTTCCCTTATCCTGAGAGACGAATGTCGGGTAACTCTAAGCTCCATGAACCCCGGGCTCATTTGAGCATCATTTCACCCATTCCATTCATCGTCCGATGTGACAACGTTGGAGGACGTAAATTACAACAACAAAAAACGTAATAAATTTTCTATAAACCAAAATGTCTCGATTGGGACGTAAATGGAATATTGTTGACGTGGAACCTTCAAGGTATCCGCCGAAATCAAAGAGTCCGGAAACATGGGGCAGACAACTAAGGGGCTTAATTAAATTTATTGGGAGTCGATTAATGACACTAAACAACACTTACTTTTAAATTTTCCCGGAACTAGTTTCAGATACCTTCCCTCTATCTTCAGCCGGACATCGACTGGTTCTCATTGGTGTAGCTGGCAATAATTTGTCATCGGTCTCCTCTGGTGGTGGTTCGAGGAACTTGCTGAACAAATCTTTCTGGGGGATGTCGAAATTGAATACTTTGTTCCTATTTTTTGAAATAAAGATTTGTTCCCATGTGGACAGTTCTTGTTTTCCTGTTGTATGTTTTAGTAATTTTGGTTCTGGATTTATGTTGTTGTGTGACAAAATATTGCCAGCTACACCAATGAGAACCAGTCGATGTCCGGCTGAAGATAGAGGGAAGGCTTCTGAAACTAGTTCCGGGAAAATTTAAAAGTAAGTGTTGTTTAGTGTCATTAATCGACTCCCAATAAATTTAATTTATACAACAACACTGTTTTCAACACTTCCATGAAAGGATTTATTAACTAAGGGGCTATTCGGGCTTCGTGACATCAGCGGCTCTCCTTGAAAGTTCCTTTTTCTGCTCAACTGGGTCTGCACAAGTATTGTGGAATGGGTTGACACAATCTTTGCACAGTGTGACAATATGCTCATAAAGCCAACTGAAATATTTAAACATTGCATCCTCTGCCTTTGCACACAATGGGCATCAGAGGAAGTGCGTTGCGGAGGATGAGACGTGATCTTTGCTGACCATTTAATGTGGTCTTTGTATCCTGGAGCTGGTAATGTTTCCTTGTAGACTCTCAGTTGACTGAGTGTACTCCGAATAACTTCTCCCAGCAGGAGAAAATACTCAGCATTCCAATATATGAAAACGATATTACAGCCACAGGTTTTGGGTGTTTCCTCATTATTTTTCAATTTGTTACATTTAAAATGCCTTAAAATTGTTACTTATAGATGATGATCAACAATATAATCTATATACTATTTAAACAGAGTAGAAAGTAATTTGTGAAGTCACAATAGCTGAGGTGTTAATGACGTAAATTTGAGATTCTTCCTTCTGTCAAAAAAGGAACATCTTCATCAGTTTAAGGAACTATACGAAACAGCTGCATGTAAAACAATAAGATAAATCCGGAAACAAAAACTGAAGCGACAGTTCACTTCTCTAAGAAGTTTGAAGCTAATAAGATGAACAAGGTTATAATATGGTAGACATGGAAACCATAGCATATGTGCTATTTTAAGATATAAAACCATTCCATATTAGATGCTACAGGAATATGTCCATCCTAAAGTACCGTTATGAAAAACTCTTACTTATCATGTCTTGTTTCAGTAGCCTGTCGAGGAATAAGCAAACTTTGGGTCATATTATATCGAGGATGGTTGATCAGCCCAATGTTGGTGTGACGTGAAAAAGAAGGAAATTAAATATAGGATAAATAAAATACGTGGATCAAACTATCCAACTCAGCTTTCGGTTAGGGATCAAGGAACGCCGAAGGAAAAAAAAGAAAAAGAAAACTACCGACTGATTGATTGGTACCAGAACCTTCCGAACGCGAGTTGCATTGTTACTGCATTGTTACCACTTCTCTTGGTCAAATTGTTTCAAAACTAATCAAATGTTTATCTTGAAATTTCTGTATATTGACTGTAGTCCTCTTAATAATATTGTGTGTTTATGTAATTTAGAAAATACAACAAACAGACAAAAACTTAACCTATATAACCCTTCAAAACACGATAATTTATAAAACAAAATTTTCTGTGATACCCATTATTTTCAAGATACTTATGGCTTTCAACTTAAATGTTCCAATATTTTCTAAACTTTTTTAAATACTAGGTTGTCATTTGTTTGTTTCTCTCGGGTGTTGGAAAGTTAATGTAATTTCAAAGCTACAATATAGTAACGAACCATTAAATAAGAGAAAAGAAACTACTGCTTCAGCTAATGGAATTTAATTGTTCTTTCACACTGGCCATGTGCAGGCTAAATTATGGAAAGATAGAGTCAGACTGAAAAATTCAATGCCATAGCCGGGATTTGAACCACGGATCTTCTGGTTGCCGTCCAGCCACTATAACCCTTGAGCTACTATAGCCGATATGACATTAAATTCTCCAACTGACTCGTGTTTTTCCCGGTAAACCACTTAGGAGTTCACATAAACACATAAGAAGACTACCTTAATGGCGACTTACAACGTGTAAGTACTTTAAGGCCCGGGCTTTATAGTTCGGAACACTATTAGGTCAATTAATAGAAACTAATTGTTCTTTCACAATTTAGCCTACACACGGCCAGTAGGCTGGACGGCAACCAGAAGATCCGTGGTTCAAATCCCGGCTATGGCATTGAATTTTTCAGTCTGACCCTATCCTTCCACACTGCTTCAGCTGTTTATATCCAAACGATATCTACAAACGTCTACACCTATTATCATTACCTAAAGAGAAAAATGTGTTTTTTAAAGAGTATGCAAAAATTGTATAAAAATAAGCGATAGTGCGTAGAGAAATTATTGTTCAACCCATATCTTTCTCAAAACAAGTAATTTTAGACACACGAAACCGTTTCATAGCTCCATGCAGTGAACCCATCTATTTTATTTTTTATTGCAATGAGGGAGGGAAATATAAAAGGCATTACGAGCACGTGCACGTGATATAGTAATATCAGATATAAAGCCCACCCTATGTTATTCAACCAAGTTACATTCATGGATTTCCAATGTGTCTTCTTTTATCGGACTTACCTTTCACATTTTCCTCTGTTGCAATCCATTTGGGTTTTCTTCCTTTCATAACCCTCCCTCCGCCTCCCTAAATTACCAGCAATATAGGCGCTCCTACCCTTTTTTCCCCTCTCGCAAAGTTCTTTACAAAATTGTTTCCAACTTATATAAATGCAGACGATTCCTCTACCAGCTCAGCATGCGGTTCAGATCTACAGGCTGATACAGCAACAGTGTTACTCTTTAACAATTTACTGATTAGAGAAAAAGCTATGTGTCGCAGCATTCACATGATTTTCTCCATTGACTCCAGACTTTTGTCAGAAATCTTTATTCTGTCTATTTTTGTTAGGCAAAATTTACATTTATTTTTATGGTAAGTATAGAGATCAATTAGTCAAATTTTTAAAAAGCGGACCACTACATCATGGTTTTGAAATTCCACTGGCTTTACTTCTGGAGATAAGTAAAAACTGATGAGGACTTTTATTTAAACTTTGTACCGCGTTGGGATGCATAGTTTCCTTGTTTTGTGTTGGGATGCCCACTTGATGTACCTGTAACCGGGGGAATGTATGAGTCAAATGGAGAATTTAATATCATGACGGCAAGTTGGCCATGGTAGCTCAAAGGTTAAGAGTGACTGGACGGAAACCAGGAGATCCGTGGTTCAAATCCCGGCCATGGCATTGAATTATTCATGTTGACTCTATCTATTAAGAACCTTAGCCTATATACGGCTAGTGTGGAAAAATGATAAATTTCCATCAATTAACTAAACTAATAAGAGTTAAATGATGAAGCCTGTGACTTAAGTACTTACGATATTAAGTCGCCACAAACGATGTATCTCGGATGCGAGATCCCCTAGTGGTCTACGGGAAAATTTATGAGTCAAATGGAGAATTTAATGTCAGGACGAAATGTTGGCCATGGTTGCTCAAAGATTAAGAGCGACTGGACGGAAACCAGGAGATCCGTGGTTCAAATCCCGGCCAAGGCATTGTATTTTTTATGTTGACTCTATCTATTAGGAGCCTTAGCCTATATACTGCTAGTGTGGAAAAATGATAAATTTCCATCAATTAACTATAGCACTTCTTGTGTTTTAAATATTGCACTTTATTTAAAAACACAATATATATGTTTAGATACAATTATATATGCATTATTCGCAATAATTCTTTTTCTTCAATGACAATTTTCTTTTTTTCCCTTTGCGGAAGCTTTTCCATCTCTATGGTTACCTGATTTTTCACTAGCACTTCCCATAACATTTATATAATCTATTCCACTTCCTTGACTACGCGTCTCTTTTGTTTTATCACTTAATGCTTTAATATTTTATTAAATAACTGTTCTTATATTTCTCAAATCTAACTATAATTTAAAACAAACAATTTTTGTTCGCTATATTTAAATAACGGTTTCAAACTTTTGACTTGAGAAAAAGTGTATGTATTTTAAAATAAAAAATACCTCAGAAGGGATTAAGGGGAGTGAAATACCCTTCCGATTTGTAATTTATTCACTGTCTAGAAAACTATTTAAAATAAGTGTTGTTTTCAAACTATATTCAGGAAAGTTTTGATAAAAGAAACAAAGCTATACTTTTTCTCAATATAATGTTTAACATTTAATTCAAAATAAAATATTTAATTTTAAAAATTAACTGTACGCTATACTTAAAAACGTTTTCCACAGAATGAATCTTATTCAATTTCCAAAGTGTAGTAATTCAGTATTTCGTGCCAATTAATTTCAGAGAAAAAATTACATTTCTAATCCTCGATAAATTAGAGTTATACTAAGTGAAAAATCTTAAAACTGTATCTCATGTTATTTACAATAACATAAACTTATACCAAAATTAATGAAAGATTTGAAATGATTACATGCAGTTAAACTGATTGTGAAATAAAATTACGAAAATTGCCATTTAAGGCGACTTTAACGTTACTAATTAAAGCGTATGCCTTAGCGAGGCATAGTTTTCTTATTATTAGCCTACTTATTCAAGATGCAACCCATAAATTTGACACCGATAGCTCATCTGGAATAGAAATTTTGAGATTCCATAAATAAAAAGGCGATCTCCATCCTCAAATTGCTAACAGATTATCGAGATATTTAGTTTTCTATTGAACCGACTTTTCATTTTTGAGCTATGGTGTTCACAGAAACACGGACACATAGACGATTTTCTAAAACTCCTTTTTCCAGGGTACATCAAAAAGTGTATTTCCACTGAAAAGTCGGTATCGAAGTTTTGGTTGGAATGCAGTATCTTCTCTAATATGTATGTGGTGGAAAAATAAAAAAAATACAATAAACGGAGATACTTAGGAAGGTGTGTGGGAGAAGCCCGCCTCGTTAGCATAGATGGTAGCGTCTGCCTCACGTTCAAGAGATCCCTAGTTCGCATCTTGGTTAGGGCGAGTTACCTGGATAAGGTTTTTCCGGGGTTTTCTCTTATCCTGAAAGATGAATGTTGGGTAACTCTAAGCTCTATGGAGCCCGGACTCATTTGGACATCATTTCACCCATTTCATAAAAAATGTGGGAGAAACAGCCGCACAGAGAGAGGTATTATATTATCTCTTTTTTTCATTCTCACCCGATACGCACTGAAAGGTTATGGTTCGGGTCAGTGTTAATGCAATCATCAGCATCTATGTGCGTTTAAATCAAGAACACTGGCTCAATATTTAAAACACGTTCTTATTATAATTATTGGACTAAAACCAGCCAATTTACAAGGGTGGGAAAGGCTGTCTGGTTTAAATTGTATAACTATTGGAATTAGTTCTTTGTAAATCATGGAAAAATAGACGGTGTTCGCAATAACTGTCAAAAGTTATTAAAGAGTAAATTCTAAACAAACTAGGGGCACAACTGCAACGTCTACAGAGATCTATTGTAATACTACATTCCAGAAGTAAAGAAACCTCAAGAAGCGTCAGGGTTACAGCCACATTGGACACAGAGAGGCATGGAAGTGCCTTTAGAGTCTTTATCCCGGTGCTAGATCCGCTGTACATCACCCAACATTTTGGTCCAGTGTCAACAAGCCATCTCCAGAAGCATCCATGCCATTCATGCACCACGACCCTTATGATAAGGAGATGGGATGAAGGAAAATGATGGAATGAAAGTAAGAACTTCAGCATTGGCCTAAATGACACGGAAGTCCAAGTCAGAGGATGTGGTCGATGGGGATCGAATCCAAGACTTCCCAATGCACGCGCTATCTCGGCACCACCTCGCTCGTTTACATCAAAAGTATTACAAGCGAAACCAGTCGGAAAATTCGAAATGTTCTAAGTCATATTGGATGATGAATGAAATGTGTCCCAATGAGCCCAGGGTCTGTAGAGATTAGGATTACCCAATGTTCATCTTTGAAGCATAATTGTTATTCGTAGTAAATTTCCCTCGGTCTTAATCAGCCACACGTTCGGGCGCAATATGAAGCAAGATTTCTTTGTTGGAAGCACAATGCTTTCTCTTCTCGTGTGAGTTTTTGCGGCTATCAGTTTCTTCTGGTCACCAATTGTATCATCTTATTTTAAATAAGAGTAATGAGATCTCTCACTTTCAGGTGTGGTTCAGAGTGAAAAAAATACAATTTTGTAACAAATAATTTAATTGTATTATCTAGATTACATTTTACTTGAACTTTCTTTCCTAGTCAATCATTGCAGGTTACCTCCAACATATCGATAAATTCTTACTTCTTTAATAAGAATATTCGATTAATTACATAAAACTCCTTACTGCTGCACGTCTACTCATCACTAATTAGATTACAGAACACATATCTACTTATGAAGATTATTCATTACTATGCAAAACTTTTCATCTTTTCACATCAAGCAAGATTATTGATTTTCTTTTCCTTAGTAACCGTCTATCATTTATTTTATATTGTCATTTCATGGCCCACTAATATTCATATCAGAAAACAAAACTCATTTCAAACAATTTCAGCATAAGGCAGAAACCACGAAGAAATCCTTATCCAGTTAAGTCACCCTGAACGATGTTCGAACTCAGTACATCTTTAGTAGAGGCAGATATACTACCACCTACGTTACAAAGTCAAGCGAAGAATAGAATACTTTATAAACACTGCATCAAGTTAAAGTTGGAAAACTAACTGTTTAACAATGACTATTTCAAAAAGAGGCTAATATTGTGTAAAGTTTATTTATAGCAAGATAAACTAAAGCTGCGTTAAACTTAAAGTTTAATTTAAACACTCAGAAGAACTTAAAGCTATTATAAGTTGGATGATTTGAACTTGGTTATACTTTCGTGAAGTAAATTGCTATTGCGTGCGACTATTTGGGTTATTATCTGAAATAAAAAGAAATTAAACTCGTAATTGAAAAATAAGTGTACGCACTCCTAATGTGACTCTACTTTTTCTTTTTAACTAACTTCAAATTTATGATTATACTATAAATTTTGAAACTTCAGCGATGTTCTTGTTTAAGTCAATTTTAATTCATTCAAATTGCACCTGAAGGGGATGAAGTGCGATGAATACCTATTTCAAACAAAGCTTAACAGTTAGCGTTAGGGTTGCTGGCATGTTGCTCCTCCATACAAGCTAACAGCTAATGACCTGTTCAAGTACTCTTATGAGAGGTGCAACTGGGGAAAGTTTACAACATATGTAAAGGAGAGCTTTGACTACAAGCTTTAATAAGTTCCATTTTTAAGGGCTAAATGTTGGGTTGGCTTCTGGTTTCCTTTCCAGTTTCCTGTTGCAACGTATATTACACTTTATTTTAGACCTCAAAAATAATGTTCATATTATTTCGAAATATAATATAGAGTGGTTAAAGTTCAATTAAATTAAGTGACAAACAAGCAGGTGTTAATATACCAAGGGTACAAAATTAAATGCTACCGAGCGCGTATCATAATTGACTGCTGTGATGCCTACCTATTATGTGTTTCAAATAGGAAGGGGTTTGTCTTGAGCGCTACTAGGTGAACAGCCAATCGGAGTCCTGCGGTATTGTCGTATTCCATTCCAGCTAAGTGGTGTGTGACGAGCGCCAAACTAATCAATCTGTATGAAATGCTATTCGCGCTAAGAGAAAAACTCAGATTTTTCCAAAACTGATCCATGTGGAAGGTAAAGAGTAATGTATCTAACATAACCACGAAAACCCAAAATTTTTAGTTCAGATAGTTTTTCTAATACAAATGAATATACTATTACCTGTATTATAACAATAAATCGCCACTTAAGCACTGTATGAATATCATTATTGGTTGGCATGTATGCGTGTACATATATTTCTAATTAATCAGAACTGAAACGTAAATGTTTGACATGACGTGATAAGAGAATTACTTTGAATAATCCAATTCGAGCGAGAGGAAACAAATTTCCTGCTTCCCTGGCAGAACGTGTCTGGTCACATTATATCTTTGTTTATGAATGGTTCGTAATCTCTATTTACTCTATAGAGTTCAAAGTGGTTGGTGTGTAGGTATGTACACATACTTTTCATTACTTTGAACTGAAATTTAAACTACTGCATGACGTGATAAATAATTACTGTGTATAAGTCAAGGTGTTAAATTCGAGAAAGAGCAAACACTTCATTTTCTGTTAGCCTGTGGAATGCTGTATGCTTAAGTTTATGAATGAATGCTGCATAAGAAGTGTTTATTTATTGCGGAGAGTTCAGATCAATATCATTCAGTTGTTCTTTACACAACAGTAGAGTAAGAGTTATATAGTGCAGTGGCTTCTTGCGGGGAATTTAGTGGCGAGTCAAAAAGGCAGGTATTGCGAAGTCAGCCTCGAAGTATTATTTTTAAGGTATACACGTTCTTCAAAAGTTTCTTCGAAAACAGAATCTATAAATGAGTTATTGCAAAGAGTTCTTCCGTTTAAAAACACGGAAAAGTGTATCAGCTGGTTCAACTTGCAATTGAAACGGGACACGAGGTAATATGCCTCCCACCTTACCACTGCCAATATAATCCAATTGAGTTGGTGTGGGCTCAAATAAAAAAGGGGATTGCAAACAGAAATAATACTTTTAAACTGACGGACGTTAAACGACATGTTCACGAAGAAATTGAGAAGGTAACATCACAGGACTGGGAAAACTGCGTGAGGCATGCAGAAAACCTTCAAGAAGACGATTTTAAGAAATAAATAGCACATGACGAGATTTTGGAACCTATAATCATAGATTTTCAAGACTCAGACGATGAAGACAGTGACAATGACGAATTGTCCCTTAACGAAAGTGACATTGACAGCGATATGGTTGATCCACTGGCAGTTCCATTGGATTAGAAAAACAGGTTATTAATAAACTATAATTATTATCGTTATAGTATTTTAAAATATACATAATTTTCAAAAATGCTTTTTCCAATTTTGATTTTTGCAACTGCATCATTGTAAAAGTTTGCAAAATATAATTTGCTTACCCTTAGGTCTGCGCCAAGCAGACCTGCATGCTGTATGAGTGTGCCAGAGAGAGGGAAATATAAAAGGAGTGGGGTAACAAGCTGGCAACGCTGAGTGTAATACGGCATTTGATTAACTGGATTTTAGACGTCTTCCCATTTGAAACGCATAATAGGTAATAATAAAACATAGTTAACTGTTTCTTGTTCTATAAATAAGTAAAAAACAGAAAATGTTTCTGCTAAAACCTCAATTCTTGGGTTATATTATTCCTGGGAAATGCTAGCTGCATTTATTCCCGCGGCGCAACAGCCCTTTCCGGGGCAAGGCCTACCGCCCACCGCTGCGTGCCCCAAATCTGCCCATTACAGGCGTCATGAGTGAGATGTAGTACAGGAGATTAGGACGTGGACAGCACCCTGGCCCCTCACGGTCGTTATAGAATCTAGGGGCTCTGTATCTAATAAACCAGCTTACTACATCGGACAAAAAGGAGAAACTTCAAAATTCCCGCTGAAATTATAATAGAAGCCAAACAAGCTTGTCAAATAAGCAAACTACTTCTAAAATTCGATGAATAGTATTAAAGAAACCGTACGTCTAATTCACTTTAATGCTCTATCTCAAAAATTGTCCACCAATTCAATTAGACAGGCTAATACGAAACATCTGCAGCTCACCTGGCAGATGAAAGAGCAATTAAAATTTTGAAACCCTATGAAAGATGAGTATACGTTACTAAGGAGTACAGTTCTGGAAGAAAGTATAGAATCCAATCGTGGAATTTCCAGAATTTTAGCTGGAATTTCTTCCATAACCTCTATTTCTGATATAAAAGGAGTGCCTGGTTTGTGTAGATGAAAATTAATCAATATTTTCGACAAGTAACACCATCATTATGACTTAGTTTAATTATTGTGCGTTCTAACTCAGCTCCTAAATAATTTATACCTATTATGAGGGGTGTCGTAAAGTTTTATCACCCTTTAAAAATGTGATAGAGAGTTTGTGTTGATATGCTCTTATTAGTTCTTCTCTACGTAGTCATTATCCAGATTTACATATTTTTCCCAGCGTTTCTTGATCTTCCGAATGCCTTGATTTTAGAAGTCTGAAGAATTTTCTTTAAACCACTCCTCCACTTCATTAATGACGTCATTTGTGTTGTCAAATCGGTGACCACGCAACGGATGCTTCATATCCGGGAAGAAGAAAGAGTCACTTGGTGCGAGATCGGGCGAATAAGGCGGATGCTGTAAGGTCTCAAAGCCACATTCCTTTGTTTTGTCAAATGCAACTTGAGATGAATGAGCTGGTGCATTGTCAGCCAGAAGACGAACAACTTTGGAGAGCATACCGCGTCGTTTCATAATCAGAGCTGCTCGTAACTTGTACAGAAGATTGCAGTAGTATTTGCCAGTGATGGTTTGACCCTCAGCAAGATAATCTGTAAGCAAGACTCCACGGAAGTCCCAGAAAACTGAAAGCATGACCTTCCCAGTCGACTTTTTCACCTTACCTTTTTTGGGAGGGAGAAATCGGCATGTTTCCATTCCATGCTCATGGTTTTTGTCTCTGGATCACGCTAATAGATCCAAAATTATTTCATGGTTACCAGACGATCAAAAGATCATCTTCATCCTGTTCCAACAGCATCAACATCTGCCTTCAAAGGTCACACCGTGTTTGCATTTGGAAAGGGGTTAGCAAACCAGAACCCACCGTGCAGACACCTTAGACATGTGCAGTTCGTCATGAATAATTTTCCACACATTACTATAATTAAGACGTGTCTCAGTCATGATCATTTGGATGGTTGCTCGTCTGTCTTCCAGTATTAAACACTCCACTTTCTTCACTGTGACAGCGTCTGTCACTGACGGTCTACTAGCTCTTAGCTTATCTGTCAGGGACATGTGACCAGTTTGAAAGTTTGTTTTCCAATTCACAGTAGTGTCATAAAATGGGCTATAATTTCCATAAATAACCATCATCTCATCATGGATTTCCCGGGCAGTTTTCCCTTTCAAATCCAGTAACTTTATCACACTACGAGCCTCAATTTTCTCCATCTTACACCACTGTAAAAAAAAAAAAAAAAAAAAAAAAAAAAAAAAAAAGGACTTAAATCACTGAAACTACCAACACTACGTCCCGAGGAATCAGTGATGATACTGAATTGATATATTAAGTCTAAGATTTAAACATGCATAAATCGAGAACGGCAGTATTTACAACGGTTTCAGACTAATTACACATTTAAAATAATGGGCTTTTGTTATACTACCTTGATAAATCCTTTACCTATGCAAAATGTCCTGAAAGCTTTGAAGGATATTATCAGTTAAATAAAAGGTACCTAATACACTAAAAATACCATCATGATAAATCCTTTACGGATGAATCATGTCGTAAAGGCTCTGGAGCAAATTAGAAAATCTGTAACGAAAACAAAAATAATATTTTGTCTAATCCTAGTCTAATTTTTAATTCCATATAAGGTATATATAAATCTTTCGTCTTCTAGTTGTTTATTGTAGTACATGTATTCTATATTTTATTTATTTTCACCTTTGATTTTGTGAATGGTATCTCGTATCTAAGCAATATGTATTAAAATACTAGAGTGCCAAAATGTTCTTAGGACACAGAGGAACACGTTGTTTACGTTGCAAGGGATTTATTAATTCCATTCAAACACAACACCCTTCTTCAAAATAGCCTTCAAAACTGACTTTACTTTGCCTTCCATCTGTGGAAGGTAAAGGAAGTACTTATTCCACCCACAATACGTACTGCAATTTAAATTAAAATACATGTTTCGGGAGCAATTTTAAGGTATGTTTATATACGTTTATGAACAGCATTAAAACATATAATTAGAGAAACATCAAAATCGGTATTTAAGATCAACTTCTTTCAAGGATGATGCGACATTGAAGATTTTCAAGAAAAACTCCATTTAAAATTAATATTTATATGAAAATATTAAGCTCAATATTTATGTATTTTCAAGTGTATTTAACTATGTTCATTGAAATTAATTTTTGCCATATTTATTCTATTAAGAATACTCTGTAAAGTCTTCTTCATTCTCAATTTGTTGTAAAAAATTTGTATAAATGTAAATCCTAAGTGATAAAAATAATTTACCAGATTAATTAAAACTTAGAATTTGTTAAGGATATTTTTGTAACCTAAAGTAAATTTTCAGATATCTGTAGCTAATAGGTTAAGTTTAAAATATCTTATCATTTTTAAAGATTAAGACGTCATTGTATTGTTTGTGTTTTCTAAGGAAATTCTGAGGCTGCCAATATCAACTGCAAATGAAGTAGCACTAACTGAAATGGGGAGAGTGTCAAAAAAGGGTTATTTATAGAAACGACACTAAAATATTGGTATAGAGTATTGAATTTAGAGAAGGGGTATATATTGAAACAATGCTTGAAGTATCAAAAACTAAATTTATCAAATAACGGATAGGTAAGTAATTTACGAAATAATTTGGAAGATAATGGTATGGGTGATATTTGGAGAAAGAGAGAAACTAATTATAAAGGTGGAAACGTAGAGTCAGACTGAAAAACTCAATGCCATAGCCGGGATTTGAACCACGGATCCCCTGGTTCCCGTCCAGTCGCTCTTACCCATTAAGCTGCCATGGCCAACGTGCCGTCTTGACATTAATTCTCTAATTGACCCATATATTTTCCCGGTAAACCACTAGGGGCTCTTGTATTCTAGTTACACCGTTTGTGGCGACTTCCCGGAAATGGCATTGAATTTCTCAGTTTGATTCTATCTCTTCATAAATTGATAAAAATAATGAAATGGATTTTTATTAATATTTTTAATTATAATATTACTAAATAACAATAATTTTATAATGTACATTGTTAAACAAACAGATTAAACGCTAACGTTTGACATTTATTTTCTGCTAGTCTTAGACTTACTAAAATGTTGCCTCTAAAATTTATTAATGTACTATTAAAGAGTTTACAAAATATTAATGTTCTTAAAAACAAATTGAACGAATTTTCTTAACGTAAATAGAAGATTAGATAATACATCGGAATCAGTTTTAAAAGGTTGCATGCAATTTTATGTTGATATATATTAAAATATGATTACTGAACTACAATTTCAAATAAATCACGCTGAATTTGCAGATATTATAAAATTTACACATAGTTATCGTTAATGTTACTTTCATTGTGTTACAATATAAAGATAGTTTGAAAACACCTGAAGCTCCACTCCCCTCTAAGAACAAAACCGCATCCTTGTGTATCTGCGATCTACGACCAGGAACCTGCAGGCGTTGGAATTTAGGGCAAGATAGCAAGGTGAGGGTCCCAGCCGTATATCAGTGTCTCCTAAAGTTTGTGCCGAGAAGTTTTCTCAATATCTTAATTTTATACAGCTTCCTCTCTGCTGAGCTAATGGACCTGCCTTAATCTAAAGCAGTAAAAATGCGCGAAAGCGGAGAAAGGAAACGGAGGGAGAAGCTTTACATTAGAGCTTGGATTTTATGGGCCCTTATGCAAAAGAACAATTTTAAATTAAAAACAAACAGTCGTAAATGTGCCGGGAGAAATAGCGCGGTCCATCTAGTTTAGATTTGTGGCTTACTTTTAGCGGGAGAACCTTGTCGCAAATAGCTATGCAAAATCACACAATAACGTGCTTCAGCCCTTTACTCTCCCTACCACGTGCGTATAAATGTAGTATATTGTGTTTTACCAAGTATATACACTGATTTAATTGCTAATATATATTTTGATGTTGAACTAAATCGAAAAATAGCGTAAACAGATAGCCCCATTTGTTTGTAAATGCACTTGCCTATCTTAGAAGATGCAATAAACTCTTCTTTAAATTCAGTGTTACAATAAATTTTATCGTCCATATTTATTATTAAATAATTAAATTACCTTAGGGTATCAACATAATTTCTGAGGATTCTTTTTAAAGTGCCATATTTGATACGTACTCAAATGATGATTAGATAAATATCCTGATGATGGGAGAGATGCACACTCCCGAAACTGATAGCTAATCATCTTTTCACCTGGCTGGCTGCCCGAGAAGAAAGTGAGCGAATGTGTAATTTTTTTAAAAAAGAATAAAACCTAAAGGCTCTTAATTTTAATCTTAGCCCTACGTTTTATTACAATATAATTTATTTGCCAAAGCTCAACGAAGCTTCGCCTTAACTGCCATGGATCATTGCGACTAAGACCTCCAGGAAGAAGGGATAAAGTTGAGGAGCTAGAATCCATTAAGGAACTAAGGCAAGAAGGTAAAGACTGCAGGCGGACACGCGCGGAGATCTCGAATATTCCAGCCTGGAAGATACGTACCATCAGTGCAGCTTCCTAGAGATAGCGATAAACGAGCCATCAATCAAGCAGCTTTCTGTTAGCTTTCTTTTGGATTAGCATCCGTGCCATTTGTCCGCCACCACTTTTGCCAAGTAACCTAGAAGCATATCTGAAACATGAGACACAGGATGAAAAGGAACTGACGGAAAGGAAATTGTGGTAGATAAACAAGCACCCCAGCATTTGTCTACCACTAGGAAAACGGCGAAAAGCCGTGAATGTGGTTAATCAAACCCGGGACCTCCTGAGTGCAACTGCAGTCATTTCGTTTAGTTTGTCTTAACGTTACTCTGTTAGTGAGAACATAAAAAAACTGGATTGCAATTTACTCTTCGGATAGCTCTTCATAGCTCCCTTATATTTTAAGGTACCCTGCCAATCCTGTTGCTAAAATTATGTTCAAGGAACAGAAGGGGCCATGCTGGTAGGTGGAGCTAAATTTGTGGGTACCAGCATAAACAGCTGCTTCTGTTATGGACCACTTTTTATGCACGTCAGTTTATGTTTACGAAACACGGTACTGTATGACGGCGAGTATGCAGTTAATATAATCACGTCTCCTAGATCAAAGCACCAGAGTGGCATACATGCACTTAATTTATTAAAACTGAGAAACCTTAAAGCGAGCTGCATTCAGCTAACTTCAGCAAAGCAAACACGTGTAAAGAAGTGGCAGCTGCGAAACTTGCCAATCTTGTAATAAAGGCGATGTAGCTTAGAAATTCACGACCCGATACAAAACGTGAAGCCAAGCGAGAGGCGAAATTTCATCGAGAAGGCACCGAAAAGACATTCAAACTCAAAAGTTTCTCTTTTGCAGGAACATATTAGTCACGTAAACTCTATTACAGAGGGCATAAAGTATTCATGAACTAGGTACGGTGCGCATATCCTGGAAATAAAATAACCTGCTTCACGGCGTTTCTTCAAACTAATAAAAATAAAAAGGAAGCAATTTCCTTCCTGAACTCGAGAGGTGAATTATTTAGAGCAAACAATCGTGCGACAGAACACTGGAGAGCAAGGGAATCCTTAGATCATGATTCAGAAGATAACACCAGCGTTCCCTTATTTATTATTTCTCTGTCCATAGAGAATACATTCCATTTGATACAAAAGTTTAATATAAAATGTCCTCAGAAGTGTATCTCTCAGACGTTCTGAAAAAATAAAAAATAAAATAATAATCAACGAGACTTTGAACACTATAAGTGTACATTAAGAAGAGCAAATACATGTTTAAAATCATTAATCCAGCCCAATATTATATATACTGACCTTAAAGGCAAGGAATACTACAAAAATCTATTATTTTTTATGTCTCCCTTTCTCACCAATACTGCTGTTAGGAGTCGCTTGGGTTCCCTCAGAGCGAAGGAGCCGAAGCGTAGACTGATGAGGTCAGGGTTGAGGGGTTGGCCCAACGACTGGGATGCATGAATGATGGAGCAATTGGTGGAATGATGGTGGGGGAAACCGGAGGACCCGGAGGAAACCCACCGCATTGCTATGTTGTCCACAAAAAATCCCACTTTGCGGTCGCCTGGGATCAAACCCGGGCCACTTAGCTGAGAGCCAAGTGGTCTTACCACTCAGCCATGGCGCGGCCATTCTATTATTTTAATTATATAATAAATGAAACAAAGTCGAGCAGCGGAATGGTGTCACTCACATTCGAGAGTTTGCGAGTTCATTGCCCGTTGACTGGCGATCCACGAATTACTTGCACTTCCTTTCTAATTTCAATGACTAGTTATCCTTCAAGTTAGGTTGTCAGCGAGTTACTACGGTGGATGTGGAAGATGACACAGATGTGTGCGACTGCATACCTTCTTCCCTGGAACACAAATTGCTTCCCAGGCCACTAGGATTTCTTCGTGGCTCTCTCTTTGGCTGTTACTGAGAAGCGTTGGTGTTGCATCCATCCAAATGTTAGACTTCTTTGCGTCTCTGCAACTTCACTGACTCCGCCCTCTGCCGACCTGTGTCTGCTTTACCTCACTACTGACCTCTGGGATGATATCCCGCGATAGATTCCTGCCAGGTGCCTTCTCGGTTCCTTAAGTCATAATTACATAATATGTACAGTTATGTGAAAATTTAGGTTACACAGGTATTGCGCCGTAGCTTATTGGGCTAAGACAGTATACCTTGGTCCCTGGCCACGGAAAGCGACCCGGGTTCGATCCCCCCATGTGGTGCTGATTTTAAGTCCCAGGTATAGGGCCGGTATCCACTCAGCATCGTGATGAAAGTGAGGAGCTTAGAATAGATAAGCGGCCCTGGTCACGGAAACAAACATTCCGGCTGGGAGATGCCGAGATGCTGACCACATCTCCTCCAGGTATCGGTTGAATAATCGTCCACCTCTGCCTTGCGTAAGTGGCGTGAGGCCGGCAGTCGGGTTGGTAGGCCTTGGCCCTCTTAAGGCTCTCGCACCAGGGTTTGTTACTATTATTATTTATAGGATACACAGAAATAAAATTTCTTTCCTCTAATTTTTATTATAGAAATGCGAATGTGTCTACCTTCAATAACAGTTGCAGTTGTAAATATTATTAAGATCCAGAAAGAAACTAGGTACCTTCACACGAATTTCTGTAGTTTTCTAAGTATTATTATTACAAAAGCATATTCTACCTCTCCCTGTGAATACAGATTTTCTTTTAGTTTACATCCTCCAACGTTAGATCATACCGGACCATGAATGAAATGGATGAAATGATGCTCAAATCAGCCTAGTATCCATGGAGCTTAGAGTTACCAGACATTCATCATTAAGTTTAAGGGAATATCCCGGAAAAGGCCTTAACCAGATAACTCATTCTGAACGAGATTCCAATTTGGGACATCTTGAACGACAGACACGCTACCACCTACGCTACCGAAGCTGGTGTTAATGTAGATTTATCAAATTTCGTTATAAATATAAGAATAGCATATAAATTTTAATGATCTTCAACGTCAGTATTATCACATATAGTGGCATTCACTATTGACACATGCAAAGAAATTATAGGTGAGCAAGAATTTTTTTGTAAAAAGACTTCCAGGCTTAACGTTGGAGTACTTTCCAGTCATTTGCCAGCTATTAGGACTGCTAAAGAGAATTAAGAAAACCCCTGAGTCACCGAGAAAGTTCTTGCATTATCTGAACCTCGGTCTTCCTAAATGCGAGTCTCATGCGTTACCAAAGAACTGCCTCGCTCGATAAGAAAGAACACTAAGTTATAGCGATATTCTAATGTTTTGCAAAGCTGGTCAATATGTGCTGGCTTAGAAATCCTTATACCTTTATACGAACACGAAACAGGAAGGGAAGGAGAAAAACAAAATCTAAAAATGTCGGATTCTTAAAACGTAGATCACAAATGACGGCTTCAAATTCCATAGTCATCGCTCACAGGAAATAACGAATATCGACGTATCACTTGAGAAAAGCAAAGCGTTTTGAAAATGTATAATAATAATAATAATAATAATAATAATAATAATAATAATAATAATAATAATAATAATAATAATAATAATAATAATAATAATAATAATAATAATAATAATAATAATAATAATAATAATAATAATAATAATAATAATAATAATAATAATAATAATAATAATAATAATAATTATAATAATAATAATAATAATAATAATAATAATAATAATAATAATAATAATAATAATAATAATAATAATAATATTAATAATAATGATAATGATGATGATGATGATGATGATGATGATGATGATGATGATGATGATGATGGTGATGGTGATGGTGATGGTGATGGTGATGGTGATGGTGATGGTGATGGTGATGGTGATGGTGATGGTGATGGTGATGGTGATGGTGATGGTGATGGTGATGGTGGTGATGGTGATGGTGATGGTGATGGTGATGGTGATGGTGATGGTGATGGTGATGGTGATGGTGATGGTGATGGTGATGATGGTGATGATGGTGATGATGGTGATGATGGTGATGATGGTGATAATAATAATAATAATAATAATAATAATAATAATAATAATAATAATAATAATAATAATAATGATAATAATGATAATAATGATAATAATGATGATGATGATGATGATGATGATGATGATGATGATGATGATGATGATGATGATGATGATGATGATGATGATGATGATGATGATGATGATGATGATGATGATGATGATGATGATGATGGTGATGGTGATGGTGATGGTGATGGTGATGGTGATGGTGATGGTGATGGTGATGGTGATGGTGATGGTGATGGTGATGGTGATGGTGATGGTGGTGGTGATGGTGATGGTGATGGTGATGGTGATGGTGATGGTGATGGTGATGGTGATGGTGATGGTGATGGTGATGGTGATGGTGATGGTGATGGTGATGGTGATGGTGATGATGGTGATGATGGTGATGATGGTGATAATAATAATAATAATAATAATAATAATAATAATAATAATAATAATAATAATAATAATAATAATAATAATAATAATATAATAATAATAATAATAATAATAATAATAATAATAATAATAATAATATAATAATAATAATAATAATAATAATAATAATAATAATAATAATAATAATAATAATAATAATAATAATTAATAATAATAATAATAATAATATAATAATTATAATAATTATAATAATTATAATAATTATTAATAATAATAATTATTATAATAATTATAATAATAATTAATAATAAATATAATAATAATAATATAATAATAATAATAATAATAATAATAATATAATAATAATAATAATAATAATAATAATAAATAATTAATATAATAATATAATAATATAATAATAATATAATAATAATAATAATAATAATATAATAATAATAATAATAATAATAATAATAATAATAATAATAATAATAATAATAATAATAATAATAATAATAATAATAATAATAATAATAATAATAATAATAATAATAATAATAATAATAATAATAATAATAATAATAATAATAATAATAATAATAATAATAATAATAATAATAATAATAATAATAATAATAATAATAATAATAATAATAATAATAATAATAATAATAATAATAATAATAATAATAATAATAATAATAATAATAATAATAATAATAATAATAATAATAATAATAATAATAATAATAATAATAATAATAATAATATAATAATAATAATAATAATAATAATAATAATAATAATAATAATAATAATAATAATAATAATAATAATAATAACAATAACAATAATAATAATAAAGAATATATTGAGATGTAAGCGTAAAAATAATATTGTATTTCACATAAGCTTGTGCTAGATCTATATGTTTTACCTATATTTATGGTTAAATAATTAAAAACTAAGAGAGCTTCATAGTCCGTTACAAAAATTTTAAGGTACATATTTTTGCATGAAAATGCTATAAATGTGTGATATTTTAATCGAAATCGTAGAGTCGTTTTTGGAAAAATAAAATATAAAGAAAATGTTTCCCTCTAAAGGGAGGTTGAGAGAGTCAATTTTCTTGAAAATGCTCATATCGCCTGCCTCAGATGAAACTATACAAATTTTTTTGTCTTTAATTGATCTGTTTTTACTATACGGTTCGCACACAGACATACAGAAAGAGAAGCATCTTTTCTTCTAAAAAAATTCTTTTGGTGCTGTTGTGTGTATTTTTATTCAGGGAGCATCAAGGCGTTCATTTCCCTCGAAATTTTGAAACCCAAATTTCGAATGGAATGCAAACTTTCCTCCCAACTCTAGGTATGTAGTAGAGCAATTAAAAATGAATAAATATTAATTATTGAGTAAACTACAATATATTTTAAAGTTTAAACTACTAAAGAAGAAGTGTCACAGAAGTGCTGTCATAAATGTGAGTTCTAACGAGATTTACATGTTTTTATGTGGTAAGGTTCTGTCTATCTCTTAGGTTAAACACAATAATACTGATAATGTTGATATTGATGACTTATTATAAACTATTTGGCTACTATAGTATCATAAATTATTATGCACTTTATGCAATTACAACTTAAGGTGCTTAGGCTGTTATACTCATTCAAAAATTAAAAATAAAAGGATTTTTCTCCTTTATAAAATTCCTACAAGTCAATCTTTTTGGAAATATATATTATATATTCATATAATTATAACTATTTGTATGTTGTTCAAATATATAGTACTGCTATATAAAAAGAAGGTCTGAAGAGCATTAAAAGGGATAATTACCAGAAGAGCTTATAGCGAACCAGGTTCAATCTCCGAATCCACCCATCGTAACATTTATTAATATGTATGATGATGAATGCGCGAGAAGTGCAATAACATCCATTTGATCGGGCCATTTAAGGATAACACTGGGCAACATAAAAAATAATTTTTGAATGTTTCGAGCACTTCATGAGGAAATTCCTACTAATTTTGGGTTGAGAAACACAAATGTAATAATGAAAATTTTTTATTAGCTCTAGTTTCTATGATATACACAAGATGAACGTATTACATATTAACGGATTGAGAGAAAAGGTTACATTTTAATTACATACATGCTAACAACAATTAAAGTAAATTTGATTATTTTAACTGGTAATTACATGCTAAGAGTTCTAAATTGCTGGAAAAATACTTCGCAGATAGTCGTGTCTGAAGAGAATCATGTGGTGGCCTATTGACTTCGTCGTCTTTTAGCTTGCCTCTTGTGATGGAGTTCCGCAGAATCCCTATACAAAGACCAACAGTAATCCGCAAGCATTACTTCATTCCAATGGCCCTGATATCTTTGTTCCATAACAGAAATGTCCTGATGGAATCTCTCCCCATGTTCATCACGAACAGCTCCACAACTAGGAGGGGAAAAATTTAGGTGGGAGTGGAGAAAATGGATCTTAAGGGACATGTTGCTTCCAAGGTTACGGTATTTTTGCAGGATCACTGTCACTAAATGCGTGCAGTTGTCATCTCTTTTGTTGCCTAAAAATTCATGAACAACACCCTTGAAGGCTTTCGAAGCTTACTGGTCTTCCCCCCCCCCAAAAAAAAAAAGAAATTTGGTCAAATGCAGAATCCTTTACAAGTTCTCTTATTTGTGGTCCGACGAAACTGCCTTCCTTAACTTTTGCATCACTTAATTTCCAAAATATTTCTCTGTTTGTATTTTGTTATTTGACAGTTGTGCCAACTCCCAAAAATATCCCCCAAATTTAAAATCTTCACTCTAAAAATGAAATGGCACTTTATCTTCAAAACAAAAGCTAATCCATCATTTTATGGTGATTTTTGAATTCAGCAGATGGAAATACATGTAAATTCACTATTTTTAAGCTCGAAACATTTTCATTGTTGCCCAGTGTAATTAGTATATATAAAAGGTTATGCTTTACACAAAAATGTTGTATTCATAATTTTAAAATAGCATCACATATTGGAATACCGTATGTGGCTGTAGATTTCCTAAACGACATTTGTTGCGTCACATATGATGACTCAAAATAGATATTGTTTAATTATTTTCTTTATACTATGAACTTTAAATGCGTAAATAATATGTGAAAAGCATAAATATGATTGGGTAGAGTGCATGGGATATTCTTTGGTATAATATCTTTAAGAAAAACTTCACTGTCTATTAGCGTATACACTGTACTGTGGAATATACCTATACCATTCCACGTCTGAAAATCCGGATACTACACATAATATATTATGTATTTGAAATAATGTATTTGGGAGAAAGAAATTTGCATATATCCATATATATATATATTGTCACCCAGTTATCGGGAAGCACCACAACCAACAGCTGAGAAGGGGCCGGAGGCCACGCCACGCCCACTCATCTGTCTCCTGTCACTAACTGAGGGGTGATTTGCGGTAGTGTCGCCGGTCCTTCGATGTTTCTCTCCCCTTCTCCGGTGGTCTGGAACGTTCGGTGATTAGAGACTTCTAGAAAAACACTGACATTCTTATAAAAAGGGTTTCAGAGAGATAGTGAGTTAGTTAGTGTTTGACGTGCTAGTGAAGTAGCGCCGTGTACGTGCATCGGAACGATAACGGACGAACTGGTGAATCGTAATTGTGAGCATTACGTAATTTTGTGTAATTGGCAAGTGTTTAACTGTAAGTCGGTGGAAATAAAGAACATTTTTGAGTGGTGAAATTGGACTTTTCATTTCACGAACCCACAAAGTCACAATTGGTGTCAGAAGTGCGACATAACACAATGGAGGCAGCATTAGAAAAGATTTTAGCGGAACTGAAAGAAATGAAGACGGCAAATGAAAACCTCGCTGCAAAAACGGAAGCGGCAAATGACAGCCTGGCCGCGAAGCTGGAGACTACAAATAACAACCTCACCGCCGAGTTGAAACAAATGAAGACGGCCAACGACAGCATCACCGCCGAGTTGAAACAAATGAAGACGGCCAACGACAACATCACCGGGAAGATGGAAGAAATGAAGGCCGAATTAACAGCGAAGACGGAAACGGCTAACAACAACTTGGCCACGACAATGACCTCAAAGATGGCCGAACTGACCACGGAAATGAAGGTGGCGAACGAGGCTCTCGCCGCCAAATTT
This sequence comes from Mantis religiosa, assembly GCA_030765055.1. Taxonomy (NCBI): domain Eukaryota; kingdom Metazoa; phylum Arthropoda; class Insecta; order Mantodea; family Mantidae; genus Mantis; species Mantis religiosa. Next base: position 108,741,276 of record CM060955.1, on the reverse strand, counting down.
CAAGAACAGTTGGCCGGCGTGAGGGATGACGTGACGGAGCTGGGCAAGCGGATGGGCCAAGTGGACGAGCGCGTCGAGGACCTGGCGAGCCGCGTTAACGACCTGGAAGGGAAAGCCGACAGCAGCGCGAAGTCCCTGAACGCCATGGTGGAGGACGTCGTCGGCAGGAAGCTGAAGGATTTGAAGGCCGACGCGCCGGGACGCGACACAACATCTGCGCGCGTCAAACCTCCCAAGTATGACGGCGCGTCAACGTTTGAGGTCTTCCGCCGCCAGTTCGACACAGTGGCCAGGCACAACGGATGGTCACTGGAGGAGGAGGCCACACAGTTAATAGCCAGCCTCCAGGGACGGGCCGCGGAAGTGCTAAACGCGGTGCAGACGATGGCGGCGCCCAAGGACATCTGGGAGGCCCTGGAGAATCGCTTCGGGAACCACCGCTTAGCCGCAGCATACCGAAGCCAGCTAAAGGCAAGGGCGCAGCAGCCGGGGGAGACGTTCGCCATAGCCATCGAGCAGCTGGCTAGCAAGGCCTTGGTTGACCTGCCACTGGAGTTCGTATCCCGGGAAGCCGCCTACAATTTTGTCGACGGGGTACGGGACACGGAGATTCGTCAGCGCCTAATGCTCGGCGAATATAAAACCATACACGAGGCGCTGACAGCGGCATTAAGGATGGAGGCGGCCAAAGTAACATCTATTCCGACGTCGAGAACGAGGAGTGTCCGCTACGCCGGAGACAGGAGACCAGCTGAAGGACGCCGGCGAACACCTAGTGGCCTGTGTTGGGGGTGTGGACAGCCCGGACACCTACAGAGAGACTGCCCACGCCAGGAAGAGCAGCCAGAAGAACGAGTAAGGGCCGTCGTGGAGAGGGGCACGTCGGCGCCATCACCACCATCCCCTCGAGTGACAGCCGGCGTATGGATGACAGCCTCATCGCGGACGGTTGGATAAGAGGAAAGCCGTGCCGCGTGCTGGTGGACACCGGGGCGGCCGTGACCATCATCAGACCTGACGTGGCGAAGGGTTTGCCGACAAGGAAGCCAAGCCGGCCATACCAGCTTGTCACGGCATCGGGTGACACCTTGCCTGTGGAGAAGGAGGCCCTGCTGGAGCTGAACTTGGGACGGAGTGCCGTTCGTCTGTGGGTGTTCGTCGCGAAGGTGGCTGAGGAGGTGATCCTGGGACTGGATGCCCTCAGGAGCCATGAGGCGACGGTCGACGTCGGCAAGAAGGTCCTGCGGCTTAACGGAGAAGAGGTTATACTCCGTCAACCCGAAGAGCGCCTTGGAATGTGCAGGGTCGTCTTGGACGAAGACGTGGTTGTTCCCGCGAGGAGCGAGGTGGTGGTGACGGCGCGACTTGAGGGCCAGAGAACCAGGAACATGATGCTGGACCAGAAGACGCCTGTACACGGACTGTGTGTAGCCAGGGCATTGCTGCCGTGCCGAGAGGAGGTGCCAGTGAGACTGCTAAATCCAACGGACACCGATCACGACGTCCAGGCCGGGACGGAGTTGGGAACGTGCGAGCCCGTAGTGAGCGTAACAGCAATCGACAAGACACAGGAGCCGGCGCCGAAGCAACACCTGGGGCCCCGGCTAGAAGGCTTACTGGAGAGGGCGGCCGACCACCTGACCGCAGAACAGCTGGAGCAGGTTCGACAACTACTGGGGCGATACGAGCGCGTCTTCAGCCAAGGCGATAGTGACTACGGCCGCACGGACAAAGTGCTTCACCGCATCGACACCGGAGACGCCCGGCCTATTCGGCAACCACATAGACGCGTTCCGCTGGCGAAGCAAGGAGCGGTACGAGACATGCTGGAGGACATGAGATCCAGGGGAGTGATTGAAGAGTCCGACAGCCCTTGGTGTTCCCCTGTAGTCTTGGTGACGAAGAAGAACGGCGAGCTGCGCTTCTGCGTAGACTACAGAAAGCTGAACGCTGTCACCCGGAAGGACTGCTTTCCCTTACCCCGGATTGACGACACCCTGGACACGCTAGCTGGTGCACAGTGGTTCTCGACCCTGGACCTGAAGTCGGGCTACTGGCAGGTAGCTCTAGACCCGAGAGACAAGGAGAAGACCGCATTCTCGACGGGCCAAGGTCTTTGGCAGTTCACGGTTATGCCCTTTGGCCTCTGCAACGCACCAGCTACCTTCCAACGCCTCATGGAGTCAGTGATGAGAGGACTGACTTACGATGCCTGCCTGCTATACCTGGACGACATCATCATCGTCGGGAAGACTTTTGAAGATCACCTCGAGAATCTGAGTAAGGTGCTACAGAGACTGCAGGCGACCAACTTGAAGCTGAACGCGAAGAAGTGCCAGCTCTTCCGCAAGAAAGTGAACTACTTAGGCCACATAGTCTCAGCAACCGGAGTGGCCACAGACCCGGAGAAGACACAGGCTGTGAGAGATTGGCCTCGCCCAAAGGATAGGAAAGAGTTGCGCAGTTTCCTGGGGCTGTGCAGTTATTACCGCCGCTTCATAAAGGGGTTCTCCAACATCGCAAAACCACTCACCCGCTTGACAGAGGAACACCGGCCATTTGTGTGGACGGAGGACGCCGAAAACGCTTTCCAGCACCTGAAGGAGACCCTGTGCAGTGCTCCAATTTTGGGTTTCCCACAACCGGGTGGCGCCTTCATTGTGGACACCGACGCTAGCGACCATTGCATTGGAGGTGTCCTATCGCAGATCCAGGACGGCCATGAGCGGGTGATAGCCTACTACAGCAAGACGCTATCCAAGGCAGAGAAGAACTACTGCGTCACCCGACGAGAATTATTGGCGGTAGTAAAGACCTTGGAGCACTTCCACAAGTACCTGTACGGTCAGCCATTCCACCTTAGGACTGACCATTCCGCCCTAACCTGGCTATTGAGCTTTAAGAACCTGGAAGGCCAGACAGCACGTTGGGTCCAGAGGCTGCAGGAGTACGACTTCACCTCGGAACATCGTAGAGGGAAGAGCCACGGTAACGCAGACGCCATGTCCCGAAGACCCTGTCCAGAAGAGTGCGGCCAGTGCACAAGAGTGGAAGAGAAGGAGCGTGCCGCTGCAGTCCGAGTAGTTGTGGCAGTGCCTGCGGACGGTTGGGATAGCGCAGGCCTGAGGAGGGAGCAGCTGGCGGACGCAGACTTGGGGCCACTCTTGAGGGAAGTGGAGGCAGGGACAAGACCAACCTGGGAGGATATCGCACCAAGGAGCGCCACCTACAAGTCGTACTGGGCCCAATGGGACTCGTTGAAGATCAGAGAGGGCGTGCTGTTCCGGGTATGGGAATCACCCGATGGGAAGACGCAGAGAGAGCAGTTGGTACTTCCCCGGAGTAAGGTCCCGGAAGTCCTGGAGGAAGTACACGCCGGTACTTCGGGAGGACACCTGGGAGCGAACCGAACGATTGACAAACTACGGCAGCGCTACTACTGGCTGAGACTCCGAGCAGATGCTGAGAGATGGTGCCGTCAGTGTCACGTGTGCGCGGCGTGTCGTGGCCCTCAGACTAGGAGCCGGGGTCGCATGCAGCAGTACAACGTCGGAGCGCCATTCGAACGGATCGCCGTTGATATTGCTGGACCGTTCCCAGTTTCCGACCGAGGCAACAAGTACCTAATGGTGGTCGTGGACTACTTCACCAAGTGGCCGGAGGTGTATGCCATCCCAAACCAAGAGGCAAAGACAGTCACAGACTGCCTCGTGGAGCAAGTATTCTGTCGATTTGGGGTGCCGTTAGAGCTACACAGTGACCAGGGTACCAACTTTGAGTCCAACCTAATGAAGGAGGCACTACAAAGGCTTGGGGTGAACAAGACTCGCACTACGCCTCTACATCCCCAATCGGATGGCATGGTCGAAAGGTACATCAAGACCTTAGAGGAACACCTGAGGAAAGTCGTGGCCAGCCATCAGCGAGACTGGGACGTCAAGGTGCCACTGTTCTTGCTGGCCTATCGCTCGTCTACACACGACACAACTGGGATGACGCCAGCCAGCTTAATGTTCGGCCGAGAGTTACGCCTCCCTTGTGACCTGGCTTTTGGAAGCCCTCCGGAAGTGAAACAGCCAGCGACCGAGTATGTGGAGAACTTGGTGGACCATCTCCACGACATGCACGAGATGGCTCGCCAGAACATCCAGAAGGCGAGCGACCGCATGAAGACCAGGTATGACAGGCAAGCCAACAGCCAAGGGTTCCAGCAAGGTGACCTAGTCTGGTTGTACCGTCCGACCCGGACCAAGGGACGGTGCCCGAAGCTCCAGCAGCCATGGCAAGGACCGTACCGGGTGGTGAAGAGGATTAACGACGTGGTCTACCGCATCCAGAAGGTTCCCCGAGGGAAGATGTTGGTGGTACACCTGGATCGTCTAGCCCGCTATGATGGTGCTGTTCGGGACGACCAGCTTTGAGGAGGGAGCAGTGTCACCCAGTTATCGGGAAGCACCACAACCAACAGCTGAGAAGGGGCCGGAGGCCACGCCACGCCCACTCATCTGTCTCCTGTCACTAACTGAGGGGTGATTTGCGGTAGTGTCGCCGGTCCTTCGATGTTTCTCTCCCCTTCTCCGGTGGTCTGGAACGTTCGGTGATTAGAGACTTCTAGAAAAACACTGACATTCTTATAAAAAGGGTTTCAGAGAGACAGTGAGTTAGTTAGTGTTTGACGTGCTAGTGAAGTAGCGCCGTGTACGTGCATCGGAACGATAACGGACGAACTGGTGAATCGTAATTGTGAGCATTACGTAATTTTGTGTAATTGGCAAGTGTTTAACTGTAAGTCGGTGGAAATAAAGAACATTTTTGAGTGGTGAAATTGGACTTTTCATTTCACGAACCCACAAAGTCACAATATATATATATATATATATATATATATATATATATATATATATAATATATATATATATATATATATCATTTATGTTAGCTATAGTATTCCGGTATTGCCAATAAAGTGTGCGTGAATATTGTCACGGCAACAGGCATACAAGTTTCGGCACAAATAAGGAAACAATCGGCGGATAAGTTTCATGGTAATAATGAGCCTTGCTATCAGTTAACCATAGCGCGTAGTGTAAACAGATATCGCCGGCAAGCAAGATAACTGAGGTAAAGGACTTGCCGCTCAGATAGGGTTTCAGTGTTGGAATGTTCTAGAGATATCTCGATTAACGGAGAATGATTGTTTTTCTTGTTTCCTCCAGAAGGTTCTCGGTTTATGAATTTGTGTATAAAAAGAACCCATGGCTAGTGATTAGAGTAGTTGTATATCACTCTGAGCGCCCTGTTCTGCAAACTGGAGATTCCCAGCCCAGATCCTACATGAATATTCGAAAACCCCGTACATTGTCGATGTCATCCGAGAGAGGGCACGATCAATGTACGACAAATTCCAAACCCATGGCAACCCTTTGGTGAACTCCCTGGGCAGGTATGACCAGAGGGAGCAAAGACGCTTGCCATCATTCAAACTCCCCAGAGACGTCCTGGGGCCCCTTGGTTAACCCAAGTTAGAGCCCATTAACCTTAAATTCATTTTACGCCTGATGGCTCAAGCGTTAGGCCACCCGTAATCAAAACGGGGCAAAAGGACAAAACCGATTCCCCCCCAATGGGAGAGTGCGATAAAACCGCTAAGCTGCTGCCTTCTGAGATTACTCAAGGGCATCCAAACAAATATCTTTAAACAAACTACAACCTACCTCCAGCAGAACAATAAAAAATCATTCCTGACTCACTTCGCAGGTTAAGCCACAAAGCGGCTAGGTACTGCGGCAGAAGAGACCCGGACGGGGAAAAAGAAAAATTGCGCCGCCCGACCAGGACTACCTCGGGACCTCTGAATTAGAGTAGTTGTGAAATGAGAGATAGCCAGCTGTGTTGTTGTAACGAGAGCTAAAGATGTAATCTGCTGTCACTGTTTGTTATTGTGATCGACCTTGTAAGACTGTGTATATGTGATTTAACGTTCTTACGTGAGAATTGAATAGTGTATTCCGACGAAAATAAAGGAGATTTTTAATTTCTGCAATTCGGCCTTTTAATTCTACGAACCCACTAAGTTACAATATTATAATTGAGTAAGAATTTTATACTGCGTACTGCAAACAAATAGACTGAAAATAAAATATGATCATCAACAACATTTTTAAGATAGGCCAGGCCTGTTTTTTTCTCAGAACGGATCTTTCCAGAATCTACGTGTTTTCTAATTATCTCTAGTATGTCTTTTTGATTACAAGCATTCCATTTGGGCATTAATACAGGAATCAGTATATGAAATGTGGTATTCCATGCAAGAGATATATTTGATGTATGGGTACCGTCTTTTTTATTCAGTGAACCTGGAAAACTGTGTTTGAAAGATAAATATGGATATCGGATTTATAAATGTAATGCAGTAATTTTTAAACATATATTTTATGTGATGGATTAATTAAAATAATTTATTTGCTCTTATTTATCACGTTTAGCATAGCAGATAACAAAATAACCATTCTCACAAAGAACGTATAGAATGACTCTAACGCGTTTTCATTTCCGTTATCTCGTCAAACACGGCAATCACGTTGCCGATATTGCTGAACAAGTGCTCGCGAGCAGCCTTCAGATGGACCAGCAACATCTCTGGAGATCGATAGGAACGTCTGCAGTGGCAGCAGAGGCTATCAATCAAAATCATCAGCATGGTTCGCGTCAGCATTCGCCTGGCTTGACCGGGTTTGATTTACAACTGTTTCACAGTAAATGCCCTTCTTAGTAATGGATCCCAGAGTTCTTTGTAGTTTATGTTCAGAGTACGAAATTGCTGTTTTAACACATACCCCACTATACTGAATGAAATGACATAAAGATTTTGGAAGATTAATCACTATAAGTACATTTACGTGTTTAAAATGTGGCTTATTCACTTATTGCAACAGCACTCTCTCTAAATCGGCAGGAAACCAACACTTTGACTCCACCCAGGCGATTCAATTTTCTATGTGGAGGTCTGAAGAACAAAACTGAACCAATAAACGATGTTAAAATTTTTATGGAGTGAACGTATGGTTCAGATTATTTCACTGTAATTAGAACACAGGAAAAGTCTAAACTAACGAAACATTATACAGACATCTAGAGTAAGAATTAAAATATTATTTGGATGTGTCCTTAAATCTAACGATGAGTACATTTATGTGAATGCTTTGATGAGATATATGGAGAGGATGGTAAAAGTTGTTGACCCAATTGAACAATAATAAAAAGCTCACACCAAGAAACCGGTTTCAGTATTAAAAGAAAAATGTTCTCAGTTTTCGTGTTTATTTCTATGTCTTTATTATATTTTATTTTTGCGCTGAAATACAAAGAAGCGTTGCCTTACTGGGGGACGTATGCAAATATTCAGGGTCTTACATAAATAGCCATAACATCCAAAGTTTTCAAGTTAAAGAAATGAAACTTAGTATACTAATTTAAGATAATACTGTTAATATGCAAAATTTTTTTCATAATTTTGCGTTGTTTATAAGTAATGCTACATATTTTTTCTATATGCAGAGATATTTACAAACTTAAGCCCATTTTTTTTTTCAAAATTCACATATGCTATCTTTCTGAAATATGGTATGTTATTTTAAAACACACTAAAATGAATTTGTTGGATTTAGATTTCTTATTGAAGCTGTATAGAATTTAAAAAATTTTAATCATATGCATCCTTTAAAATTTAAAATAATTTCGTATATTTTGTATCATCACATTCCATCTGGAGCTTGATCTTAAATTCTCGAACCAAAAAAGATATTCACTGTGGAATAAGAAAGCCGTGTGCTAAATTGCATCACTGTAGATGAAGTAGTTTGAGAGAAAAATGGGTTGAAGTTGTAGAAAATGCAAGTTACGTGGAAAGGCAATTAAAAATACAATAAGTATTATTCAGTTTGCCTTTTAATTTTAAGTCAGAACTTCCCATATCCATAGTCTGTATCCTCATTCTGGTCTTCTTCAGCCTTTATTTTTAAATTACTCCTCTTTCTTGCGTTTTCCTGCATTAATTTCATAGCTCTTTCTGCACCAGCGATGCGAATGTTGTCGATACTCTGCAAAATTGTTTCCATAAATACACCAGGTTGATACCGTAACTGACCCATAACTTACTTTCTGCCAACATTCCCATCATTAAACACTATTGCAGCATCAAATGTAGCAATTTTCACTACCATGGAAGACACAAATGATGTTTTGGGACACCTTTTCCATATCAAACTGTTGAGGCTTTCATTTGGGTTTTGTGTCTCTCCATAGAGACATTTTTAGCAAGTCTGGGTGTGCTAAGTATTGGTAGGTGGGCTTTATAGATTCCAAGACAGCTGATGGAATACTATATGTTGCTACTATGCTACTATGCAACATAGGGCATTTAATTTTTTAAAGGTACATACAGACCACGTACAGTCATAATATTTTGGTGTTTGATAGCTAACACTATATACTATTTAAAAAAAAATAAAAAATTAGATTTTTTGAACATTTTCTCGTACGCCCCCCCCCCCTTAAGGGTGCTCCAGTAATGTGAACATGGACTACTGCTTTTACTCTTCTGCAGTTTGGCATATTTTGAGAGGTAAACTATTCTGCTAATCCAATGTCCATTTGTATGCTAGAGGACAGTATAGGCCAGGTTGACACAATGTGGGGCTAAATTTTCCAGTACCAACATAAATAGCTGCATTTCATTATGGATCATATTTTTATTAGTTATATTTAGGTATATGATAAACACATGCAGGAGCAGTTGTATTTTCTACGTAAAAGAGATTACACTGTCCAAGCCCAGTACCTAACACATGATACAGAAATTCATAAAAGTTAAATAAATTGTAATCTGAAGCAGTTTAATGGATGGTGATGTATACTAATGAATTTCTCACCTTTGATGACAGTCTTGAAGAAATTTAGAAGTTTCCCCTCCAACTCTGGATCTGAAGGCACATAAGTAATTTTAGAGCAACGAGTTCTTTTTCCCACGATCGTAGTATCGGGGCTGAGAAATATTAAACTCTACTGATGATTAATTAACTTTTTAATCATAATTTCCCAAATAATATTTTATTCCACATATACAATTTGATACTTGATCTTACAAAATCCTGAAGATTATTGATAAAGGCCTTTTCTCTTGGTATTAATGATGCAAAATACTAATTATAAATTAATAGCACACCAGCTATTGATGCGTCTATTAAGCATCACACAAATGTATTCATTTATAGCTCCTTATCTGCACATTTTCAGAGTAATACATCAGTAATACGTCTATCCTCTAAGAATGTTCTTTGCAGAAGAAAGATCTTTGAAACATATAACAACTTCCTCTCATCTGAAGTTGTCATGGTTATACATCACCTACCTTATATTATATCTCTATTTCATGACATATTTGAATTCCTTTAACTATTCTTTTTAAGCAACATGAAATATCTGCTACAAATTTATATTACAATAAATAAAGCAGCAGTTGGAACCATGATATACAGGGGTTATTCGTAAAGTCCGATTGAAACGCGCATGCGGACCAACTCCCGGCATGCCTTGTGCGTAAACGATACCATTCGCATTGGTAGTGGTGCAGTGTGCTGTTAACAGAGACAGTTAAAAATGTTTCAAACAACCGAGCGGACCGCCGACTGTGAAGTACGGTCTTTGATTCGGTATTTGACGGCAAGGAACACTTCAGCTGCGGACGTTCATCGACAGATCAGTGAAGTATTAGGCCCTAATGCGATGAATGACAGAAAAGTGCGTAAGTGGGTTCGAGCTTTTGAAAGCAAACGCAACAGTGACCATAATGAGCCGCGATCAGGCCGGCCATCAGTGATCACAGAAGATTTAGTCAATGCTATGGATGAAAAGTTCCGTGAAAACCGGCGATTCACAATTTTCACTTTGGCTATGGAATTTCCGGATGTGGGTAGAACAACTCTGTACAAAATGTTTGTGTTTCTCTGTTTCTGAAAATTTGCAATTTCACAAATTGTGTTCACGTTGGGTTCCAAGGCTGCTTAAGGAGATCAACTATTGGAACACACTATTGTCACTGGGGACGAGACCTGGGTTTCTCACATGACTCCTGAGTCAAAACGTTAAACGATGGAATGGCACCACACGACATCACCAGTCAAAGTCAAGGCCAAAGCCAAGACCAAGGCCAAGGCCAAGCAGACAATCTCAACACGGGAAGTGATTGCATCCGTGTTTTGGGATAGACATGGAGTGTTGATAGTCGAGTTTACGGAACGAGGGACAACCATCAATGCAGACGCTTACTGCGCTACTCTGACTAACCTCCGACGTGCAATACAGGATAGGCGACGTGGCCTTCTGACGTCTGGAGTGTTGTTGCTGCATGACTGCCAGGCGAACCCAAGATCTCATCAGCTCTTTTGGATGGGAATAAATTGACCACCCACCAGACCTGGCGCCGAGCGATTTTCGCTTGTTCCGCTACCTAAAGGAGTTTCTCGGTGGTAAGCGCTTCCGCACAGATGAGGTTAACGAAGCAGTTGAAGACTGGTTACCCTCACAGGTGGCACACGTGTATGACATCGGTATACTGAAGTTTGTAGAACGTTATGACAAATGTTTAAACAAATATGGCAACTATGTAGAAAAATAAAGAAAGATGTAAGGAATCCAATTAAAAAAGGATTTTCAAATATATATATATATATATATATATATATATATATATATATATATATATATATATGATGGTTTAATTTATAAAAAATAACGGACCTTATTTTACGAGTTGTAGGTTTGACTACACATCAAAGTAGATATTGGCTACCGATAAAAGGATATTAGATGTTGTTAATTAGCGATGGCTGGGTTTTCGGCCACTTCTCAAAATCAGCTCGGATGATTACACGAATGAGGGGTGTTTGCAGGGTTGTAGTATAGCTTTGGATTCTTGGATTTAGAAGTAGAATTTCTTAGAGATGAATCAGGAAGTAACGAGTTTAGAATCATTTAGAAACGGAAGGTTATTAGGAGAATTTTAATCGTAATAGCGCATTTGAATATAATTTAGAACATTCTGATCTGATCGCTGGTGGGTAAGACGAAGCCGGTCTTGCAGGCGGATTCGGCGTCATTCCTACCTAAGCGATGGAACCGCGTGCTATTTCCTGGTAGAACAGACCAGAATCCTAGTTCAAAATATTGCCACATGTAATTTTATATAGTTTGATATAAATAATTATTGCAGGTATCAAATACTTTGACACCGTACATTATCGTAGTTTCCTTTGGTCTGCGGCTTCTCGATAAAGTGCGGATGATTTATTAAACGTTTCGTTTGTTTCTTTTTTGTTTTTGTTTTTTACTAATAAACAGATTTTTACATTTTCCTTACTCGGATTTAGCTTTTATATTTTTAGATAAATCTATGGGTATGTATTTATTAATTGTTAGCATTGATTTTACAGGACTGTGAATTATAAGCCGATTATTGATTTTTGCAATATTTTTGGTGTCGAACCCTATGAAGCAATTGGAAAGCAAACGATTACCGCAGTGTTCTATTTTTTATTATTATTTTTTTATTTTATTTACGTCCTCCAACGTTAAGCCACATCGGATGATGAATAAAATGGATAATGTGATGCTCAAATGAATCCGGGGTCCATGGAGCTTAGAGTTACCCGACATTCGCCTGAGGATAGGGGAAAACCTCGTAGAAAACCTTATCTTTTTAATACATTTATTTCACCTGATATTTACATTTGTTTCACATTCTGATATTTACATTTTGGACAAGAACAAATAAGAGAACAAACTTGTTTGACAATGAAACAAAATTACTAAACACTAAATAACTACAGAAACAATTACCTTCGTTCAAAAAAGAATTGATATGCCTTATAAAACTTGGCAGATTTTCTAACTCCAAAGAGCTTAGCATGCTCTGTTTTCAGATAATTCACATATTCAAAAGTATTTACACACTCCGAATACTACAGTACATAATACACTGTATGAGCCAGTAACCACACACAAAACCGATGTCTGGCAGACGGAGTGATCACAAAGTTCGGTTCGAGAAGAATGTGTGGGGTACACCAGTTATATCGGGTCAAGCGGAGTTGCTGTAAATACTTCAAAAGGCGTCCCTTAATCGGCGCCACAGCTGCACATTCATAAAGTCTATGCTGTGTAGTATCCTCCCCATCACATTTCATACACTTACTTGAATCTGAGAGCCGTATCCTATGTAAACGACTGCAGGTGGTCAGGATATCATGTACCACCATAAACCATAGGGATCGGAGTCTTGCCGACAGATGTTTCGATGAGATGTTAGAGAACATAGCTGAATAGTGAGTGTCCGCTCTCCAATTCCTGGATATGGGGATAGCAGGAGCCTTACACGGAAGCATCAACAGCTCATAGATTTTCTTCGAGGTGTAGTCAGTTGCGGTCAGAAGATAACTTCGGTCATGCACATAGCTTCGCATATAGTCTAGGGTTGTTGGAAATATTCAGAACTAGTGTTATCCTTTCATACACACCACGCATACCCTAAGTAGGTATCCCATAGTTCGAGCAGATAGACGGAATTATCCTCTGCGGATAACTTCAAAACTTCAAGTCGGCTTTAAACATTTCTGCTTTAAGTTGACGTACCATCGAGAAGCAAATAATAATAGCTTCACGCCCTCTTTTGCACATAAATGAAAACTGTTAATATTCTCGTTAATTAGGAATCGAAACGTGTTAGGTAGTATACAAATGTTCTAACGAAAAGTGTAATGTTTTGGGAGAGAGTGAACCTGAAATATTGAAAAATGGAGGGAATATATAAATACTATCTCTGTTAAGAAATTGAAACTGTGATCTGCGACACCTGTAAAAGAGCAAAGGGCATAGAGTTCACATAATGATAAATAATATCCACACATATTTATAAAGCGCGTGAAAATAAACAAAATCAGGTTTAAGATGTATGACTTTTGTGTGCTTTTAAGTTAGTTCAGAGTTTTTCATTCCATTTCTAACAATTTACTTCGATTCTGCGTTAATTAAATTATTGATAAATATATTCTAAGTCTGCCCAATTATGTAATTTCACTTTGCCTCATGAAATAGTACTTGTATAATTAATTGAATAGATACGTTTTGAGATATCAGGTTAACAAAGAAGTCATTTAAAGACCCGCAGTATTACACATTATGTGTCATTCTGGAAACATAAATTGTGGCTTCTGTTATTAGGGGTGAACTCCGGATAAATGAAGTGTACTTCATAGGAAACACTTCGTTAGACTCGAGCGTGCGCCGTGTGAGATTCTTTGACATGGAAATGATTCGAGTCGCTCATCTATTCCGTTCCCCTGATACACTAAGGTCCATTGATTAGTGGTTCAAGTAAACATAGTAGTGGCTACTATAGTTAGTGTAGAGTTTAACTAAGCCTCTCATTAGAATTGTGTGTTAATGGACAGCACGATACTGAGAAGATACGCAATTTAAATTTACAAAACGGATATTTAAACATACAACTTCGGCCTAGATTCATAGGAATGTTAATAAAGATCACTCTCTCTATTGGGAAGCACGTATAGTAATTTGTGACTATTAGATACAAAAAGAACATATTTTTCTTAGTTTATAGTATTAAAATAAATCAATATTATTTTACTTAAACTTTTAAATACATAGGTCTAAAATAATTATTTTGATTTAATCCATTATGTAAACCCACATAAGTAGATGTGTTTTCTGTACGGAGGAAATGTTTGGAAATGGAGTGCTTGCTGAACACTACAAGAGTTCAACCCCCGTAGGATACTAAGTGCCGCGGTAGCTGAGAATCATATAAACCTTAGCGAAATCTGACACTTCGTAAAGAAATTCAGCGCCATAAAAAATGTAAATTAGCTATTCGTGTGTCATATTTTTTGGAAAAGCTTCCCCATGCCACAAATTTGAATTAGAGTACAAAGAAAGTCTACAAAACTTTTTTTTCTGCTGACAGGAGAGCTGAAATACTAAAACACTCTTATAGTTTTTCCTTCGACTCTGCATGTAGAATCGCCTCCTAAAAGGATCACATTTTTACTTCTTTTACACAATATATGTAATTATATATTTGCTATTATATTGCCGGATTTAAACACTATGGTCCAATTATGGCTCTGAAACAAATCTTGATAGTCTATTTGTTTGCGTTGAACTAAGTAAACACAAGACCTCTTGGTTTAGGACCCAAAATGCTGAGACAGTTTAAATACATTTTGTTGTGAAAGTACCAAAATTCGCTTTCAATAAAATTCTTTCTTCGGGTCCCCTGGAAGATTGACTTTAAGCAAAGCACCTGCCTACGACCATGTGCTCAGGTTCCTCTTGAATGATGCATGCAACTGGTAGCCCACTTTCCTCATGAGACTTTTACACAAACCCGTTCCTGCGGCAAGTATAACCCGTTTTACAATTACATTGACTTCGCAACTAAACTATTTACACCAGTAAACTGAAAGTATTTGTCTCGTCCTTCATTGGCTGCAGTAGAGTTCGTTGCTATTTCGTTTTCTTTCAGCAGGAGTCGATTCATATGTAACTTTAGCCAATGAGAGACATCGGAATATCTTCCCGTCGTGTGATAGTACCTGGTTTCGCTTTGCAATTGTGAAACTTAGTCGGATGTTCTAATTATATTAACTAAAGAGTCGACCCTCCGTTTCTCTATTAGATGCTAAACAATAAAAATATGTTTCACTTTCGTTATCTCGTATAAAGATCTTTCGAAATAATGTATCCTTAGGTCTGTACAATCTTGGCACCTGTTGATCAATATATTAATGAACGTATGAGGTTTACAGCCAAAATATTGAAATATACGTGATTTTTTCTTGTGCAGTTTACGTCCTCCAACTTTAAGTCATATCGGACGATGAATGGAATGGATGAAATGATGCTCAAATAAACCCAGGATACATAGAACTTAGAGTTACCCAACATTCGTCTTTCGGGATACGGAAAATCCCCGTAAAAACCTTATCCAGATAACTCACCCTGGCCGAGATTTGAACTCGGGACCTCTTGAAAGTGAGGAAGACACGCTACCATCCACGCTACCGAGGCGGGCGATATATGTAATGAATGCAATATTTTAATTCGTTGGCCATACGGGAATTTGCTCCATAAAGGTCTTCAGTAACCATTTCTCCAATGACTAGAAATGAGCAGACTAATTTTCATTAAAACAACATGCAGTACAAAGTAAACATTCTTTTTCCCATAATTTTATTACAATCCCTATTTCGGTATGTTTTCATTTGTGTAGAAGCGACCTAAGCTGTTTAGATTTCTCCAGTAACCATAAACTGTGGTCTGTTGTTAACAGAAAGACAGGGAATTTGTATTAGGTTGTCTCATAAGTAGTCAGATTTTTATTATGGTGTTTAAGAAAATTTATTGCATTCCTTTGTTTCGGCAATGCTATATACAGTATTCCATAGCTATTGTTGCGTATTTTGCGAGCATGTATGAGGATTCAGTTGTTATTCAACAATTATAAAATTTAGATAACGAAGTTTCAACTTAGAGTCCTTCTAAAATACTATTGGAAACAAGAATATAAAGCCGTTGTCGCAGTTCAAAGAATATCTCAATTGGAAGGAGAAGGTATCGTTAGTGATCGTGTGTCCAAAGATGGTTCCGACGTATTAACTATGAAGACGTAAACACTACTGGAAGACCTAAAAGTATGGAATATTAAGGATGCACGCCAAGTTTTACGAGAAAATCCGCAAGAAAGTATTCGTAGGCTTTCAGAAGAACGTGCTGTATCAAAAGATGCCATTGTCGCCACATTAAGACACTTGGAAAATCATACAGAAGCTGTAGATCTGTACCTCATTACTTCAGAGCTCAACAGGCTGAACGTAGAGTGGATATCTGTCGTTAGCTTATGCGTTATCATATGGATGATAGATTTGACAGGAGAATTGTCACTTGTGATGAAAAATGGGTATTTTACCAAAACTCTGATGTCTCAAAACAGTGGCTTGATCCCGCCAACCTGCCAAAGTCATCGTTGAAAAGAATCAGTTCGGCCCCAAAGTAATGTTGTGTGTCTTGTGGAATTTTGAAGCTATGATTCACTGGGAGTTCGTTCCAAACGGGCGGGCGATTGTTGCGGATCTTCATTCTCAAAAACTGGAACGTTCCTCTGAAATTTTGAGACGGAGATACCCACCATTTGTTAACCGAAATGGCGTTCTAATGCAAAAGGACAATGCAACAACCCATACTGCAAGAGCAACCATGGAAAACATTCAGAAATTGGGAGGAATAGAACTAGTACTACAGCCAGCTTACAGCCCTGATCTCGCACAATTAAATTATCATCTATTTTTTATCCATGGCGCATTTAATACGTGGAAGAAATTTTGAGAACAATGAAGCAGTGCAAGAGGGTACCACCGGATTCTTCGCATCAAAAAGCAAAGACTTGTACCATCGTGGGATAATAAACCTTGCTGTATGATGGTTCAAGACCATAGAATCTAATGGCCTTTACTTTGAAAATTAATTCATTGCTTGTCAGAACACCTATCAAATAATTGTTTTTCTTTAAAAAACTGCATTACTTTGTGCATAGTCGACATGTTACTCCGTTGAAACACACCTTTAACACAGTTGACACCATAATAACCGCACACATAATCAAGGGATATCTTAATATGAGTTATTCCCACTATACTGCATGTTAAATACACCAGAATGAACTCCAAGTTCCGTTACCCTCCTCAGACGCGAGCTAGATTGCACAGAACAAGGTCATTTGTTATCAGTTAAACCCAACAGCAGCTCGCTGAATGCAAATCCTGTTTTGCCTTCTGCTTCCTAGATATCATAACTTCGGTTTGTTTATCTTCTTCGGTTATTTCTGGTCATATGCGTACAGTAAGCTGATTTGAATTTGAAGTGCTGCTACATCTACAATGCTCACTAGCTATGGGCATCATCAGCAGTTAGCTAGCCACATTGCATATGATGGCCTGTTCCCACAGAGTGAAGTGAAAACAGATTACGATATCTGTGAACGTCGAGGAAGTCGCAGAAGTGCTGAACAAACAACCCTCGAGGTCTACAAGACAGAGGAGAGGAAGGCGTTTTAATGACTCTTGACTACGTAATATAATCAAGATGGATGCTGGCGTACAAAACGGTGCTTCAATTAGCATACAGATGGCCTTGCTTTCGCCGCCCCTAATTGCAGCTGACGTCAGAAACCTCGCCATCAATAGGGCGCCAGCAACCAGGTGGTAGTTGTGTTTTGCTTCATGTAAACTTTGTTTCACTAATAGCGTATGGCGTACCCAGCTGTGGCCTCAAACCATTAAGATCAAGTAATTGATTGCGTTTCTTCATAACTGAAGCGATGGGTTAAAAAATAAGCAACTACCAAATTTTGCAAGAATATAGGTACATTTTGTTTCTTAACCTCAAGTCATATGTTAAGGGGAAACCCAATGGCAAAACCTGTCAGAAAAATACATAGTGAATCATTTATACAATCTTATTACTTTGAATTTGATATTGTATATAATTGTATGGAAAATATTAACGTTTTAAATGTATTTCACTTCCACTAACACAGGCCTATTAGGTACAGACGGCAATGCATTCCATCCAAAAATTCGAAACCCAAATTTCACGTGGAGACGTACGTTTTGAGGTCATTTGAATACAAAATCTTGTTTATGTAAATGTGTGTATGTTATTAACAAACTAATCTTTGCATGTAAACGTTTCAAAAATTGTTATTTTCTTATAAATGAGTAACGATTTTGATTATACATTCGTTATAACAAAACGTATAGTTTAAAATGTCTGAGAATTAATCCAAAGAACTCTTAATTTTAAATTACTTTTGTGTTATTAAAATAAAACATAAGGAATACACAAAATATTGCTATACAAAATAAGTATATCTCGTTAAAGCACACAACTTAAGCTTTTTTATGGAAAGAACAATTTTCAAGATAAAATTTCAAATACTTATATCACTTTTTGAATGGAAAGTCATTCGTTATCTTTTAAATGAAAGGACAATAGGATGTCAGAGTCATTACTTAGCAAGCAGCTCTTAAAATATTTGTCTATTGCTTAATTCTACTGTATTCTCCCATTCTCGTTGTACGTATAAGGAAATTAGAAATAAATGCAGTTCTACAAATGTTTATCTCGTGTCACCAATTTTATTCCGAGGTTACACAACTTTTAAGCAATGTGTGGTCTAGCCTCGAGCAAGAGTATTATCTTAAGGTATGCGTGGTTATATAGGAGTAAGCATGACACTGAAATCAAAGTTTAAGACTTGTTTGATCTCTGCTTCATTTTAACGTATTCACGGAAATCGCGAAGCTGCCGACCAATGTACGCCAATCTATACATAATGTCCGGAGTTACATATAGGAAACGTGTACTAGTAATTCCTTATGTATGGCAAGAAAAATATACTTTCTCCAGCCACGTCTTTCTTCCTGGACAACCAGTCCAGCTGTGTCCGAGATTCCGCTCACGAAAGTGTGTTATTCACACCAAGAATTCTCTAAACATGTGGTCCTTTTGTTACATTTGTTCCGATGATCAGCTACTAAGGAAGTGTCCAAGAAAGCCTCTTGTCAAGTGTCGACCATATGGACACCCCTAAAAGCCAGCTACCTCATATTGAACTGCTAAACTGACATCCTGTTCACATTTAACGAATAGATCAAATGTTCGTATGTCATCTATTACGATTCTTTATTTATTGAATCCCTGATTTCAATGTCACTCGAATAGCACAAATTAGAAAGAAAACTAAGCATCTGTAAGTAAAATTGAATAAGAATGAATATATAAAGTACTTATTTCTAGAAGCTGTTTTGTAATTTTGAAAACTTTCCTAGCAGTTATTTGTGTTGGAAATTAATTGTTCTTTCACACTAGCCGTGTGTAGGACGCACTATGAAAGGGTAGAGCAAGACTGAAAAATGCAATGCCATAGCCGGGATTTGAACTAGGGATCTTCTGGTTTCCGTCCAGCCGCTCTAACCATTTCAGCTACTATGGCCAACGTGCCAACATGACATTAAATTCTACAACTGACTCGTGTTTCTCCCGGTAAACCATTAGGAGTTCTCATAAACACATGAGACAACTACCTTAATGGCGACTTACTATGCTGTAAGTATTTTAGCCCCGGGCTTTATAGTTCGGACCACTATTAGGTACATAACTATAAAGCCTGGGCCTTAAAGTACAGCATAGTAAGGTAGTTGTCTCATGTGTTTATGAGAACACCTAGTGGTTTACCGGGAGAAACACGAGTCAGTTGGAGAATTTAATGTCTTGTTGGCACGTTGGCCATAGTAGCTCAAATAATTAGAGCGGCTGGACGGAAACCAGGAGATCCGTGGTTCAAATCCCGGCTATGGCATTGAATTTTTCAGTCTGGCTGTACGCTTTCATAGTTATTTGTGTTGTTTGGTTTCAATTATGTATTTATATGAGTATATAAGTTTCTCTTCGATGCTCTTTGTTTATTGCAACCAACAATACATACTCCGTTAACCAACAAATAGCCATTTTAAAGTAGTTCTTGCGTAGTTTATCACCAGAAAATCATTTGTGTACCTACTTCTCTATGTGCGCATATGTGTTTTTGTAGCATCATTCTAATTATGTGGATAAATACCATACCTAGCATTTTATTACATATATATATATATATATATATATATATATATATATATATATATATATATATATATATATATACAAAGATGAGATGAGACACGAAGATTTCCAATATTTTTAATTTTACGTCCTTCAGTGTTAACATATATCGAATGATGAATGAAATGTGTGAAATGATGCTCAAATGAGCCCGAAATCCATAGAGCTTAGAGTTACCAGACATTCATATTTCAGGGTAAGAGAAAACTCCGGAAAATAACTCATCCAGATAATTCACCCTGACCGAGATTCAAACTCGTGACCTCTTAAACGTGAGGCAGACATGCTACCAGCTGCGGTAGCGACAACGGCAAAATTTCCCAATTGTTTGCTTTAAATGGGAACAAAATTAGTTATTTTCTTGTTTTCTGAAGGATGCGTGTAAGGATTGTGGTTAAAGTACCATTTACAAAATACATAAAAAGCAAGTTGAATTTTTTCGAACGCCTTGTGTGATCTTCTGTATTCTAAATTGTTATTATGGACAACTTATAAACTGTTAACCCAAAGAGATAAACGAAAACGTAGCACAAAAAACATAAAGATTACTAAAAACACAATTCATTTGTACTATTTGTGGCATTAACTATTCCAATATATTCTTTGTCGTGAGCTTTAATCTTGAAACTATATAAATACTGAGATGGCATTCCTTTCTTTTTGGTAGTATGAATTTATGTCCACAATAAAATCTGTAGCGCAACTACTTCTGCAAAGAACTATCTCATTTAACATGAAGTCAAGAGTTATTTGTAGAATATGGCAGAAACAAATGCTAGTGGATGAAAAATTAATATGATTGTAACATTAAATTCACTTATAACACCTCGAATAATTAAAAAGGGATACTTTTATTATTTTATGCCCTTAAACATTTAGTTTTGTTACTGGGAATAACGAACTATTTGTCCGGTCTCTAACCACAATAGATTGTATAAAATAAACAGAGGGAGGAATATTTTAAAGAAAACTCGCTTTTCTGCTAAGAATTTTCGATCACATTCCTGCAGAAACCCTATCAAAGGATGCTTAGAAGTTAGACACTTGTGGAGAATCGAAGTGGTACATTCCTTGATGTCACGCCCAGATAACTGTCGTGGAGTCGTGGAATTTCTGCCACGGAATTCTAACCCCACAAAGCGAACTTCGTGAGGGTGTGGTGGTAAACCTGGAGACAGATTAGTGACGACACAGGAACCCAAGACAACCGTAACTTGGCTTACATTTGTCTTCTTATAAACAGCTAAAAGCTTAAACTTTGAAGTAAAAATCTTACTTGTTACATTTCCGAATCTTTTTCTACCCGTTCCCCAAAAAACTATTCTTAAAAGGGCCCATTCCTTTATCTATTTCAAGACCAGAAAACGAAATTATCTTAATTCGTATTTGCTTGTAGGTACTTTGGCTTTAAGTTACAGTAAAATATTTTAATATATAGTCACTATGTGGCTTTTAAATTCCATTTTCTTTGCATATCCAAGAGAGAAAAGAAAAATATTTCAAAGAATATTTATTTTCTATTTAAGGAAAGAATAAATATTAGCAATATCCGAATCTATAATACATAAATTGTGTACCTTAATAAGATCAGCTTTTTATAGTAATATTCCGTCTCTCTATAATAACTTTCCAAGTTTCTAAGAAAAGCTCCGGAATTAATAGGTATATAATCACAGAAATTTTCAAATATGAATACCAATTTTCAAGATAATACCTTAAACTTATAACATCTATTGCAATCAGAATCATCCATTTTTGGGAAAACCAATTTAAAAATCTATATGTTCCACTAAAGCGTAGTTTGGGGCGTAGACATTTACTTGAAAATCCTCGTTTCGCCTCCTTAGAATGTATTTAACTAAATTGGGCTTTTAGCTGACTTTTCTTTTTAAATTATGCTCTCCATATGTACGTATATGTTAGGTAAACTCGCTGTATCTAATTATTATATGCATTTAGTACCGACGAATAGGAAAACTGTCACAGAAACCTCTCATAACTATATTTGGCAGAAGAGGTACTACATACTACCCAAAGCTTTGAATCTGAATTTCATTACAAATGTATATTTTGAAGACCCCCTAAGTACAAACCTGTGTGAATTAGTGAGATTAAACGTCATATAAAAAGTTTATCATTTCAGCATCTTCCAAAGGTTTATCACAAATTGTCCAAGAAAATACCTCCATCCCAAACAACGGTAAACGTTTGTTCAATTTTATAGTTTCAACGATTTTGATTAAAATATTATCAATTAAAATTAACATAACACATAAAATATAAATGTTGTGTCTTCTGACACCTATTAATTCCTCTTCAAATGTTGTACATTTTGTATAACTGATAAACTATAAAAGATAGGTAAACTTTTAACTCAAAAAATCATAGATACTATTAAAATCAGTGTTTTGTGTAATAATCATTAATGAGACAACCATCATATTTATTTGAATGTTCAAGTGCTGTATCATACATTTATAAAAGTATCAAGGCAACCTTCCTTTGTTTCTCATATCATCTTGGAATTACAAAGCCAAGCTGTATGTAAATACCCAGGTTTTAAAGATTTAATTATCACTTTGATTTCCTTTATCACTCGTATCTACTTACAACGATCTTGGTATGGAAACCATTCCTGCAATTATTACTCGCGGTTACCATGAAGCAGGTAGAAAATGAACTTTTATAGAATACTTTGTAAATAGAAGAAGATGTAAAATAAACGTCACAAATATATATGTATATCATTTACAAGAAGTACAAAATATTGTTGCACCCAGTTTCATACATGTATGACATTTCAATGTTTTGGCCACCTTTAGTGATAGCGTTTCGGGTTTCCTTAATCTAAGAAAACACAATAAATTGCCCAGGTATACTTGACATCAGAGGGCCCATGCTCTGCGATTGAAAGAAGTGAGTCTTACGATGACATGAAATAAAAGAGCACTCATAAACACTAAGTAGACTTTTTTTTTTTTTTTTTTTTTTTGCTTGTTCCATTTATACCCCGCCTTTAACTACTATGGTCATATCGGCGGCCGTTCTCCTTTGGAACATACCTAAGGTGTTAACTCGTTATCTTTGATTTTCAATCATTACATCACGCACACATTCAAACTCTCATTCATACTTCCAGACTCTGGGGAAGATGGGGAATTATCTTGGTCGGAGAAAAATCTCCACCCCCACCGCCGGGAATCGAACCCGGGACCCCTAACTAGTAGACTTATAAGCAATCAAGAAATGCATTCAACACATTTGGGCTAGAACAAAATTTTACATCTCTGGTAATGAATGAATCTTCAATTTTCTCAACATATTTTAACTTCAACTCCAGCAGGGACGTCAACCCTCTTCCCAAGCTTACTTCAGTCCTTATAAATGCCGGAAATGTGCCCCAAAGTCAAGCCTGTATCGTTTTCTTCTCAAACTTCCTTTCCCAGTTACAGTTTAATCGCAGTGTTCACTACCGGTGGTATATAGAAGGAAAGTGTATTAAACATTACTTAAAAACAAAACACTAACATGTCTAGGTTGCCATAATTTTAGCAGTATTAGTTTGAACCTCTCTTGTGCGAAGTTACAGGATCCACCATCGAGCGTGGCACGAGAGCTGACTTTCAAAATGGTGTCAACGATGCACGTTACCAGCAGGATGTTGTGCCTGAATTCCTCATTTCCGAGAGAGTACCGGGGAATCCATAAGCGGTTATGTAATGTGCCGTTGTCGAGCGAAGTATCGTTCGTCGATGGGTGGGTGAAATGGCTGTATCACTGATTTGGTGCTTAACGTCGTTCTTCCTCAACTATGACAGCAGTAATGACGCACACATTGAAGAACTGATTCGTGACAATCGGCACGTTATTGCCCTATATGGTTGTCCATCAATATAGAGAGTAATTCTCACATGTTCTATAGATTTGGTTAATCAATAATGTGTACGAAATGAATCCCCAGAGAGCTCGTGTGTAACCAAATATGTGTACCATTACAGTGTGATGGTAAAGGGAATAACATTTCACCCTGTCAATGAAACCTCAAATTGGGTTTAAAATTTATTCAGTTAGCAACATCACTGTATTTTGGTACAAGGTGGACCATGAATAAAAGGTGTACAATTATTCATCGAGGTCACTATGCTGCAATAAATGAAGTAAAGCCTCATAAGAACCCGTAAGACTTCCGCTTAGTGTAACAGTCACATCTTCCATTGGCTGGAGTAGACTTTGTGCTACCTTACTTCCATCCAGTAATCGATTCAGACTGTCGCCAGGCCATTTTTGATTGGAGGCGGCGCGGGCAACGAGATCAAAGAGACGGTAGTGCAGTGCGGAGATTAAAGCTCGCCGAAATGGTGGACGGGAGGGGACGGGTTTCTCGAGAGTTCGCCTTTGTTCTAGCTGGGTCTCAATTATTTGAGAAATTTCTGGAATGTAAGTAAACTATAAAAAGGTAGCCCGCCCGTCAAAGAGGAGTCAGTCGGTAACTGAACGCGTGCGCGTAAACAGCTGTGTTTGTTGACTTTGTTGTTGTATTGTGTATGTGTACGAAGCGTATTTCTACGGGAATAAAGTGCAATTGTTTGTGTTTGTAGCCTGGACTTTTGATTTCACGAACTCACAAAGTCACAATATACTCTAGTCAATCAGAGACAATATAATATTTTCCCCACTGATAAGAGCCGGACTACACAAACCCTTGTGGATATCCCAAAACTTACTTCAATATATTAGCTCACCTACACCTGTCACTGTTGGACTTCATTTGTTTGTCCTTTAAACGCACCCCAGGGTATCAAATTTGGGTCTGTTGACAATATGTGATTGTGAACTAGGAGCTAAAGTACCGAGTAGGAATTTAACTCTTGAAGTGATTTTTTCATAATGATATACGCTCATACACTTTCTCAGCAATGCCAAATACTCCATATATTTGTGGTATATATAGTATTTCTTCTATCTACGTTACATTTTTCCTTTCTTAGATAATTTCGCATAAGAATGATTTGAAATTAAGAAAGAAGTTCTTAGTTATAAGATGAAACAACATTTAGGTGCTTATTCATGGTAATGCAACCTTGCAAAGTAAATCAAAGTAAAGAAAGGGCAAAGCTCAAGTAAACATTTTCAGTCATTCCTGTTAGATACTCTTCAGAAATACCAAAATTTGCATGAAAATAATTAGCAAATGCCTAACACTATGAAAAATATGTATTTGTCAAAATTTCAACCTTTTCTGCATTTTTAAGTGAATAAACTGTACAAATTTTTCGAAAGTCGATCTAATAAAGGCAAATTAGGAGCTTTTCAGGGAAAACATTAATTTAAGCATTTTATTTATCATGTCTTGTGTTAAACTATGACATTTAAACCAGCTGTTTTGAGAAAGTGAGTAATTATTACTTGAGGGCTACTTTTTTGAAAAATCTTTGTGTGAAATCCTTGTAAACGTTGAAGTTTAATATTAGGTGAGACATTTATAAAACGTTTTATTTTTTATTGATGATCGTTATAGGCACGCATACGTACCTGCTCCCACGCTCCCCTCCTCGCACACTCCTCCCTTGCTCATAATGTATATGAATACACATGAGTTTGATGGAAAATCGTGACGTAAACTTTAAGATGGAATACGATATTTTCTCTTTATTGATGGATGATGTAGAAATTAAACATAGCAACTCTAATTCAAATTTTAAGATTCAAGTCAGAGAAATCAGAAGAAATTGTAACTAACAAAGGAGTCAGACAAGGGTGCCCAATGTCACCGACACTTTTTAACATCTACGTTAATAAAATAATCCAAAATTGGAGACAAAAAATTGACGCATACATATGAGTAGCCCAAATATTTTAAATATTTTATTATATACAGATGATGTAGTAATTATACAGGAAACAGAAAAGTAAAAAATAATGGCAAAATACCAATAAGGTCAAAAATAGTCGTTAATGACAAAGTATTGGAACAAGTATCCTCCTTCAATTATATAGGGTATGAAATCAGCAATGAAAAAGATAAAGATACGAACAAAAAATTAATGAGATATCAAACAATTTGTGGAACAATTCACAAAACCCTAAAGAACAAAACAAGATCTGAAACAAGAATAAAATGTTATAACACCATGGCGGTCCTAACGTTACTTTATGGATGTGAAAACTGGGTACCTACACAAAGAACCATCAGCAGAATACGAAGTTGCGAAATGAGATTCTTGAGAAGAACAAAAGGATGTACAAGAGAAGATAGAGTCAGAAATGAAAATATAAGAAATGAATTACAAGTGGAAGCTATCACCTCAAGAATAGATAGGTACAGAAGAAGATGGTTTGAACATGTTGGAAGAATGGATGATACAAGACTGCCAAAAGTAGTTTTCCAATATAGTCCTAAAGGAAAGAGGGACGTAGGGAGGCCGAGGAAAAGATGGAAGGAGACACTGTGAAGACGGAACAGGCGAGAGCCTAATCCATGAAGAGAAGAAGAAGAAGAAGAAGAAGAAGAAGAAGAAGAAGAAGAAGAAGAAGAAGAAGAAGAAGAAGAAGAAGAAGAAGTCTAATTCACTGCCCAATAATAATGTTGTTTGTTCCCTGTTTTCTCAGAAACATACTTTTCTGGACGCTTTTGATCCACTGCAGAGCAGAAAGAACCTAAGTAAGATCAGTAGATTGACGTGTTGTGTATCTCAGGAATTATAACGGAATTATATTAAACTTTAACCCTGTACCTACAGTGGTTTGTGAGTTTATTCAAGTGTACGTAGTAAGACAAACGGTATTATTATGTGATCGACATCAGCAAATACATATAAAACTCGCATTTGTGAGCATTTAGCACAAAAAATGATCATATCCCAGATGAAGTCCACCGGGAGTGAATCAGGGCTCTCCATCGAACGAGTTTTGGTCATTATTTTCTACCATTAATGATTTTTAACTTAAATGAACTGTGAATTGGGGCGAGTTGGATATACTCAATTTCAAACGATATCCCAATCTCTGTTCATTTCGTTTGGTATAACAAACCATTTAATATATGATTTTCTGTTCGAACGTTCAGTACAACCAAAAACAAGATGAAGATTCACTTTGTTACACTAATGTGTTACCACACAGTGCTTCATAAAACAACCGATTCGAATCGAGTGAACGTGTGAAAATATTTTCATAAAATAAAATGTTACATCGCTTAGAACTATCACCGTGGGAAGCGATGTTAGTATGGATTGCTCAGTTGGTTAGAAGCTGATCTACTCACACGAAGTTCGCGGGTTCGAGCCCGGGGTTAATGATTTGTTAAATGTGCGCTTATAAGCCACAGTTTCATTTTAGTATATTTATTAGCATATAAAATAAATCCTGCGTGACGAAATTACATCACTCTGGCGACGCTCATATTAATGCTGGCAACTGGCAGCGTCGTTAGCAGTCAAAGTGTTTGTTTTATTTGGAAACGTCATCTTTGAAAGTGCTTCTAGATTATTGTCGAGGGAACGTAATAATGATAATTTGATACCAATAATGTACCAAAATGTTGGCAGATCTGGTTATAGAAATCTCTCTTATTATATTTATTATATTTAAAACTTTATATTTAAAATTATATTATTATATTTAAAACTTAGTATTTCAAAACATTAAGGTCCTCTGATGTATTGCTAGAAATTGTTAGGATTACTCAGTTTGTGTCTTTAAGGGGAAACCAATTTTAAGTACAAATATGGCTTCATCAGTGGGTCTAATTAAAAAGAAAATCGTGATGGTTCGCGAATAATTCTATGAACGGCTAGTTCGCAAATTAATGTGACGTCACAGAGAAAGCTGAACTAAATCAGAGTGAGCCTGACAGAGGAAACTAACAAAATCATCACACCAAAATAATATATTGATAATTATATTTGAATAACTACATTATGAATGTAGCGGTGGTCTAAAGTGTAGGGAGTACAGTGCGAAACATATAAACCTGAACCAATTCGATAGGCCATAATTTCCCTTTTAAAGCTCGTATAATGTAGAAATTTGTTTTAATGATCTCAGTGGTTCTGGTAGAATTGACAACACTGACAATTGTTGACAGTTGACAGTCTTAATTAA
This sequence comes from Mantis religiosa, assembly GCA_030765055.1. NCBI lineage: Eukaryota > Metazoa > Arthropoda > Insecta > Mantodea > Mantidae > Mantis > Mantis religiosa. The sequence goes on along the minus strand of CM060955.1, from coordinate 108,713,382 downwards.
ATGTGCAGTCATAACAGCAACATGAAGTACTATTTTTTTACAAAATCTTAATCCTAATCTTAATTTTTATTAAATATTGTTATGAAGATAGTTCATTGTAACAATACTTAGTCGTGAAACTTTCTGAGTAACAAATAAACATTATAGTTTATTATAAAATGTAAGTTTTGTAACTAAATATGTGTTCACTGTGAGTGGCTTCGTCCCTCTCTCCCCCCTTGCTCCTACGGAGGTTCTAATTGAAATTACATGAGATTTATTTTGGATAATATTTATATAGAGGTATTATTATGGCTTGAGTAGTGAAAATAAGATATAATAGAATAATTTCTATATTACTGTGCGTTAAAAGAAGCTTTGACCCTAACGTAACCACAGTTAGAAATAAGTCACGAAACGTATTAACGTGGCATATGAAATTCCCAATAATTTGGCTTAACACACTGAAGCAATTAGCCTAAGAACAATACTATGATATTAACTGTCAAACGTATATACCTGGCCTTTTCAACCGGGTAAAACGCGTGTCCACGACAGCTACAGCAGTAGCGCCTACATATAGGTTAACCGTGAACAGCAATGCGAAAGGTTTCGCCTATATTCAGGAGTAGTCTACAAGTTCAAGTCTATCTTAAGCGACGTTACTGTAAATCCAGCTTTCCCAAGGTACTGCTGTAATAATCTTTCAAGAAAGTAAATGTACACTTTCCGCGGGTCAGTATCACTCAGGCGCTCCGTGACTAGGTGGTATAAAAACTAAATCGGCCAGGCTCGTAGATGTATAGTGTCGTGGTCGCCATTTTAACCTGTTACTCACTTCGAGGATTTCTAAGGTTATATTAACCCAGTATAACAAAAGATTGAGTATGTATCACAAAGTAAGTAATAATTATCTTGCAGCAGAGCTATTAACTACATAGCGTTGGAAAATGTGCAAGAAAACAGAAAACACGTGGTATTATGATTTTAACTGAGATAAGCGAGACCATGCTTCCAGGTTCGAACCCTAACATGTGGGCATAATTTTTAACTCCAAATTTATTAGTTTGTTGGACGCAGTAGCGAACTAATTTACAACTGTTCTCTTGTAGCTAAGCTGTTACAAAATGGCAATGTAGAATACCAAAGAAATTGGAAAACACGTGGAATGGCGATTTTAATACAACCAACAGATATATACTGTATATAACCAGCGTTATCACATCTGTTGGCGTAGCCTAGTGGTAAAACGCACGCTGTGTCAAGTAAACTGATGATTTGAGGTTCGAACCCTCAACATGTGATACTTCTTTTCCGCCTTGTATTTCTTGTGCATGCGCAAAATATTGCTGGAAGTAATGCACTGCATTTGTATCTTTCACTAAGACTTAATCATAGTGAAATATCATGCCACGTCCACGAGGCTACTGCAGCTCAAAAGGGTGAAATTATAGGCCGTGCTTCTCATGGTGAAAACGCTTTACAAATTGCCAGAGAACTGAGTTGAGACCGAAGAACAGTGCAGCAGTGGCTGGACAGGTATCATGAGGGAGAAGTTGAATGGGCCAAGTCGTGCAGGCGTTCAGGTAGGCCTCGTGTAGCAACGCTTGCTCAAGATGAAGCCCTGGTAGTAGATGTGAGGAACCAGCCTTTAAGACACAGACATCTTTGGACTCGGGAGTTCATTAGTCTGATCACCTTGAAGATGTCGGACGCAGTTTTCGGCGAAACGTCGGAGGAAGTTAAACCAACTCGACCATGGCCCACAAGCCCGGAAGATCTACTCAGTACATTTGAATGCTAATGCTACGAAAAAATATAAATATATTACCTTTACCTTTCATTAAAAATGATTTTCGAAATTATGGTCCTCTGAGTATGTATAAACCTTTCACCTTGTGATCACGATTTAAAACATATGACGAATTCCTGCAATAGAATATTTAGGCGTTTCTCATAAATAATAATCATAGATTTAGATCTACAGATAAAGAGGGCAGTCAGTTATTCTGTTTTCAAAACCACATTAAGAAGTGATGCAGGAATTTTCTTGGACCTTTTGTTCCATAAAACCAGCTCTCTTGTATTATTTTGCCCTGATTAACACTCTTGTCTATGTTTGTATAGCGCAAATCCAGAGGGTTTAAGCTTTTTATGGCACTTGTTATTTTTGGGTTTGTCGGATCAGAGTGTGTGTGTTAACTTCAGACTTGCAGTTCACATATGGTACCTTCCGAGCAAACAGTACATACAATAACCACTTTCTGTTTGTAGTACAAATCATAACAATTAAAATAAATAGGTAGATACACATAACGTTATTTCCACAAATTATACTGAACAACAAATACAAATGCGCAAGGGCTGGCTTGCCGCATAGAAGGGTCATGAAAGTCGTTATTACATACCATTAACTTCAGCTTCCTCTTGGCCATTTCTCTCTAACCTTACCGAAATAGTTGCTTAAGTATTTTATACTATTTTCTCCTTTTACACTCTGCAACTGTATTATTACTTTCCTTTCTGTATTCTTCCATTTATGTTGACATTCCTACTCTCTACAAGATGTAACAAAGAGGTACGACGAAATTTGGAAAACACTTCTTACATATAGAGGATAAAAAGAGGTGAATATAGACCCGAAAATTTTTATTTCACACTGAGATGCGTAATAGCTGTCCTGTAGCCATAACCCTACAACAGAACAGTAGTAAAGTAATAAACATTCTCTTTTATATCTGGTTAAATTGAATGGAGGCTATGCATTTCACAATTATCTTTGTGCTACAGTACAATACGTAGTCCGCTTGTTAAGCACCCGTACTCAGTTCATGCACAATAGAGCTCCTCCTCATTACAGGTTTTCTATCCGTCTATTTCTGAATATCAGGTTTCTTGCTAGATGGATAGAAAGAGGTGGACCAATTGAGTGGCCTCCACGCTCACCTGACTTAAATCCACTAGATTTTTATTTGTGGGACATTTGAAATTCTTGTTTATGCAAATGTAGAGACTCTTCGTGGTCGTATTGGGGAAGACCACCAGAAAATATAAATTATCCAGGTCTAACTCAGTCATTAGGGAGTCCATGCAAAATCAGACTGATGGATGCATTGGAGCCAGTGGAGGTCATTTTCTACATGGGCTGTGATTTCCTGTTTTTTTCCACTGGTCTATCATTGAGTGTTATTGTATGGAGTTCAGCTATAGAAAAAGTGCTCTAAAAGGAAAAATCATTTCTGGACCGTTCATATAACATTATTTCATCCTCTATCCACAATAAAATTGTTCTCACATTTTGGCATACCATTTTGTTACATTCTGTGTATCTATGCCTGCAGTATGCTGAAAATCAAAAACCTGTTTATTTCGTTTGGGGAAAAGTAGCTAATATGTGTAATGTATCGCCAAGGTGTTCGTCACAGAAAAACGCTTAAGTCGCTAAACTATATAAAGTAAGTAAAGAAAAATACATTTATGCCCAGTTTTACCAACATATGTTAAGACTTAACACAAGTTTAGCAATAGTTAAACAAAAATTGCATTTCACCAACAAGTGTTAGCTTAATACTCGTGTTAAATCTCTTGTTAATCTAACAAGCCAAACTTCTGTTAAGTCCTTAACAATTGGAAATAATCAAGATGGCGAGCATGAACTCAGCTGTTGATATCCATATATTATATTTAAGTCCATCTAAATGCCATTCGTAATAGAGTACGGCCTATGAGGAGAAATTATTTGGAGGAGCTATCAGAAAAACATGTTCTACAGAGGTATGGTCTGTCCAAACAGTTGCTATGAAGGTTACTGCGGAAGTACAAGAGAATTTAAAACATCCATCGAAAGGAATATGGCGATCTCGCCATTGTTTCAGGTATTAGTAACTTTGCTATTTTACAATTCACTGAATTATGTGGATAATACACTGTCCAACTCCCGTCTTGAAACGTTTAAGTCACTTGTTCTTCACTCCTCGTTTTAAAGTTACGTAATACTGAGTTAGAACATGCATCGAAAGGAATATGCCGATCTCGCCTTTGCTTCAAATATTAATAACTTCGCGATTTTATAATTCACTGAATTATGTGGATAATACACTGCCCACATCTCGTCTTGAAACCTTCAAGTCACTCATCCTTCATCGCTCCTCGTTTTAAGTGTAGTAATACCGAGTTAGAATATGCATCGAAAGGAATATGCCAATCTTGTTTTTTCTTCCAGTATTAATAACTTCGCCATTTTATAATTCACTGAGTTATGTGGGTAATACACTGCCCATCTCCCGTTTTGAAACGTTCAAGTCATTTGTCCTTCTTCGCACCTCGTTTTAAATTTAGGTAATACTGACGAAGTTGGTTGGTGCTTGTGGTAGTGACACGTGCATTTGAATTTAATTCGTTTCCAATATTCTCCTACGTGACATCTTTCTCTTTTACGTTCACTGCATTCGTCTTCTTATTTTCCACGATATCCTTACACTTCGTCACCAATTCAATTATCAATTCCTTCTCCATCGATGAGAAATTTGTCTCACGGCTTTTGTTTACGATTTTGTTCACCCAACAGCTGTGTGCAGACGAAAATGAAAACAAAAGCGTATCGTAGTAACGTTCAGAAAATAACACGACTCATCCATAGCCTTCTATAGCTGTAATATTTACGAGTTTCTTGGCGTTAACGCGTGTTTGTTAACTATTTCATAAAACAGGTTGGTGAAATGCAAGAAATTTAACAGTACTGTTAGCGCTGTGGCAATTATTACGTTACATTTGTTAACGTCGATTTTAACATCTGTTGGTGAAATCGAGCATTATAGAGACGGGAGGAAAGGAGAGAGGGAAGAAGAGATGGAGGACAATGGAAAAGCACTTTTAGTGTTCCTTTTACTTTCATAATTAAGTTAAATATTTTTGACAAAGTGTTAATAAAAACCGTGTATTCCAAATGCTTATTCCTATTTTCAAGATTATATTTTGTATAAACTGAATGTAAAGTTTGCTTTATAATATATCCTAAAAACGGTATCAACATGCGAGGATGTGTGCATTCACGCATAAATAAATCAACTTGACATGATACGAAAATGGCGAATATAAGCTATTCCAGTCACAGCTACATTTCCATGGTAACAAGACTGGAATCATTCCATTTCGAAGGTACGAGAACAAACAGCTCGATAATTGTGTTAAAGCTCCTCAATGAGCGAAATATTCGTCGAAACAGTTTTAATTTTTCTCTTTGGTGTTTACATCACACCCTCATCCCCTATCTCTCGAAATAAAAGCTTTGGATTAACAATTTTATTGCTAAACAGAATGTCAAGCAGCTGCTCTATATAGGATTGCAATTGTTTTTCCTCCCTGCTATGTTCCCTTTGTCGGGAACTTCAAAGCGTTCCTTGAATACAAACATTCCACGTTATCTCGGCAATGCTCTACATAGTAATGGCATCCACCCCTTCCTTAGTCTTGAAAGGAGGTATTACGGAAAGTATGAGCTTGTTAAAGCTTTTGATCTAGGATTACAAGATATGAATGTTCCTTAGAATAGTTATACCAAAAATATCATTCATTCTCCTACTATCTTTTTCAATGATACTTGAAAAATTAAAAACATCCATGTTTTAAAATCTGATAAAAATGCTTAAAAATAGAAAATATCCATTAAAAACATCCCTCTTTCTCTATCTCAACTTTACTGATCCCAAAGGACCTAATTGTCGATGGGCTCTTGAAGTCCATACATTCACTATTCTCAACTTCATCCAATGACTTATACATTGTTACGTGGCCATGACTGACAAGGAAACTATCACTATGCTTACACCTGTACGCGATTGAGAGTTTGATAACATCATCTGTGCTCTATGTGGGACCTGTGTGCCAAAAATTGGATGCGGAGTACAGCTGGAAGTATCCGAAAATAAGTCCAAAATACGTAGGAACATATAGGCATAACACAGCATTCTACGGGACGGATATGGTTTATTACGGGTTTTTGAATATTTAATAGGAATTGGAATAATATTTAATATATTTTATTCTGTTTAGGAAATCGCTAGTGGAAGTTCTTTCAATTGCAATTTGTATAAATCTATGTTTACCCCTGACGGGCAGCAACCTACACAAGGCATATGTCCCCCACATGCAGACAGAGCTAACGAGGGATATCCAGCAGCTACTTGCAAGGGTCGCATGTGGCACTTTCGAGACTTCAGTTTTGGGCGTAGAGTTAAAAGTCCAACTTACAGTAATTCAAAATGTTCTTTATTTCCGTAGAAATACACTCTGTTCAATCCTTCAGTAGCAGCATTACGTCACACACACAATTACAGTTTACCAAGGTCGATGAACACAACAAACAGCGTTCTAATTACATCTGGTTACAACACTTTACAACTGTTACTCCTGTTTACGACTACTACTTGGCGAGTCGCGGCTTCCTTATATAGCTCGACTCATGTTACGAGATATTTCTGGAACAAACAAGAAATCGAATGTTCTGTAAGACAATCAAGATATCACTAAAATGTTCCGTTTATCTCTTTATTTATTTACGCAGACCTTTATCGCCGTGTTATGTTTATCTGCTTAGGCAAGCTGTTTATCTCCACACTGCACTGTGTCTGTTATCGCTCCGCGCCGGGCCGTTGTAAATAATGGGTTCGCCACAATACCATCAACTTTTCAGGTAATTACGGTGATAGTTCCCTTGTAAATATATCGTAAGTTTGGCGCGCGACTATTGGAGAGATAAATATATGTGATAACGCTCTCACTCACCGCAAAGAACCAGATCACATTCAAGTGACAGTGAGAAGTGAGTAAGTCGCAATATTAATAGTATTTATAAAAATGCTTTCAAGGTAAATTTGCAATTATGAATAATTTCAAATTAAGAAATATCTACTTGGTGGCTTGTATAATATTTAAAACAAAATGCAACTGTTCATATATAATTATTCTCACGAATATACTTATCCACCAATAAATATAATAGTTTATTGTACAATATTTATATTTGAAATGCTTTTTTTTTCCTTCAAATTTCCAATTCCCTTCCCAAGAAATTGTGTACCGAATCTTAAGCGCCAATTCATACGTTTCAGCCTCGAGAAGTGACAACCTGTCTAATTGTTTACATCAGCAAATCACTGAATAATTTGAATAGCTTCAATGTCTGTAGAATTTATAGCAAATAATCCTGACTTAGAATTGTGTATTACCAAATCCTATTTAACATCTGCAGTCTGTAGGCTCTGAATCATCACACTTCGGCATAAACACAATGCGCTAACATCGCTACACTTTTACAACAGAAGGGTGATGACCTACACACTCATTCACTTAACCTGTAAATTACGTCTTACTTCCGCTACCGGTGGTACAGGAAGTACTGCATTTGAGTGTAGATGTTATAAATGGAAGGAATGTGATGAATATTGTATCGGAAATACCCTTCGTGCACAGTTATATGTGTATGTGTGTGTGTTTTGGGATGAGATAGAGAGGGATATTAACAAGTCAGAAAGAAAAACAAATATATATTCATATTTCACATAATTTTAAGGATGTAAAACGAAAACTTTCAAATTCTCTTACCCTATTTATTTAATTCAAAGGCTTATTTTAAAGACTTGTATAGGTAGAGTGAGACTAAAAACTTCAATGTCATAGCTGGGATTCGAAATAAGGATCTTATAGTATCCGTCCGGTTGCTCTTAACTATTGAACTACCATGGCCACGTGCCAGCATGACATTAAATTCTCCAACTGACTCGTCTTATTTCCGGTAAATCACTACGGGCTCAAACGTATAATTAGATACGCACTCATAGTTGTGACTTACTTATGCTGTTAGTGCCGTGCGTTCCCTGAGCGACCGGACCGCTTCGCGGCGGCGTTGGGCTGGGTGAGGAGTGGCGCTCCTGCCGCCAGGGAATAGCACTCTACTACTGCAGTGTCAGTCGATTTGGATTTGCGGTAAAGGAAAGTGTTCTGTGTGCGTGTTCGCCACGCTGCATAAGTTGGAGTTTGGTGTGCAGTAAGTGCACGTAGGAATATTGGCCCCATATTTTTCGCCACAACAGTGTTATTTGCAGTTTAAATAATCCTTTTCCGCAGCTAACAAGAGATGAACGATAGTGTGGATGGTTTTAGCACTGATCAGCTACAGCGCACATTGCTGCGAATTATAAGCATAAACTGCGAAGTGTGTATGGTGACAGGATAATTAGTTGAGAACTATGGTCATCTCATTCTCCTGACCTATCTTCATGTGATGTTTATTTATGGGGAACGTTTAAAAATAAAATGTACACGTCCAACCCGCACACCTTACAAGAGTTGAACGACATCACGAGAGAAATACAGGCAATCAGGCGCAAGATGAACTTCTTCGAGTTAACCAGAACTGTTTTCGGAGATTTATGGGATGTATTCGCATTGAAGGTCATCATTTTCAAAATCTTTTCTGATTTCAAGTAAGCCTCATATAAGTTAGTGCAAGAGATCCGTACACATTACCTGCCGGTCCTTTAGGCATAATTCTGGCGGAGAGCGCGCCGGCCTTCACCCATTACGGTGCCGTCTCGGAACGGTCCGGTCGCTCATGGAAATGAAATGTGTAGTGTTTAACGCCCGCTTTTACTACATGTGGCACTGCAGGCGATGCCACTGATGATACATGAGATGAAGATGGGGCACTGGTGGAATGAGATAGCGGGGGAAACCGGAGATCCCGGAGAAAACCCACCCCAGCGCCGTATTGTCCACCCCAAATCTCACTTTGCGGTCGCCTGGGATCGAACACGGGTCGCCTTAGTGAGAGCCAAGTGGTCTAACCACTGAGCCTCGGCGCGGCCCATCGCTCATGGAACGCACGGTATTTAAGTCCCAGGCTACATAATTAACCACAATTAGGTTAATTGATGGAAATTAATCCTTCTTCCAAACTGGCTGTGTGTAGGCTAAGATTCTGGATAAAGTCAGACTGAAAACTTCAATGCCATAGTCAGTATATAGTGTATGAGAACTCCTAGTTGTTTACGGGAAGCATACGAGTCAGTTGGATAATTTAAAGTCATGCTATGATAGCTCAGTGGTTAAGAGAAACAGAACCCAGTCCGTGAGATCTGTGGCTCAAATCCCGGATATGGCAATGAATTTTTCAGTCTGACTCTGTCTATTTAAAAGGATGTTCATTTTTTCCTAAGAATTTATCATTGAATATTCATCATAAATGGTAAAACCTGGTAAAAATACATTAAAATCAATTAGTACCAGAGAAAATAGTGTAACTGCGGTATTCGTTGTATTTTTCGCCGGTTTTGTTAACATCAATAAGCTTCTGAGGAAATGTAAGAGCTGTATGGGCTAATTTCTATACACACATTCTTATATTCCGTCCTACTTTCACTTAAGTAAACTACAAATGTAACTCTAACATAAATGTGGGAAATATTATTTTAATAAATTTTGCTGTTATCTCCTAATGCTGTTCAATAAAAACTGAAAATAGCAATCTGGTGTTGACTATTTCAACACGTTTAATAATAGACACGTGTTGGATATTGAGCTTGGCCTCCTCGTCTTAACGGCTTCTACTTCATCTTCTCTCTCCAGAGGAAACGTTGGTGAAAAGGAATTCCCTTGACAGTAATTTTGGCAACAGTCTGAGAGATCAAGTAATAAATATATTTCAGAAAGTCTGTGTGCTGCTTTCACATTTCTTCCTCTAATCGATCTTTTATAAACTCTTCTTGTAAACTCTTATTTTTGTATGTTTACTTCAGTTTATCATCACACATTTTCTTGTCTTGCTAAAGCTATAGTCAGATTATTAAAAGGTATACCATTGTAACATTGAAATGTCATGCGATTACATAATCATGATGAATTAAAAATAGTAGAAGGTGAGCACGGTGCTCCAGTTACTCCTCTTAGGGAAGAAAACATCGACACTGCTGCTGCCATTGTGAGAGAGGATCGACGAATTACCTTAAGATCACTTTCTGAAATACTGAACATTTCATTGGGTGCCACCCACACATTGGTGCCAGAAACATTACACATGCGACGTGTTTGTGCGCGATGGGTTCCAAGACTGTTGATTCCCGAACAAAAGGACTTTCGTATGCAGGTCTACATGCAGTTAAAGTTGATATTAGAGGAATATCCGGAGTTTCTTTCAAACGTAATCACTGCTGATGAAACTTGACTACATCATTTTGATCCTGAGAGCAAACAACAAAGCTCAGTGTGGAAATCTTCTTCAGCACCAAACCCCTAAGAAAGCAAAAGTGGTTGCTTCTGCTGAGAAGGTTATGGTCATTTATTTCCTTGATTTTCATGGAATGGTTTATCAGCATGTTCTACCTGCACACACATCAGTAACTGGACAATACTACAGGGATGTCCTGAAAACATTGCAAGTCCATATCAGGCGCAAAAGAGCACATTTTCGTGAAGCAGGCTGAATGCTGCACCACGATAATGCGCGGCCGCATATTGCCCATGTTGTTGCTGAATATCTTGCAAAAATCAACGTGAAGTGCATCCCTCACCCACTCTATAGTCTGGATTTACCCCATGTGACTTTGTTCTATTCCCTAACTTGAAGAAACGCCTTCGTGAGAGGCATTATCCATCACCAGAAGCAGTGGGAAAACTGCGGAGGCGATTTTGAAGGATCTCTCAAAAATGGTTTCCAGCATGTCTTTGAAGACTGGCAGAAACGATGGGACAAGTGCATCGCATTCAGGGGAGGCTATTTTGAGAAGGACCATCAAAATTATGAAGAGAGTAAAGGTACGTTGTCAAAAAATCAGTTGTGATCATTCTTTATTGAACAGCTCTCATAATAATAACAAATAGGTGTTTTTAAAAGTACCTACTTTTGGGATTAGTAAATGCTTGTATCTCTGATTGTTTACACTTAACCAAACTATGGTCTTTGAATCAAGTAAACTTCAGTTATACCCAGATAAATAATTCAAGATATACATTTCCTTTACGATATAAATATTTTACATATACACTACATTAATCAACGTAATCAGCGACATTATGTGATGAAAAATAAATGTCAAAAGCTTTATGTTGAGAGTCCTAAGTAGAATATACTATTGAAAACTTCCCTATTGTACCTTTGAGAGGTACTAAACGTGTTATTTAAGTTTGGTATATATCTCTTCACACAAAAATTGGGATCTAGGGATCTTAAAACATGTATTTACGGTGTAATATCGATATAAAATTTTGAATGAATGCTCTTGTGCTGTTGGGTATATGGTACAGAAAGAAAGCTTATAAGTATATGAAAACTTGAACAGTATCTGGAAAACGGGTAACGACATGAAAAGTCATATAAAGTTGTGCTTTAATGATCACTGTGAGATCGTTGGTTTATCAATTATCCTAAGTAATGAATAAACAGCTCACAACACTTACCGTACTTCAGAACTTATCAGGAATCAACATGCGTGAAGCAATTGGATCAGAGCTGTTTGTACGGAATAGAAATTTGCATTTAGAACTTAGAAGAAACTTGGTAATCACATTTCAGATTTTTTAGAAAATGTTGGTATTGTTTTAAATCGAAAATCTTCTAAAAACATTTAAGTTTGTAGCCAAACCGCTGCATTTAGACATTTGAGATTTTGTATAAAAGAATTACAATAAAAACTTGTAAAAATTTTCTTAAAATTTATAATCTGTTATAGGTTCAAAAGTTTTTGAATTGGGATGCCAGAAAAAAAAAATTGAACCATCCCTAAAGGACTGCTAAAAACATAAATACTGCGAAAAGACATTAATCAGCAGTCTGAAATTAGACAGAGGAAAATCATTACATTGTTTTATTTAATTTGTGTTGTCATCGGAAGGTTAATGAAGTAATTCAATCGGTGGCTAAAACTGGTTTAGCATCCCTATAGATTAACCAGATATTCAATATTGTCTAAGAGTAATGGTATGTATATGCTGAAGTCGCAAATCGAGCGAGATATCTGTAGCCCGTACTCGGAGGTCGTGGGTTCGATGTCCACGGCCGACCTGCCTAACCTTGGACTTTTTCGAGTGGTTTCTGCAGTCACTAGACGAATACTAAGGACATGTATCATGCATCCGCCGTTTTTCTTTCTTTCACTTCATTCTTTACAGTCTCATCATCCGATCTTTACAGGTAGCAAGGGTCCGCGAAGTAGCTATGATGCTGTGCTGTGGTGGTTCTCCCTTTGAGAGCTGTTGGGATTGGGTTGGTCTCGAGGGGGCAGTGGTTCCTGATACCTGTGGGTGATCGGGTACGTCTCCGGACGGGGTTGAGGGAAGCCATGAATATTCCCGGGTACTAGCCTGCAGAGCTAGTAGAAGGCGTGCTAGATCGCCAGACGGCCCCACCGAGGTCATATCGGTAGCCTTCACCTTTTGGTGCTTGCGCGCGTAAGTGGCATATCCACTTCCATCCCGTCTTGTGTCCTTGGACCAGATAGGGAGGCATGTTACTAACTCAGGTCTTGCCCTATGGAAAGCCCCATGGAGGACGCCCTTTGGGACAGCTCGGATACTCCCTGGTTGAAAGAGGCCCGGGTCTTCGTCCTACGGCTCCAGGACAAATAGGAGTAAAACTTCTGGACTCAACTGTGCTGTGGTGGTGTTTGCGTTCTGGGAATATATAGTTCGGCTGATGGGAGCACTGTGGTAGACCAACCGCCCTTCCTGAGGAGGCTGTTTGATCAACTGGATCTGGCTGGTAGTGACGGGCTCTCTAGGTCGACCTGGAACTTCGTGGGCTGAGAAAATTGTCTAAACCTATCAGGGACTCACTGTGGCTGTAGTGATGCCTGTGATAAGTTCTGGCCGCCTGTAGGTTACATTCTTCTCATCCTTCTTCCTGCGGTCATGGCACCATAAGCCCTCGGACTGCAATGCCGGAATTTCCGTCATGATAGACTGATCAGGAAGAGCCTGGAGTTCGGTTTGTATTGCTTTATTTTGTCTTAAGTAAAATAAATCTATTCTTAATCTACAAAATTCTCAGACGCAATGACATGCAATGTTTTCCTACACATCTTGGCTTACTTCCACAAATAAAAAGTATATTAAAAATACCATTAAAATAATAAAACCCTGGGAAATCTCATTTATTTACAAAACACCCTGACAGCGGAACTTCATACTTGTAGGTGATGAAATGACGTGATATTGAATTTCTTTTAATAAAGAGAAAGCAATTTCAGACATTAAATAAAAAATCAACAATACTGAGTAAATAATTCCTGAATATAAAAGTTGTTTAAAATCGTAATAAATTATAACAATTTTCAGGCGGAGAAGAAAAATTGCAAATGCATAACAACACTGATACATTTGTGAATAAAACGTAATATGTTTTGTATAAATACAGTACAAAGTTCTTATATTTTTTGCTTAAAAGAAATGGATAGCTACTAGGCTGCTCTGCCTGTCCAAAATAAATAAAAGCTTTTAACCCTAGTGCTTTAAAGCTATTACAGAGAACCATAATTAAAATTATTTTAAAACTGTCTGCAAAACACAATGAAAGCAAGTTTCGGACGTACTGAAATGAAATACCATGTGTACATTTTAGTATAGTATTGTTTAACACGAACCTAATGTTTAAATATCTCTGTACATTCAAAATCCACTGAATAAATATCACGTATGACATTAACGAATAAGGAACTTGCATCCGAACCCTAAATCATGAAAATAACATTTTTTTGTGTTTGTCTTTGCCCAGTCTTTCTTTGTTTTCTTTCTCGTTTGGAGAAGGTTTAAGAGTTGAATCGAAAGTAAAAAATACACTACAAACACAGTTAATGTTGTTACTTCTGTTGCGCTGTACGTCAGAGAAAACATTGTTTACATCGAACTACCGTCAGTCGTTTCGCCTGGCTGGTCTACTAGACAGCCATAGAAGGAAATTGCTTCCAAGCCGTATTTACGGTTTCAGTTTCTCTGTGACCGTAGCAGTTTCTGTCTTGTTTACGACTTCAGACGCAGGTTGCTATTCCAGTACTACGACTGGCCATTTTACCACGATGTTTCATGATATTTCTAGCATTTTATGTTCCCTGACGCAGCCCTAGGATAAGGAAAATCATTCATTTCACCCAAAAAGTATACACTTTATGATGCTCGGTACTGAACTTATAGAAACTTCAACAAACATTTATCCTGGACTATCTGACCCAGCAAACTTCGTACCACCAATAAAAGTTGTCTGAACTTATCTATATCAATAAAACAAATTCGGATTAGTTATTTATTCTGCAATTGGAGGTGAAATTTAAATACAGCACACTTGCAGCTAAATTAATCAATTTAAAGCTTTATGATAAACAATATTTTTGTCTTTTTTTGTAGTGCGTTAATATATAAAGATGATGGTTTTCTAACGCAATTGTCTATGAGAGAAGCAGGTATCCTCCAAGTTGATTGCGCAAACTTCCAACAACTGTCCCTGCGATTTATTTATGGTCAATGCAAAGACCAAACAAACGGGAAATTATCTTAAAATCAAAAATATAAATCCGTTGGAATCATCGGAATACGCGGGATCAATATATCACTCTCCTTTGTACATTCTATTGATGGTTGCTGCCTCGATGACGTCATTCATTAGCTTTGTCACAGTTTTTCTTTTCTTTGAGGAAGAATTCATTTGGCCATAGAAGGGCTCATACACACAAGACACAGACATATACACAATGCGCCCATGCCCAAGGCGGAACACGAACCCACGACCCTCTACCCGACGGAATGCTAGAGACACGCTCTAAGGACCATGGTTTTATTTATTTATTCATTTATTCATTTATTCATTTATTCATTCATTCATTCATTCACTCACTCACTCACTCATTTATTTATTTATTTATTTATTTATTTATTTATTTATTTATTTATTTATTTATTTATTTATTTATTTATTTATTTATTTATTTATTTATTTATTTATTTATTTATTTATTTATTTATTTATTTATTTATTTATTTATTTATTTATTTATTTATTTATTTATTTATTTATTTATTTATTTATTTATTTATTTATTTATTTATTTATTTATTTATTTATTTATTTATTTATTTATTTATTTATTTATTTATTTATTTATTTATTTATTTATTTATTTATTTATTTATTTATTTATTATTTATTTATTTATTATTTATTTATTTATTTATTTATTTATTTATTTTTTATTTATTTATTTATTTATTTATTTATTTATTTATTTATTTATTTATTTATTTATTTATTTATTTATTTATTTATTTATTTATTTATTTATTTATTTATTTATTTATTTATTTATTTATTTATTTATTTATTTATTTATTTATTTATTTATTTATTTATTTATTTATTTATTTATTTATTTATTTATTTATTTATTTATTTATTTATTTATTTATTTATTTATTTATTTATTTATTTATTTATTTATTTATTTATTTATTTATTTATTTATTTATTTATTTATTTATTTATTTATTTATTTATTTATTTATTTATTTATTTATGTATTTATTTATTTATTTATTTATGTATTTATTTATTTACGTATTTATTTATTTATTTATTTATTTATTTATTTATTTATTGGAATGGGTGAAATGCTCAAGTGAGCCCAGGGTCCATAGAGCTTAGAGTTACCCGACATTCGTCTTTCACGATAAGGGAAAACTCCGGAAAAACCTTATTCAGGTAACACACCCTGACCGAGATTGGAACTCGGGACCACTTGAACGTGAGGCAGACACGCTGATACCACCACGCTACTGAGATGGGCGACCATGGGTTCAAGGGCCGTCTTTTCACAGTTTGTCTCATTCCATTTCACAGTCGAGATTGGTACTTCTACTACCTAAGTTAGGTCGTCTTCTCTTTGGCATAGTAAAAAGTTTCCACGAACTTCACAAAGTCAGAAAGGAACTCAATTAATTTTGTGTAAATTCAATTCACATTCAGCAATTCACAAACACAAATTATAAAGAAGGTAGGTATCTAACAATTCACCAATATTTTTCAATTGTCTGTGGTCGAATATTTGCTGACACAGTGTATTCAGGAATTAATTTTCCGCCTAATTTTCGAAAGGTATGTCATCATGCTACATAAGAGGATTTTAATCTTGATAACAAACGATAAACGTCATTTCATATATGATAAGTAAAATATTATTATAGACTTTGGCAAGGAGTGGAATATATTTCTTCTCTGAAATGCTTTTGTTTGTCGAAAACAAAAGAAGGTGTATGTGTTTCATAAAAGTTTGCATTCGTATTTTTATATTTAGTTAATAACCCGGTGCATTATCGCTTTATGTTTATTTTTCTCACCTTTTAAACCTTCCTTGAACCTATACAAATAATTCAAAACCAAAATTAGGCAAATCTGTTCAGCCGTTCTCGAGTATTGCGAGACAATAAATGTCAATTCATGATATGCTGATATTGATATCATTACAACATTAACATATTCATTGTCCAAGCATTAAAATTTTCGTGAAAAAATATTAAATTATTTAACACTTCAGACATACATTAAATTATTGTTAAAATCCTATTCCTATACTACGATTTGTCAAGAAAATATTCCTTAGGTGCTTTTCATCATCCCTTACAAAAATATAAAAAGCCTTCAGAAGCCATTTAAATGCTTTATGGGGAGCATTTTGAAAAGTCAAAAGACGTAATACGTCAAAATTTCAATAAAATAAGTTTTAAATATCATGAATACTTGGACACACTTACATATATCCATTTAAACCTATGTTTGTATGTTTAAATTACCAAGGAGGCAAAACTGTTAATTTGTACCACTACTAGAATCCTTAAAGGTATTTCCATGATCCTTTAAAACAGGCAACTTTTATCAAACTTTTTCGATGCACTCTTCAACTTCAACGAAAAGTTTTTAGCATAACTAGAACATAATCAAGGTCATACATGCAGGTACACATTGGTACATTTCAAGTGTGTTTAAAATATTTTGTACCTTCTTTTCTCTGATGTTACGAAAACTATGCACCTTTGGAGACTGCACGTAAAAATTATAGGCACTTGGGTATATTTAGTTTTCTTGAATATTGACCTAGCATATTTTAACATTCATTTAATAATTAATTTGTTCTCAAACAGTATGTTGTGTATAAGAACTTCAACTTATATCAGGTCGATATCTGATGACTTACAACTCGTGGTGAGCCAATTACTTCTTGCAATACTACAAAATCCTGTAAAGAGCAGTAATAAATAAAAATTGCTACTATTCTGTCGGATGATACCGTAAGTATTATGCTATTGAGTGTTATGTCACTTTCTGCTGGTACTGTAAATATTGAAAACTAGAACTGTATGCTATTGTGTTAATGAGCTGTTTCATCCTTGTTGCTTTGGCAATTAACAAATGTAGTCTAAACTTAGCTTACATAACCAAGTACGTGTTCACAGTGATTAAATTACAAATCAAATATCGCAAAAAGTTATTTAGAAGAGGTTTTGGATTTAATAATAATAAGATCTAATACATATCCCATTGACTTGAAATCTCTACAAAAAGGTGTATCAATTACACTGACATTAAACATTACGTTAGTTATTTTTCATTTTCAGTAAAATTTTGTATATGCGTTTTTGTTTAAAATTATCATTTGTATCTTCTATGGAGCCAGAATAACATTAAGTTGCATAGCTTGGATTCCCAAAAGTTTACTTTTTCTTAGTTAAGTAGTATATTTTCAGGTTCTGTTAGTATTGTTGGTGAAAACGCTAGATTTTATTGATAGCTATATTAAAGCCCAGTGTAAATTAAATATGACTGAACAAATTATGAAAATATGTATAAAATAAAAGAATTATATCAAATAACTATTTATATCTCACCTAATAAAATATTATGGCATCGGTATGCACCTATAATGTCCATAGAAGCGTTCTAAAAATATATGTGTGTAGTTTTAATGATTCATGAGAGTTTTAAGAGATGTTCTGTATACCCAAAAATCGAAATAACTGATACAAACCTAATCCTTTACATCAGCTGTTATAAATTTTGCATGAAATTTGCTTATATTTATTAATATTGTGAATATAGTTCTTTGTAAGCAAAGATTACATTTTTTTTCTTGTTCCATTTATACCCCGCCCCCTTACTTTTCCTTATTTAACCGTTTTTTATTGTTTCCGTTTAATTACCTATCTGTTTTCTGTAGTTTCACACACATGCACTATACACATAAACACCCATGCCCAGGGCGGAACTCGAACCCGCGACCCTCTACGCGGTGGAACGCTAGATACCTACGTTTTCTTTAACTGCTATGGTCATATCGGCGGCCGTTCTCCGTTGGAACATACTGAAGGTGTTAACTCGTTATCTTTGGTTTTTAATCATTAGATCACGCACACATTCACACTCTCATTCATACTTCCAGACTCTGTGGAAGATGAGGAACGGAGGAAAATCCCCAACCCCACCGCCGGGAACCGAACCCGGGACCCCTAGCACGGCAGGCAGGTGCTCTACCGACTGAGCCACGGGGCCAACCCAATTACATTTCGTGTTACTCAAAACTTTGATTAGAAAAATTAGTTAAGTGTGCAATATTTTTAATTTTCCAAATTTCACTGCTGTATTACATTATAAAATACTAAGTATAAATTATATTTGAATCAATAAGAGACTGTTTAGATGTTTTAGTAAACCGTTAAGGAAGGCATATTCATAATCTGGAAGATATTGAACAAAAATTGTACAGTTGAGAGCATTTTAAAATAGTAAAATCATAACAAAACAAGATTGCGAGACAACCAGCTTTAAAAATGTTCTCTTTGCACACATCTACATACGAGCCATTCAAATGCAAAAACGTGGCATTTCAATTGCCAAGAAGTGAAAAGCACGGAATTTTGAATCTGTAGTTTTGTAGGAATTTTCTGTTTAACATTTTAAATAATAATTCTTGTGGAACGTTTATAGAAAATTTAGTATCCTTAAAGTGAAACATGTTTTTAACTTGATTATGCTGTTTTTCTATGTATGTCAGACTAACTTTGTTAATAGTTTGATAATATTTTTGAGTATGTATAAATTTGTACCGCTAAACCATTAGACAAGATAAGTTATGAAAAAGTGTAAAGCTTCTCAAATCCAAAAATGATAAAATAATTTTTATAAAAAGGTTCATATCTGTGTTTACGTGTGTAAGTGAAAATTTAGCTCTAAATTTAAATGTTCAGTTAATATTAAACTGTATTTAAAGTCAGGATCTTCCACAATTACGACACAAATGTTTTAAAATAAAATCTCCTGTAAGCAAACTACCCCTATAGGTAACATTTTTAATTTTCACAAAAACAGTCCTAATTTTTTTTATAAATATACCATATATTTAAGGTATTTATTTACATTTTAAATAAGATAAGCGATAAGTGATGGACAAACAATGTAGACATAAAAATGCACATCTCTTTAAAGCATAAGATTTATTTTAAGAAACATGTTGCCATATAAATATTGTAATTTGAAGAGTTTAATACTTCCCTAAATTTAGAAAAACGCTGTCGCTATTCAGTTGTTTTACGATGTCAAGAATGACTGTGAAATTTTAAGACTAGCATCTGGCGGCCCGCTGACAGTCTATTAAGTTTCTTCTATATCTCTGTTGTTTGCAACGAAATGTACAATAGAACTATTTGTGCAAATGTTTATCACCATTAGCAGTAAGTATATAGTAAGTGATAGTGATGGAAAGAACCCATATACAAATTTAATCTTGCAAACAGATTTTTAACATTGGACTGTAAATATCAACTCCATGTTGATTAAAATTATTAGTCAACCAATTGTTATGTCGTTATCAAAATAAAAGGGAAGTAATCTTAATAAATATTAAACTGATTTTCTCAAAATATTGAAAGTGCCCCAGTTGCACTTTCTGAAAAGGTAACCACTTTGTAACCGAGGCTGTTTCTGTTCCACTCGATGTTACCCTTTGTAGTAACTTCACTTTAACGACTTCATTTTCGCCGGAAGTTTCGGTTAACCATGCCAGTAATTTAGAGAAGCCCTATAAACGGTGCAATAACACTCCCGAAATTCCAGTTAAATTTCCGTAGTTCCCCGCAAGAGGCGCTTCAGCCCAATGATTGCCTCCGTCACAAAGATACTTCAACGACATCTGCTGGGATAGCTGTGCAACACTCTGCAGTTTCACCTGGTGGCATAACTCGGAACTTTAATCAGGAGCTGTGTGGGAAAAGCTAACTTCAGGAACTTTAACGCGTGTTACATTTACATGAATTTCTTTACTTTTTATAATGTATTCTTACGTAAGCTAATTTCTCCTGCTATTTCTTCTTAATCCGTATAATTTTCCATTACATATTCCTTGCAAGTATTAGTATGGATAGATTAAAACGATGCTCATGTGTTTAAAAAGCCGGTTTCCCCGTTTTCTAACTGATTCCTTTGAAATTCCAAACTCCAAAGCCGTTTGTGATTGGGGAATTTCCTTAACTGCGTTGACTTGGAAGACCTAAACATGAAGTTTGGTATTAAACTGTTCTTTTTTTATTTACTTTTTCTTAATTACGTTGTCCATAGATACATATAAACACACTTCCCTAGTAAATGTTTCTTTTCCTCTTACAGGGAGCCCCAAAACATACATTTCTGGTAAAACCTCTGAATATAAAATCTGAGTAAAAATTTATATAGGTATCGGTAGGAAAGTGACAATTCTAGTGACTAAATAAACGTAGAGAAATCTCTCATTTTGAATTTACCGCGATTTACATGTTCCAGTACTTTTTAAAATTGTTCATCGTTATAATTTGCAATGTATTTGAAAATTTCACTCATTAATTTACTTCCTATGTGTGCAAAGAAAGAATTGTAACACATCCAAAAACTTTGGATGCGAAATTTTACGAGAAATAGACTTTTTAGCCTTCTTGAATCAAAAATCAAAAGAGTTGTAAAATGGTATAATTTTATGCTTGTCTTCATGGAACAACATAGCTCCGAAGTGAAACATCAATTAATTTTGGTGTATTGCGTGTCGTTCAGAAACAATATCTCACAAGGAAACGTCTGTTTACTGTTTATTTTCTGAAAAGTTGCTCTTAGCAACTTTGAATTGAATATGAATACATTTTTAATATTGAATTTCCTGTAAATAATCTGTGAGGTTCCCTTTATTTAGATAGCTTTAGATTTTATTTGTGTAACTTTGAACCCTAAAAGATAAGACAAAAGCTTACTACATAAAAATGCAGACGTTAAACACTCAGTTCATGAAAAATAAAGTTCTTGTGGCTGTACCAGTTCGGAAAGCTATCAAATACATAAAATTCAAGTCACTATTCCGTTTTTTGTCCTTGTAATTTATTTCTATAGATGTTTATCTCGATTAATATGAAGGAGATGGAAGAATAAGATTTGTGAAAACAATTTATAGAAGTGTTTATATAATACATTAGGTTTTAAAACGTCTAAATTTATAATGTAGTTATTAAAACAACCTGCTAAAGCACTTGCAACATTTAAAGTCACTTTCGATAGCATAGGTGACATTGCTTGAAGGTGTATCGGGATAATTAAATCTCATGAGAGGCATGCATACAGGCAAGGCAGCTCAAGCGATAAGAGCGCCAATAAAGAATTGAACATCCCTTTATTCAATTTTTGAAGTCTGTTTTAAATCTCCAATTACGAACGTGGGTTATTTGAGAAGTAGTAATTTGTTAAGCAGGAAATTTTGTGTCTATTTGAAGTTATTGCTTATGGCTTTCAGGAAGTAACACACGTGGCCATTGAAACCAAACTTGTTGGTAACATCGTAGGAAATAACTGAATGTTGAGAATATGAACCAAGTAGTACCGAGCGGGATGGTATTTGTATTGTTGGTAAATATTTGTCTATTTACTGTGGTTATCAGTAATGCAAGGTTATGTAAATTTCGTAGTGTATGAAGTCTTTTAAACAATTTTTAGGAAACAATATTCACATTTTATTATTGATGCAGATAATCTAGGTATGATATTTTAATAAAATACAGATAGTTTTAGTAAATTAAAAATGTTACACAGATTGTTTCATGGAAAGCATGGTAAGTATTTGTTTCCTTGAAATCCTTCGTGTTGCACCCTAATTCCTTGAAATTAACGTGAAGAATGTATAATAACTGTGAGAGAGAAAAACTATCTCTGTATATTCGTTTTAGTAATTTTAAAATGGAAAAATTATGATGAATACTGAAAAGAACTAATTACATATCCCACTCTTCTTTTGCACTTTTCTTTTGGTCTTGGTGTAACGCAGTTTCCAAAGGTTCCACACGAAATCCAAGTTTTCCTACTCACAGTTTGTTCTTATAGTTAGAGCCTGAGGATGAAAAACAACGCACATTTTACTTGGAACTTGGGCAAAAGTACTTGAAAATCTCGTGGAGTAAGAGTTTGGAGGTAGCCAGCTACATTACCGACCCAGTTTGCAACAGCTTGCAGCCGGTATTGTCCTTCTCTAGCGGAGAGTTTTACAAACTAAATTAAAGTTCCGGAGAGCGCGCTTGTGCGCTATCACTGGTAATAACATAACTTTTGTCAAAGATTTGGACCCATTTACACAACTCCCTTCCCCTTCCCCAACAAAATTAAACACCCAACATTGCTGCTACTCATAACTTCCATAGATGTTTCCATAGAAGCTCTTACTATGTAGTTGTGTAGATGAATAAACGGCATACATTGTTTTGTCAGTTTGAATGTGGCAAATATAGAAGTATTTTGTTACACAACAAATCTTCTGATACGAGGCTGTCGGTTTTAAGTACACTTAAAAGCATTGATTTGGTCACGCGTAAACCGCGATTTAGGGTTAGTAGACCAACGCGTAACCAACAGAACCACCCGTGCCGACAGTACCTTGGCATAATCGTTTGTTTATACCTGTTATAAATTTACCGTAATAAAATGTAATATTCGTATTCGGGATGTTCCGGGTTCAATGCTCGTTGACCCCAACCGTAACCTGGGTTTCTCTTAACTTTCCCTAGTTGGATGCTAACGCTAAGATGGTTTCTCATTTATCTCATTTCTTTGTATTAATTCCTTTTCGTATTTTAGATGTTCTTCAAGGATTTCTGCTTTTTTGGTGCACACTTGCTCAAAAAGGAATGAACACCATATTAGACAGCTCCAGCCTGACTTGATAGGGTTCTCCACGTGCCTCTGTGGCCCGTAACCTCCTGTGAGTTCTTAACTTTGTACGTCGTATTACCGGTAATTTTTCCCTCTGTTTTACTGTCTAAAACTTATATTTACCTCAATTAATAGCAATTTATATTTATTCTACATATATTGAAATTAATGTAATGCATTAATTGTTATTTGAATCATTATATATGACTTATATAATGCATTTATGAAGAATATTTGTATTATTTGTGAGCTAACGAAGATGGGAAAAAAATAGATGTCTCGAACACATTTGGATACATACAAAACAGGTGTAAGATAGGGTTGTAGTTTGTCTCCTATCTTATTCATAATGTATATAGATGATCTCATTAGAGAGTGGATGTTTAAGATTGATGGAGGCACTCATCTTGCACCAAATTTTACTCTTAATATGATGCTATTTGCCGATGACCAAATAATTATAAGTAAAACTGAAGGACGAGCTGCAAAGAGCAGTTTATATTTTACAGACGTTATGTAAGAATTATAATTTCAAAATTTTCACAAATAAAACAAAAACAATGGCGTTTCCAGGTAAAGACACTGTTAGAACCAAAATAGTAATCGATGATATTATCTTAGAGCAAGTTATGGGTTTTAAATTTTTGGGAACATATGTCAGTTATAAATATGAAAATGATTTTAAAAATAAATTACCAATGTTTCAACTAATATGCGGCACAATAAATAGAAATCTAAAAACTAATACCAGAAAAGAAACACGGATGAAGTTTTATAAAGTAATGGCTGTGTCTGCTTTACTTTTTGGTTCTGAAACATGGACATTAACAAAAGCAGACAAAAAGAAGATATAAGCTGTCGAAATGATATTTTTAAGAGCAGTAAAGGGATGTACTCTTTTAGATAAAATTCCAAATCAAAAAAATAAGAGGAAGATTTAGAAATAAGTTCTTTAGAAGAAAAATAATAAATTATAGAAATGAATGCAGAGAGCATATTGAGAGAATGCCGAGAGATAGGATCCCAAGAAGAGTTATAAACTATAAACCTAGAGAAAGAGACATCCGGGAAGACCACGAAAACGATGGTCAGACATGCTTTAAGCCGGAACAGGCAGCCTTGCCTAGCCCTTGGAGTGCAGAAGAAGAAGAAGAAGAAGAAGAAGAAGAAGAAGAAGAAGAAGAAGAAGAAGAAGAAGAAGGAGGAGGAGGAGGAGGAGGAGGAGGAGGAGGAGGAGGAGGAGGAGGAGGAGAGGAGGAGGAGGAGAGGAGGAGGAGGAGGAGGAGGAGGAGGAGGAGGAGGAGGAGGAAGAGGAGGAGAGGAAGAGGAGGAGGGAGGAAGAGGAGGAGGAGGAGGAGAGAGAGGAGGAGGAGGAAGAGGAGGAGGAGGAGGAAGAGGAGGAGGAGGAGGAAGAGGAGGAGGAGGAGGAAGAGGAGGAGGAGGAAGAGGAGGAGGAGGAGAGAGGAGGAGGAGGAGGAGAGGAGGAGGGAGGAAGAGGAGGAGGAGGAAGAGGAGGAGAGGAGAGGAGAGAGGAAGAGGAGGAGGAGGAAGAGGAGGAGGAGGAAGAGGAGGAGGAGGAAGAGGAGGAGGAGGAAGAGGAGGAGGAGAGGAGGAGGAGGAAGAGGAGGAGGAGAGAGAGGAGGAGGAAGAGGAGGAGGAGAAGAGGAGGAGGAGGAAGAGGAGGAGGAGGAAGAGGAGGAGGAGAGGAGGAGGAGGAAGAGAGGAGGAGGAGAGGAGAGAGGAGGAGGAGGAGAGGAGGAGAGGAGGAGGAGGAGGAGGAGGAGGAGGAGGAGGAGGAGGAGAGGAGGAGGAGGAGGAGGAGGAGGAGGAGGAGAGGAGGAGGAGGAGGAGGAGGAGGAGAGGAGGAGGAGGAGGAGGAGGAGGAGGAGGAGGAGGAGGAGGAAGAGGAGGAGGAAGAGGAGGAGGAAG